>JADLZK010005465.1:0-67841 GCA_015847255.1 Hyparrhenia diplandra
TGATAAAATAGCAATACTATGAAGATTAAACAATGATATTAAACTAACATTTAATCCAAACAAGTTTTGTGAAAGTAACGCAATCAAATCCAAATATGGCGTTAGTTAATAATATATGTACAATATAAATTGAATTAAAAATACATTGTAAGTATTAGTGTATTACCCCGCCTATTGCGTTAGAACCTCCTTCCATACAATATTCTTCGTGAAAATTCCATCAACTGCCGGGGTTGCTTTATCCTTACCTTTTTCCTTGTTGCATTTATTTTATTTTTTTCAACGCCATTCTTTCTAGCATTTTTCTTCTCCATCTTTTTGGCCTCCTCCTCTCGTGCGCCCGCGATCCGGCGGGAGGGCGAGGATCTTGATATTCACTCTTGATGTGGCTCTAGACATCGCAACATACAACCGACCGCGTGAGAGAACACCGGTGCGGGCGATACACACCCACGTTCGGGATGGTTTGGCCCCTGTGCCATGTTGAGCCGATCATGGCGGCTTCGGCTGATAGGAAAGCGCTTCCTCTTAAACTCGAACGGGAACATCTCATCGACGGACACGGGGTATTCGAGGAAGGAATACACGCTTCCCCAAAGATCTTCGCCCAACCACGATTTCCGCGTCGATTGTATTTCTTGAGAACCCCCCGCACCAGCAGCCTTGTACCGTTACACTGACCCATTGGCGAGGGTCAATATTCGAAGCAAGATGACAGGACACCCGAGCTTGAGCTTCAAGACGTGTGGAGGCAAGCGGTGGGGTTGAGATGTTAAGGAACTCTTGGATAGTAGTTATGTGGATCATCTACGGCAGAGTCAAAACTTTTATACACCATCTCGCCACCCTGAAACATATCAATCATTTTCATATTGATCATGTCCACCCAATCGTTACGTGTAGATAAAATCGCTCTGGTGGTGATGTAGTCTTTATTCGCCATGTTTGCGTTTAGGTCTGGAAAGATGATGTCGATCAATGAGCGAAGATCCTTCTTAGCATCGCCAGAGTACGGGACACAGATCTCTTCTGGAATCCGTACATCGTCATCACCGTAAACCTCTTCCATTCCATTACCGATGCGCAATGAGATAATCGCAAACCACCGGGTCACTCGAGCCCTCATGTTGCGGGACGAGCTTTAAGTGGTGCATGGATTCCCAAAAGATGAGAGCTTTGTAGAGAAGCTCGACTATTTGAGCCCCCGGATCCTTCGGCACTGAGGAGGACACGCCTGAAATCCCCGCCAAAGACAACCGTCTTCCCACCAAACGGAAGGTCCGCCGACTCATTGTATCTCGTAGGCTCTTGTCTAGTGCTTCCCACGTTTTGCCTCCTTGTCATAGATGCCTCGTCCCATATTATGAGAGTCGCTTGTCGTAGCAACTTGGACGTACCATCTGTTTTGTGAATTTGCATCCATCGTCATCTTTGGCATTGAGAGGTATCACGAAGCGCGAATGACTCGTCCTCCCACGGCAATATGGATGCCGCGACTCGGATGTGGTCACGTAGCCCGACAATCTTGCCCCGGCTACGTAGTTTCCGATAAGTGCCCTATACAAGAAGGTCTTTCTGTACCGCCAGGTCCATCCACAAAGAACATCCCGCCCTTTTGGTGTGGACGGCAGACCATTATCTCATCGTAGGCGGACCCTGCGCTCGATGTTGAGTGAGTCGCACAATAACTCATCTTTGGGGTCCAGCTCGACTCTACTCTCCTCAAGTATCTCTCAAGGAATACTGGCGGCAATCGTCATATGTGTCATCAATTTTTGGAAGAGGCAATTTAGCAAACCGCTTCCCCATCGATTGACACCATGTTTCTAATATCTATCAAAATCATTTGCCGCACCGATTCCGGACATGGATTATTACGGCCGTAGTCCTCGACATTGCATCGTAGTGCTTTTCCCACAAACCAAACACATCATGTTGCTCACAGAATACTATTATTGTTGCAAATAGCCTTCGTAGAGAGGAAGGCATCTCGAATAAAGTAGCTTCAGTTAGACACTCATCCGGTGTATTGTCCTCTTCGATTAGACCCTCCTTTGTGAAGCTTCACGGAATTAAGGTAGTGACTCTCCATCGACGGTCCTAAGGTGTTCGTATGAGGTAGCGCCGGCAACATTATTTAGGAGGACACGAAGAAAGTAGCGTTCTCCCTGCGCGGGATGAGCCGATACGACTCTACCAACTTGGAAAAACAGAGTTCTTTCTAGGCTGCCGAATTTGCCATTAGATTGCCAAGTGAAATGCTCCGGGAAGTCCCGATACAAGATTCCACGGGATGCCTCATGCCTGTTATAATCAAAATACGCCGATCAACATTGAATCTTTCGCGCCCGGCTTATTAACAATCTCTGTCGACCTTGTCCCTTTTTATGAAATGACACCATGTGCATGCCCGGCGAGATGAAGTGCTGGCATTTCAGATCTTGGTGGATAGTTCTTGCTCAAGTCAAAGCCATATATCCGCCATAGCGCCTCTGGAGGCGTCACCCAACGGGCCTCTCTATATTGCTTGATCTCATCAACGTCGCCCTTCTTATCGGCTTTGTCAGCCTCCCTCATCACCACCGATGCCCTGTCATGTCCTTTGTATATGTACTTGAAGATGTACTTTACTGATTTGATGCTCCCACATGCTTCAACATTTATATGGCAGTTGAAGGTACGCAGCAGGACAGGGTTGTAAGGCACGACCCATCGGTTGTCCAAGAAATGGCCTCGTACTTTTTCTGTACGCCCATCATTGCGTCGCCGATAGACGGGGTATGAATCCTTTCCTTGTGACGTTGACTCACAGAATGCTTTAGGGTAATGGTTCTTGCATTCGCCTTTAACCACCGTGCACGGACAAAATGGATTAAGCTTCCCACAGGGACCATGCATCATATGCTTTGTTACCATCTTGTAGAGCTCAGGGTATTTCTTCTTGTTTGGTAACTCTGCACTGATAATCATGTCATATTGCTCAGGACATGTGAGCTTGTACTTCCGTTCCATTATTAGTAACCAGTGTGCATGCGGCAAACCCCTCTTCTGAAACTCCACCACATATACGTAGGCCTTGACCTTCCCAAGGATGTCTTTCTCCATCAACATTTTCTTCATTGCATCTAACTTTGCTCTAAAGACTCGTGTGACGAGATCTGGACGGTCCCGCGGTGTCGCGGCCCGGATAAAGTTCATTCTTGATCTCGCCCCGATTAGGGTTGCACGTCATCGTGAGGAAGATATCGGGTTTACCATACTTTCGCACGAGCCATTGCATCCATGTACCGACGCCTCATATCACGGGGTCCTCCTATGAATGAAGAAGACAACACAAGACGCCTTCCGGCATTTCGGACTCCCTTCACCCGCATGCATCTTTGTCCACCGGGCCTTGATATAGGTCGGCTCTCAAAGAGTCCCGATTGTTCCGTATGTAGTCCAAACGCGAGCTCTCAATCTTGATGTATGCGTGTCGACAAAGAAACTGTTGGAAAAGTCGGCCGCCATAGAGTATTGGATTAAATACATTTGGCCGCATCACGGAACTTGTAGCAAGAGTAGTCGCGACGGATACACATACATTTCCAAGAGGTTCGCAAAGGAGACAATGGTCGAGTTAGTATTATGATATAACAGTAACTAAGTTTATATTGAATTAATGAAAAGGGTTCAAGGTACCTCCATCGTCATCGCCATCAACCGTACCCTCTTTTTCAAAGACGCCTTTTGCGGATCTCTCGAGCTCTCTCAACTTCTTCCATAGTAACATTTTTTTTCGGAATGCAATTGTGCCACCCGAGCTCACCCTTTGGGGCGCGGGTACGAAAGCGGGTCATAGCACGCCATATATGAGCGGATGCCATGTATGGACCGGTCCTTCCCTTGCACGGTGACCACGCTATGCTGGAATTGGCCTAGACGCTCACTCCCCCTCAACCCGCACGGCGGCCACCTCTTTTTGCGATAGGCGCGTTATATGTTCTCTGGTCAAGCCGCTGGTCAAGGTTGAACTCGATATGATAATCCTCGACGTTCTCAACGTGTCCCATACGCCGTAGTTGCTGAGAGTAGGGATTCCCATTAAGAATCCCAACCAATTGTTGAATAACTTCTTTGTCTTTTTCGGCGCACTGCTTACGACACTTGCTCATCCGATGCTCAAGGGACGGATCGTCGTCGTAAAAATAAAGCTCAAGGTGTCTCTTTTCAACACCATCCTCTTTACCAAAAGACCGTATGTTATGGTAAATCTGTCCATGAGCACGGAACGTGTAGATACCACAGGTTCTCATGTTTGTGGTAACACGATCTAGGTGGCAGTACAGAGAAGTGAAAGAGAAGTGGCCATTAAAATATCTGATGTTTGCACGAAAGTGCCTAGCATCAGCATCCGAGCTTGACCACAATCTCCTGAGCTCATCTGGTGTATCGGGAGTTTCAAGACTAATCTGTCCACTCCGACAGCAGAAACCAGGTGGTTCACCCTCGATCCTCTTTGCCGTGCAAGTGCTTTCCGGTCGGGCACCGACTTTAGCATGTGCGACTCTGATGGGAGATTAGCATAAACCCGGTCGTATGGATCCGGGACATCAGGCTCACTATTATCCTGGACATCCGCGTCGTCATTGTGCTCGTCTCCATCCTCGTCGTATTCTGCCAAAACATTGATGTTTAAGACGTGTTTTGCAATTTTTAAAAATTGTTTTCTTTATTAAGCGTGGTACCTTGTCCGGCGAAAAAGTACGCCTCCTCCTCTTCAATGTCTTCCTCAAATATGACATCCGCGTCATAGTCTGTACACAGCACAAGCACATATATGCATGACTCACGGAACATGATGGCATATAAGGTAAGCAAAACTTTAGTAAAGAAAATACCATCCTCGACGACATCGTCTGGCATATCAGGTTGTGCACCGTTTGGAGGCATCGGATAGGTTTCATCAACTACAGACGGTTGTGTTTGCGTGCACGTGAAATTATTAGGCGGTGGAACTCCAGATTCCTGTGTGACACCATCTGCAGGAGCCAAATGGTATTAGTTACTGGAATAGAGGCGTGAATTTGTAAATGACGACATATATAAATAATATATGTACCGTTATGAACCACACTCGATTGTGTATGGTCGATCACATCACCGCTATTTCCATTTGCACAACCCCTAGTCATTCTTTCAACATTTGATTCAAAAGCCTTATTGCGACGTGACATAAGGGCATTTCTCTCTCCATTGTTCACCCGATGCCTATGTATGGTATGTGCCGCATCGAATTCGGTGGTATCAACTTCTGGATCTTCAACTACAGCCGGCGCGATGTAAACAGGCATGCCACCAAATTCAGGTATCTCCATATCAAGCGAAACCGGTTTAGGGGTATGAGGTGGAGAAGGGAAAATAGGTTTAGGGTTGCAGTGAGGGCTCTCCATGGCAATCGAGTCCGGATGCAAAGTGTTGGCTCGGTGTTCTCTCACCATTCTTTTGTAGGTTTTGTGGCTCTCATTTCGTTTCAACTTCCTCTCTTGTGGAGTCATTTGCAGTTTTCTAGCTGCACTGTTTGTTGCGTTTTGTGCCGCATACAAGTCACGCCGCCTCTTGTTTATTAGCTCTTTTTGTTCAGGAGACATTGCAGCCCTTCGTGCTCTCTCTAGCTCACGCTTACGCTCTTTTGGGCACGTGACCGTATTATCGAAGGAACTGGATGTATTTACAACACCTATAGATTTAGTTGAAAAAAGTATGGTTTCAACATTTAATCGATAATAAAGGACACAAGATAAATTGAATTACAATATCATAATATAGCTTAAAAAATTTGTGTATTGTGATGGTGTTAAGGATGTTTGACTAACTGTAACTAAAAACCATACATCGCTTCTATAAAGGCTTACCCGCTTCATGAGCAGTGGCGATAGTTAAACTATCATCAGTATAAAAAGGATCTTCAATGCGAACAGTCTCCTTTGGAGTCAACTCTAGCATCTTTGCAGACTTTTTTGCTGCATACAACTCACGTCGTCTCTTGTTCAGTAGGGTCCTTTGTCCAGGAGACACTGCAGCTCTTCTTGCTCTATCACGAGCGTTCCTATGCTCTTTTGGACACGTGAGATGCTGGTTGATGGGATTGGATGTATATCCGGAACCTAAGTAGAATGACTGTAACACGGGCAGAATAACACAGATAAATTTAAACAAATTCACAAGCATTGTATAAGGTGTACCCGTTCCATCAATAGTAATGATGTCTTCGTCAGTGTCCATGACATCCTCGTCACCAGTGTTGGTTAAAGGTACCGAAACTTCTACAAACATAACAATTCAAAAAAATTAAAATGTACAATAAGCAGACTACGTCATTTATGGTCACATGACCAATAAATAAGTACCGCGACCAATAAATAAGTAACCTGATAATAGTTCTAAGCTATTAGCATCGTAGGTTGATTGCCTATGGAGCCAATCACTATTTTCATCCTTCTCAAATGTTGTATTCCCATCTGCAAGTTCAAAAATAGTAAATTCTTATTGAACCATGCAATAAAAATGAATGGAGAGTCTCTACATTTTGTTTATTATTGTCACCAGACTAATAAATCACTTGTTTGTCTATTTGTTGTCATCACTATTTTTATCTTTTTTCATTTATAGCTATTTTGGATTTTAAAGTGACACAAAACACCACCACCATACCTGTGGAATGGGGAGTCTCAACACGTCCTTGGCTATTCGTGTTATCCCTCTCACAACGCTTTTTGTTTATTTCACTCCTTTCATCCAGCATTGTTGCATGTTGTTCTCTCTCCCTCTGCCTCTTGTGCTCATTGCGATCCCCATCTGCTAGTGGCACCAAAGGTCGATCAGCTAGATTAGCTTAAATGAATTTTGGTGAGGACTTGCAAACATATGAAAATTATTAAATAAAAAATGAAACCTACCACCATGGTTTGTATTTGTAAGGTCCCCAAAAGGTACCCGATCACCGGTTCGATCCACGCGTGCCCATCAGTACAACCTGTCAATTATTTTTAAAATTCTGTCAAAGCCTCCATCTCAAGTCTGCATGAGCAAATTAGTTTCTAAATTAGGGGATAAGGTATAGGTGAATGTCAAACCCGAGAGCACCTTTAGAGTCACAAGAATGATCTATCGATGTTGTAGCTCCTTACTGTTGATCTCCGATGGTCATTTTGGAGCTGCAACACTGTTTGACATAGGTTTGACAAACTTTATACTGAGACACATGAGCTCACTACTAAAGCCGAATCATGACCGACATGTAGGAAACTGATAGTCACCTTGTCAACAAACACAGTAGCAGCCCAGAACTTCTCTCATCTAGGACCACAGTGGTTGTAGCTAGTGTCCTCCCTGCATAACAAAGCAAAAAGAAAACAAAGTAGACATTATTCATAGATACAAAAGGAACTGATGCATGACTCTGATGCCGTTCAACAGTACTGTTCTACAGTATTTATAAAAATGTTGTCATCAATTCACATGGATCATTGTAAACCCTTGGTAGCTGTATAAATCTAAGCAGTCCACTACATAGAGATCATAGTTGTTTTTTTACTGGTAACACCAAGATAGCAGTATAATAATAGGCTAAAACATTTAAGCAGTCTACTACATTGAGCTCAAAGTGATTGTGTTCCCTCTTTTTCCAAGGGTTCACTTTAGCGAGAACTCATCACTTTTTTCCTTGTTCAAAAAAAAAAAAAAAAAAGATGAATCCACAGATCTGGATTGGTGTTGCTGTTATGGGGACAATAATTCAGTGAGAGGTCTGGAGGTGCAAATGCCTGATGCCAGTGTAATAAAAAGTACAGTCAGAAATAATTTTGACAGTATAGTCATACATCTGAATACCAGCCAGGTAAACATCTGAATCTCGACTGCAAACTTTAATCTCTACATACATTTGACTACATACATCTAAGATTTGATATTTCACAAAAACAGGTGAATTCTGACAGTTACGAGAATCTGGAGGTGCTTTAGAGCATGTCATTTGCAACACACAATTCACGTAGAGTAGTCAATGAGCACAAAGTTAATGGCAATGTGAAACTTGCATAAAAAATGACAATGTAATACTTTACATGCATCTTGGTGGCCGGAGTCAACTGCAAAATTTCCTATTTAACATCGCTGACAGAAACATGGGTGGAAAGGAATGTGGCCATTATTTTAATTAGTTGCTCAATTGAATAATTCAAGTATCCTATTTAACTGAAAAAATCATGAATATAGACACCTTCAGAGAACTAATGTAGATGTTTAAAAGAATAACATGCACCGTATTAACCACTAAGGTATATCTCCCACTTGAAATATTTGTACCACAGACTAAATAAAAAAGTTCGCCAAGATTCATATGCATTCTCAGTTTTTATCAAAATATGGCATGTTTAAGAATTCAGCTTTTATCAGCTATTGGTTGTTCCTATATCATTACCTAGCTCCTAGCTCATAGTGGGTGCATCAAATCAAAAGTCTCAGAATAATAAAGGAACTAAACATTGTCTTTATATGCACTGGCAACATCACAGAATATTCATGGTACTACTATAAAATAACAGTAGAAGACCAAGAGTTTCAGATTCATATTCAATAACTTTTAAAGACAAGATAAGCCTCCCAGTGTTATAATCAGAACTCAGAAACATCATTGGCAATCAGGAGCAATTTATGCAATATAAATTAAGTCATGTATGTGCAATTATAGTTACTTCAGGAAGGAGAAAAATACCCCAAATCACTCAGTGGAAAAGAATAGTTTTTGGATGTGGACATATACCCTGACCTGCTTCTAAAGATCCTTGACATAGTCCAAGACCAAATCCGCTGTTATGAAAAGGGAAAAAATCATGTGACAACTCACTGTTGGGCACGAGCTCCTACGGCTTCCGTATCTGCTCGCTAATCTTTGTCCTCCTCGCCTGAAAGCAAACAACGACATGAATCATTTTGAAAGTAGCAGCCAGGAATGCAGCTGGTGCAAGCCGCAGGTCAAGAACCCAATTTTTTTTTTCAAAACTCAATTACAATTCTCTGCTAGCACATAGGACTACATGTCTGCATGACTGCATCGGCACATACTAATAAAATTCATGATGAGACATTAGAACCAACCTATAATACATGTCTGCATCGGCAATGAGGAACATGGCCGCACGGCCTCGGTTTGGCGAGAAGCGACGTTAGCTGGTGCATCAACTCAACGGTGTGGCATCCATGGTCGGCAGTTACCCCTGGTGGCGGATCTTGATGGATAGGGAGGAGAGAAGAAGGGCCTGATGGTGAGAACCGAATCAAATCCTGAATTGGCACAGATTAAGGAACTCGTAGCATTGAATCCATGCAAGCATTGGGTTTGAGAGACATACCAGCACAACTACACTTAATCTCCCAAACCACAACTTAGGTGGAGGCGCGGCCACCTGCGGTGTGGCGGGTGCACGGCGGCGGCGGCGACGCGGCTACCTGCGGCACGAGTGTGTGCGGCGTGCAGCGGCGGCGCAGCCACTTGCGGGCGGGCACGGGCGGCGTCGCACGGCCAGCAGCGGGAGGACGACGAGAGGACGACGATTGGGGTGCTCCCAAGCGGAGATGGGCAGATAATCACGGATTCGCGGATGGTGGCTGAATCACGGGAGAGGAGGTGATGTCGCATGGAGGGAGTTTGTTTTTTTTTTTTCCACTGGGCAAATATCGCACAAACATCGGTTTCCTTTATTTACTGCGCGGCTATAAATAGTTTCCTTTTTTGTGCGTGCTATTTCCTGAATGGATCACAACTATCAATAGTTTCCTTCTTTGCTCTTTCTTGTTTTTAACGGAGGCAGTAACACCGATAGCACGGGCGGAAGCGACGTACCAAATTTTTTTACCGCACGAAACCGTGGCCTCCTTTTCATCCTTCTTATGTAGTAGAGATTTCATCTCCGTCCCGCGTCCACGAAACAAAAAAGAAATTGGAAATCCACATGGACCAAATCGAAACCAACATGGACAAGTTGACCGAATCAAATAGAAACATATTGAGTCAAAAATCAAGGAAGCCTGCTTGACGCTGTGGGACTGGACAAAGTCGGCGAGATCGGAGCCCACCAGGGGCCGCGGCGTCCGACGGAAGGCCACAACGGCGGCAGCAAGGCGCACTAGGTTGTAGCGGCGCTCCGCAACGGCATGGTGGTGGTAAGTCCTACAAGCGGTAGGCCGGATGGACGGGGTGGTGGTAGGGCCTACGGGCCCCCCTCGAAGCGGCGAGGCCGGGTGAGAAGACCACCGCGCCGAGAGGCAAGGAGGCCAGCGTGGATGCCGACACCGGAGGAGCAGAGGAGGCTCGACACGAACGGGCGAGGCGGGCGCTGGGAGAGGTGGATCCGAGGCGGTCTTGGGAGAGACGAGTGAGGCTGGTGCCGCAATACCAAGCCCCTAGCCCCTAGATAGGATAGTGTGTGGTTTTTTTCCTTTTATTATAAGATACTATAAAATAAAAGTGTGCATTCAAATATTCTAAAAATAAATTGGAACACAAAACTAATCTCAGGTCTCAATAAGTTATTCTTCTCAAAAAAAAAAAAAAAGGTCTCAATAAGTTATTTTTTTACTCCCGTTACAATGATATGGGCATATTTTGCTAATTAGAGATAAAAATGAATATTTTGTTTAGAAACATTTGCATCCAATATTCATGCGTAATTAATGTATTTTAAGTGAACTATTTTTGTTTGGGAAGTATAACCAACCCTCAAATTAGAACCAAAGGAAAAATACTTCTTTTGAGAAAATTAAGCGTGGAGACGAATAGGATGTGACAGCCACCGGATCTATCAATCATCGATAAGAAAAGTATGTGCGGCGATTTTAAAAAAAGTATGTGCGGCACACGACGTAGAGTATGGGCAGACGATAGCTAACAGCGTCCTATTAACAATCATCGATATAGTCTTGTCAACTCCCAAGCGGCCAATAGGCGTCAGAGGGCTAGGGCCGCTTCGAGTGGTGAAAGGGACCTAGAGGTGGAGTCGTCGGCGCCCGACGGCGGCCACATGAGGTACATGTGTGGGGTCATCGTCCTGCTGGGTTGCGACCAAGACCGCATTGCCACCACCGCCATGCGATATTGTGGCCAGCTCCAACTGCCTGCTAGAAGCGACGACGGCTCGGACGTCACATTCGAGATCGACTAGACGTTTCGGGCGCAACGCGCCTTGCTGGCGACGCGCTCACCCGTGCTCAACGGGAGGCTAGTCAGACTCAATGGCTGCTCTGGCCCTTTACAAATGCAATTTTCGGCCCACGTAAGCTATAGTTTGGCCCAATCAACCGGTCCAGCCCACACAAGTGATATTTCTCCGTTTTTTACTGGTAGAGCATCCAGTGCTGATAATCCCGAACATTTCTTTGTGCGCACATTCCTACCGCCGTGAAACCTGTAGCTAAAAAAAGGCGACCCTCCTCACGGCTCCGACGATCCTCGGCTTGGTTCCCCTAATCCTCCCCCCGCATGCGCATGCATGTCTCAATGATCCATGCAGGTATAGCGCCATGGCGCGGAGGAGGGTGCAGTGACTGGGGCCCAGATTGATTGCGGCCATTCGGGCGCGTGCATGCCCAAGCGGCGACGGACGGAGGTGAGGGCTGGATGTCGAACCGCCGCCGTTCCTCGGACCGGCTTGGGGAGCGAGTGGAGTTTAGGTTCTCTGGCCTCCGCGCCGTCCAGGTGACTCGGAAACCTTTTTGTTTTGTAATTTGTTCCTCTCATTATTAAGCAATTGCGAGTTCGGTGATTCGTGTGAGGCCCGACGGTCGTTCCTACCGTTGGTAGGGTGTATGCATTGGGAATTTAGGGGACCCCCCAAAAAAATCATCATTTTAGGGTCCCATTATTTCCCTTAGCCTTTAGCAGTTTGAATTCCGAGTTTGGAAAACATTGTCGTTGATGATGGGTAAACCGCCATGCGGTGATTTGTCCTCGCGTGATGGATCAGACAATCGATTGATAATCCACTGAATGACTGAATATTATCTTAGCATGCATTGCTTGGCAACGTGAAGTGTACATATGTGCTCCCTGTAATAGAAAAAGAGTTTTTAGATTCAGTGAGAGAAGGCAATTCTAGTCACCAAAATCTAGACCAACAGATTATAAATAGAAGAGTAGTTAATGATCATTGTTCGCTACCTCGAGATAATTATGCTTTCTTTTGGATTGTGCAGACCATAGTGATGGATTTGTAGGTGGCTCCATCTCCTCAGTACTTGTTGAGTGTGCTTCTACGCTATTCCTGATTGTAATGAGCATGCAACTTTAAACTGGGTCTCTGACATTTATTGCTCGGCAGTTGTACTCATTTTACTCAAAATAGTAATGGTGGCACAAGGAAAGAGTACATGTGCTATTTCATGTGTTCCATGATAGTGAAATAGACACACCAGTTATGGCCCTGTTTAGATCCCAAAATGCAAACTGCAAAAAATGTCACATCAAATATGTCGGAACATGCATGGAGCACTAAATCTTGTCAATAAAAAACTGATTTCACCATTAGCTTGTAAATTACGAGAAGAATTTAATGAGCCTAATTAGACCATGATAAGACACTAAACTGCTACAGTAACACATGCTCTAACGATGGATTAGTTAGGCTTAAAAATTTATCTTGTCGTTTACAGACCTAATCTATAATTTATTTTGTAATTGGACCATGTTTTGTACCACAAAGTCTGATGTGACACTTTTCAGCACTTCAAAATGGGAACTAAACACAGCCTATGCTTGTGAATTTAGTGGTAATGTTGTGTGATGTCCTCAAGTACTCGAGTTTGTGATTTTGATTGACACTTGTTCAGTTACCAGAGAGATAAGTTTGTTGATGTTATATCTTCTAATTTATTGTTTCGAACAGGTGCCAGTAGTATCTGACAGGCTATTACTTTCTATAATCTCAGTGGACACAGGCAAAACAATTGCCAGGTCCAGTAAAGCTGCCGCTCTAAGTGGAAAATGTCAATGGCCTGACTCGATCCTGGAATCAATATGGTTTTCTCAAGATGAAGCGTCAAAAGAATATGAGGATTGTCAATGTAGGATTGTTGTTTCCATGGTATAGTGTTGTTGCTATACACATGTTTTGTTTATTACTTGTTTATGGGATTTTGCCTATGTACTATACTGTAGTGTTACTTGCAAAACATTACCTGTTACAGGGATCAACAAAAGGTGCTATTCTCGGGGAAGTTTTTCTAAACCTCACTAACTATCTGAGTTCAGAAGACTCAACTGCAATCTCATTGCCATTGAAGAAATGCAATTCCGGAACAGTTTTACAGGTTGGTTTCAATAGGTGTGCTATTTCCCCCTATAGAATTTCCAAAAGTTTGGTATTTTCATACGATTCACTAGGTTCACCATTCTTTTAGTCTATGTAGTTATACTTCAAACTGAAGTATTACCGAATAAGAATTTGATGTTGACCTGCATAAATTGTGTTACTTTGCTATTCTCTGAAGTAGTTTTAGTCTTGTGACCTGGCGTCGAAATTAGTTGGATGTTGTGTACTCACTGCCGGTGATTCGGTTAGGCCATTGCCTTCACTTTGTACTGCAGGAGTGCTTGTGCTTAACTAATAATATACTGTAGCTTATGGTTTGCTACTCCTCACATGCAACATAGTCTTACTAGCCGTGCACACACTGTAGTGCATCTACGATATAGTCCGTAATTCCATATTCCATTTGGTTTGACCAGTTATATCTTGCAAAGAGCTCACAAATCAACTTGTAGTCTATTTTTTTTTTTTTTTTTTGTCTTTGTGAAAAGATCACAGATTGTATGTTTCTCTGTCCAATAAATGAAGATACTAAAGCTTTTGGATTCTGAGATGTTCATGCATCTTACAATTTACACAAAGTTTTTGTTTTCCCATCCAATGAACAAAAATAGTAAAATATACTAAATACTCCCTTCATAAGTCACTTTGACTTTTTTGGTCCATCCATTTTGTTATGTACCAAAAAAGAAAGCGACTTATAATTTGGAACAGAGGGAGTACTATGCATTTTGTTGATGTTTGGTTGTTGAGCAGTTTATACCATTTGTACAAGGGGTCACAACATTTCTCTCATTAGGGTGAGTTGGGTCTAAGTGGTTTTCTAGAGAGGAACCACCTCGGTTTGTCTAGTTTGTGAATCTCTTGGCAGAAGAAATACATTTATTTTAACATATTTACTTAAGCTAATGTCTAATGTTTGTTATGTGCAGCTTAAGATTCAGTGTCTAGGCACAAAGTCTAAATCAAGGTACTTGATGATTTCTATTGTTGCTTTGGTTATATCTTAGGTGTTAGGTGATCACCTCAATACAACTTAATTTTCTTGGCTTCTCATAGAAGTTTTTTTTGTTACCTTTTTCCCTATACACTGGTATGGAACTATGGAATTGACCATCTCCATGTTTTGCTGGCCATAGTCCAAGCAATGATGACATGGACAACAAATCAGATGGTTCTAATAACTTTATCAGGAACGTTAATATCCCATCAACAAATCATTCAGGTGATTTTCATCAAGATGAAGTTGGGATTAGGGTACGATTCCTCAAAACTCTTCCTTTTTGGTTATTAATTACTCCCTACAGTTCACAATACTTGTCTTGTATGTGGTTTCTTTCCCCTTCTTCTTCTCTCAACATCATTTGCGCAGCTCTCCTGCGTGTTTGATAAAAAAAGGGGAAGGTAGATGAAATGACAATACTACCCTAAATTATTTCCCTTGCATACATGAACAAATAAGTTAGGTGTTACAATGAAGGAAGGTTATGGCCTATGGGCTTATGGCTGGAAAAATATGTTGAAGTTACCTAGTTGTAGAATAGCCATTTTGAAGATTGTAAAAGAGGCTGAAACAAGCATTTTGAACTGAAGGGAGTATTAAGATTACTGTGCGCAAATATGGATTGTGAAATGTATTTCAGGATACAAGATTCTCAGCATCTCCAAGGAATGATTCTGATGAAGGATTTTGCATAGAGAGGCAAGATACTGCTAGTTCTTTTATTGATATATCAGTGTGGTGATCTAATTTATAGATCTAATGATTCATCTTTCAGTTCTCAAACTCCAGGTCGAAACATGCTGCAGGAGAGTATCGATGAGTCATCCTTAAGTGGTTTTGCTCAACTGTCATCAGGTGCATCGGGTTCATCCAAAGATCTCCTTGATGCTGCTGAAGCAACAATTGAAGAACTTCTTAGCGAGGCACACATGTGGGAGAGCCATTCTCAAAAATTGAAAAATGACCTAGCTACACTCCAGAAGGAATGTGATGAAAAATCCATGAAACAGACTGAGATATTGTTGGAACTTTCTGCTTCACAAGCCGAACAAGAGTCACTGAGACAAGAAATTGAAGAATTGAAATTGTCTTTGGAGGTGGCTAATGCACGGCAAACTGTTGCTGGAATTCACAAGCCTGGTGATGCAATAGACGTCCAGCTTGAATTAAAAGATGAGGTGCAATTTCTGAGAGAATCAAATGAAAACTTAACAACGCAACTGAAGAAGAGTCAAGATGCAAATATAGAGCTTGTTTCTATTCTTCAAGAACTGGAAGAAACAATAGAAGCACAAAGAACTGAAATCTCCAATTTCACTCAAATGAGTAATGCGATTGATCATGAGGTACCCATGAATGCATTGTCGGTTCAAGAAGATGCAGAGTGGGGAAAGGAAGATGTCACTAAAAGAAGACGAAATTGTAGCATTGAGGGAGAAATTGGATCGTGTACTCAGCATAGAAAATGCAGGTGGTGCTGGTTCCAATGCTATATATCTTGAACTGGAAAAAGAGAATGATTTTTTGAAGGTTCAAATACAAGATCTTGAGAATGACTGTTCCGAATTAACAGAGGAAAATATGGAGCTTATACAAAAGTTGAAAGAAGTTAGTGGGGTCAAAGGACAGGATTCTTGCATTTCTGATATTCAGGAAATGTTAAATGCGACAGATCTTTCTGGGACATCAAAATCTAGAGCAAAATACCTAGAAAGAAAATGTGCTGACCTTGAGCTAAGGATGTTGAATTTTAAACCGGAGTCTACAGAACTAGAAGAGAAGCTCAAAAAAAGCCAAGAGGAGCTAAAAGAGAGAACTCTTGAATTATCTGAGCTCAGAGAGAACCTAAGTAGCTTCTGTGCTGCAGAGCTGGAGAGAGAGGAAATCAATATTGCAAGAGGCTACCAGTTAAGAAGTGAAGAACTAGGAGACACTGAATCTGAATTGAAACTGTTGAAGGGTACAGTTCAGCTCAAAGAAAAAGAGATTGAAGGCTTGCAGCATTCTAAACTAGAAATGGAAACCTTTATAGAAAATGAACTTGGACAGAAGATACATGAGCTTGAAATATGCAAAGTGGAACTAGAGTTGCACATATCAAAGCTGGAAGATGAAAAATTAGAATTATTGGAGTCCATTTCTGGAATGGAGGTTGAGTTAACTAATCTGACAAGTGAGTACGAGTCATGTATAGTGCAAATGGATGATTCTAGAACAATGATCATAGATCTCAAGGAGAAAGTAGAATGGCAGCAAATAGACTTGGAAGCTCGAAAGGTGGAAGTGAAGCAAAAACAACTAGAATTTCAGAAAAGGTTTTCAGAAGTACAGGAGGATTCAGAGGCTCTAAGAAGATTGAATACTAAACTGCAGGCTAAAGTTGATAATCTCATTGAAGATTGCAATTCTCTTCAAGCATTGACGGATGATCTAAAGAAGGAAAAGTTGGAATTGCACAGTTCTGCTACACAGCTAGAGCAGGAATTGGAGCACTCGAAAAGAAAGACCACAGAATTTTGCAGAACTGTGGACTTCCTAGAGGTAAAAATTTCTTCGATTCAGAAAGATATATCTTCAAAAGAGCAATCTTTTCTCTTGGAACTGGAGAATATATTTCATGAGCACAAGGAGCATGAAGAAAAGATAAACTGTGCACATTACCTTTTAAACAAGATTGATAAAGAAAAGAATATTGAGCTAGAGAATCTTGAGAGGGAGGTCATGAGCCTTACTGCGCAACTATCTTCAACACACGGGGAGCAAGAAAGTTCCATGTTGGATACTATTCATGAGGCCTCCGTCCTTCGAGCAGACAATGCAAAACTTCAGGCTAATCTTCATGATGTAAATGAACAGTTGAGACACTACGAGTCTCAGCTGGAAGATATACGCAAGGAATCTAAAAGTAAGATTAAATCCCTTGCTGATTCGCTCAATGCGTCGAAACAAAACGAAGAAATGCTGAAAAGAGATGCCGAGGATTTGAGAAGGCTGATGGAAGCTGCTAAATCCGATGAAGAGAATTTAAGAATAACCTCAAATGAACTAGAACTGAAATATAAATCTAGCGATTATGAGAAACAGCAAATAATGGAAGAAAATTCTGGATTAAAAATTCAAGTTCAGAAAATAGCAGGTGTCCAAGATGAACTTTTGAAATTGCAAAGTTCCCTTGATGAGGCTAAGTTTGAAAAGGGAAGGCTAGAAGAGCTACTTCGGTTGATGTCTGAAGAATGTGATGAACTAAAAGTGCAGAAGGCCATGTTAACAGACAAGGTCTCGCTTGCGCAGGATACTTTGAAGAACATCAATGGAGAAAAACAAAGTAAACCATCCATGCAAGCAAAGCTGAGCAGCATAAAACCGGTGGGTAATTTAGATTTCTTATTCAGTATGCTTTCAGGTAATTCGTCCAATAAAGAACTTTCGAGTGTGTATGGTGAAACATATGAAACTTTGTTATGCTGAATTAGATTTAAATGTGAAAAGTGAAGAACAACTTGATTAATTTCTCTCAGCTATTTCCTTACTTTTTTAGGGGAACAATGATCTAGCTACTGACAACGGAGGTTGTTCTCCAGTTAATGAGGAACCAGACCTGCAAGCAAAGATCCAGTCATTGGAAAGCAGACTTGCCGAAGCTTTGGAGGAAAATAGCACGTATAGGACACAGGTGAAGAGGTAATTGAATTCAGCACATACTTTGTCCATCCCTTTCCCAACTTTGTACAAGAAATATAATGTACACTTGAGAAGTATTCATGGCCTGACTGCGGTCTACCTCCCAGTGGATCATATTGTTACTTTTACCCTGTACAGTCCCACTGCAGAGCGGCAATCTGGGAGCAGGAATGGCGAGGGGAATAATGATGACAAAACAGCACAACTGGAATCAGAACTCAAAGACATGCAGGACAGGTTACTGAACATGAGCTTGCAGTATGCGGAAGTAGAGACCCAACGAGAGGAATTAGCGATGGAGCTTAAAAACGTAAATGCAAAGAAGGGGGGCCGGTGGTTCTAGCAATTAGTGACAGAGCTCAAAAGCTGGGTGCCACAGTCATGAGGCCCACAGGCCACAACACAGCGAAGGTACCTAATCCGTGTATACATCTCCTACTTCTTTGAATGCGCCCAATTGCATTTGGTTACTTGAGGAATGAGGAAAATAAATGTAAAATTAGCATTATCTTCTTTATTAGTCCTACTTGGGTTGAACTGAAGCTGAAGCAAGTTTTTTTCTGTGTATTTGTTTTTGGAACCAAGGCTAGGGGCTCTGTCATTCATATCAGGACAAAGAGAATACACCGTGCACTACAGATCCTGGTAGGACATATCAGGACAAGCATTTGTTTTATTGATCGGTTCCAATTTAAGTTCATGAGATAATAAATCCAAAATACAAACATTCATTTCAGACACCGAACATAAGTATTCTGCTTTACTAGACGAATCACCAGCGTCTGGAACAATAAAACCATGAAAAAAGTTCTGCCAGAAAAACTTCTTTCGTCTACTAATTTTCAAACTTTTTTGCTTCAGCTATTCCTTCTCTTGTACATATAACAAGATGTTTTTCTAATTGTCAGGAAGCATGTTGTGAAAAATGCCAGAGGCATCCATATCTTGGAGGCCACCATCTTGAGAGCTGAGCAAGACACCATGAGCCACGGGTGTTCTCCAGCCTCAGAGACAAATCCGACAATGTTTATTCTCAGAACTTGGGATGCCCTGATCGTCTTGACTTGTCAATCCTTTGCAAGACTATGCGGGCTAGAATGACAGATCATGTTCTTATTATATGACCATACTGATCACCCAGCCTTTCATACGATGCACAACATAGCTGTTGATAAACTTAGCTCCTCCTGAACTGTGCCTGAAGAGGACTAGATAGATGGTATTGACATTATGTGTACTAGTAGTTCATATCACTCTGCAAAGAACTTGTAGGAGACCTTTTGTTTGGTAGCTTTTCATTCATGCGAGAATTTATCCATCACCTGCATCAGCCAGCGGGTGGGTCGTTGACTCGGGAGCCTGAGAAGTGGACGGGGCTGACGTCCTGTTGCATTCGAAATAAATCAGGCAGCGGTATATATCTGGAGTCTAAATGCCCAGCCTGGACGGATGCCGGCCTGTCGTCTTTGCGATCGCGAGCAGTCCATACACATGATTTGATGTGATGTGATGTGATGTGAATGTGATCCCTAATCTTTATCGATTAATTGCAAGATTTTTGACGTGTATACAACCGATTGTGGACGAAACCGTTTATTGGACAGATGCAGAGATTCAGAAAACGCATGCTCGAGTGCTTTTCTACAAGGCTTATACAGTGCCCAACAAAAACAAAAAATACAGGACAAAATAAGATTCTCACCCTGTCACACCTATCACTGTCATCCGTGCAAATGAAAAAAAAAATCCCTAATCTTTTATCGATTAATTGAAAAATTTTTGCTTACGTGTAGATCTTACCACAACGATAAATTTTGGAACCCGAAACCGTTTATTGGACACAACAGATGCTGAGATTCAGAAAACGCATGCTCGAGCGTGCTTTTTCTACAAGGCCATACAGAATTCACCAACAAAAAAAAAATACAGGACAAAATGGAACCCCCGACCGGAGCTTCCCATCCTCAGGAGCTACCATCCGGACCGAAGTCCTTTCGCATCCGTGCAAATGACAAATTGGCACATCCTAATAATCCTAGAAACTCTATAACTGGCTGGCCTTTTTGTCAACCCAAAGACGCGAGCCACCTAACACGAGTTGCCGGATTATGAAGGATCTTGGTACGGAGTGCCGTCTCATTGGCCTCCTCTGATGCCTTCTGTTTATTCTATTCTAATCGATATATACTGGGTATGGAACCATGGAAGGCCGGCACCCTATTTATTTATTTATTTATTTATTTATTTATTATTTTACAAAGAAGATATGGAAGGCCGGCTGGTGAGGCGTCGGCAATGATTCTTCAGCTCTCATTTGCCACCAGCGAGGAGGCCTTCATCTCAATTTCTGGACTGCTGTCCAACGGCAGAATATTATGATCATGCAGGCAAATTTGTATGATACACCTGACAGAATAAAGCTTAGCTGGGCTTTATGATTTCTCCCAACTAAAGCGGTGGTTGGCTATATTCCCCAACCCAATATGATAAACCACTACAATACACACAATTAGAAGATGGGATACTTAAAAGGGCTATATATATATATTTGTTGTTGTTTCCATTAGTGCTTGCATCTAAACTTTGCCTATTGTGAACTTTGCTTTGGTCTGCCAAAGTAGGTAGGTACTAGGCAACAAGGCCGAGCATTTCAAGAACAGGGATGCCATACTGAGGTGGTCATGCATGACCATTTCTTGGTCCAGGGAAAAAACATTCATCCCATCCCATATAATTTCGAATATACACACAATATTCAAGAATTTTAATGTCAGAAAATGGTGAGTGATCACACCGCCAGCTAGTACTATATACTGTGACGCCGAAACTACTCACAAATTTACAATTTTTTTTTTTTTTGACAAATTTACAAGATTAGTTGAAGTTAGCTGCACCCTGCACCGCAATTGAACCATTCATGTATGTATCAATCATGTCATGACCCTCCGTCTCCGCCGGCCGGCGCGCGCGCCGCGCCGCCGCGTCTTCTCTGTTCGTCTCTTATGGCTTCGATCATCGCGACGACGCGCTGCAGGACGGCCTCCTGGTCGTCTTCGTCGTCGGCACCGACGGCCACCGCCGCGGCGTCCCTGCTGTCGCGGTCGGCGGCAGCGGCAGCGGCGTAGAGACTGGCCACGGCGCATCGGCAGACGGGGCAGGAGTTGCGGACGTCGAGCCAGCGGTCGATGCAGGGCGCGTGGTAGAGGTGGCCGCACGCGGGGACGACCCTGACGCCGTCGTCGTCGGCGAAGGGCTCGAGGCAGATGGGGCAGTCCTCGGGCAGGCCCTTCTTCTTGGCGCTGGCGGCCGCGGCGTACGGCACCACGGGCGGCAGCGTGGCCGCGGTGGGGCGGAGGAAGAGCGCGACGCCCGGGACGAGGTCGCGCATGACGCGGCGTCGTGCCCCCGCGACGGCACGCTGCCGGGCGCAGCGGCAGTAGGTGCAGAGGAGGATGAAGCAGAGCAGGATGGAGACGAACACCACGGCCGTGGCCGCGCCCGAGGACAGGTTGAACGACGACTGCGCCCGCCCGCCGCCGGAGGAGCCGGAGCCGACCGCCGGCGTGGCGTGCGGATGTGGCGCGTGCGCGTCGCCCGGGGCCAGGCGCCTACTCGCGCCGCGCGCCGTGGCCATGGCCATGCCGTGGCCTGCCGTGGCTTGAGCCCCTGACAGGCTGCGTTTGTGGGCGGGCGTCGTGGCGAGGGTATATTGGTTTTGGGCGCCCGGGTCGTGCACTCGTGCGTCGCATACTCCCTCGCATGTTTTGTAGCTGGAGTAGTAAAATATGCTGGCTTGCCTCGCGACTCGTGTTGTGGATTTGTGGTAGTGTGCAGTGCAGCCGAGGCATGTCGTTGTAGCTAGGTGTAACTTTGCATGTGAAAGAAAGGGTTGTTTCAACCAGTGGCGTGGATGGCGACGTACTTTTGAGCTCTTAAATCATGTGCTTTCAAAGTGGTTAGGCACTTAGGCCGATGTTAGATTACAAGGTGTTAAACCAATTCTAGGTGCAGTTGTTTTCGATATGATTCACCTCGGCTTGACTTTTTCCATGGTTTCCTATTCGCCCGATGGTTTCTGATAAGACGACTGATACTGTTTGCTGTGAGAGAAAAATAATGTTTCATAGCTCATAAGTCCAAGCGAATAGTTTGTACGTATTCCAGAGGCTCAAACATTTTTGCCGTTTCTTTTAGTCATGAGAGATACAAAAAAAATGTTCTAATAAGTTGAAGCGAATAGGTTTACGTAGTGGCCGAAATATATTTGCCGTTTCTTTTTTTGTCTGTCTCGACGAAGAAATGACGTAACCTTGGAATTCAGTCGCTGTCACGGCGGGGCCAGGCAAGGACGGACGCAGTCCAGATAGCGGCGCGCCACGCGCCCACGCCCCGCCCCACGGCCCACGCCAAGGAAACGTCGCCTTCTCACGTGGACAAGTGACGTTACACGGGCGCACGTACGGAGTAGGAGTAGAGCAAGACACGACACCAGGGCCTTGTTTAGATGGCAAATAAAAACCGATTTTTGTCACATCGCATTTAACAGCTTTTCTTTTTTTTTGTTTGTTAGTGGTAAATATCATCCTCCCATTGGCTCCAGTTTTTTTTCCTCGGCTGCTCAAACAGAATATTTTTTTGTTGCCCCATCGGCGGCCAGCGCCAAGTTCGTCTTGATATGCCCTAAAGTTTGTTGATAATTAGTTATTTTTTTTATCTCGGTTTATTTAATACTCTAAATATGGAAATGTCCTTAGTGATGTATTCGGATTTTTTGTGATTTTGTCTTTTTTTTAAAAAAAATCAAATTTGTCCGTGGGAAAAAAGTTAGAATCCTTTTTTAGCCATCTAAACAAGGCCCAGGTTTCGTGCGCTGCGCATTGACAAGCTGACACAAGCTCGTCTCCTTCACTCACTGGAGTGCCTAGACCAGCGGATTCCACTAGTCTAGTCCTATTTTTTTTTTTTTTTTTTTTGATCATATAAGAAAAATTCCATTGATTTTTTAAAGCAATATACATTCTCTCATTATAAAAAAGTAAACCACAAACGCAGTGCATGCTACGTTCCCATTCACCTGCCTGCGAGACATGCAAGAAACCTCAAAGGAGGAAAAAAAAAACCATAAATTCCACCATCTCAGGATCATCATCCCAAACGGATACCAATTATATAGTTTTTTGATGTTGCGGATAGAACGCATGCAGGACAACAAACACTTTCCGATCTGAACGGCGTGCGGGGCCATCTCACCATCCACCGCAACTTCCAACATCCTCATACCCATCACTTTTGTAAAAATTTTCTCTCCAAAAACTATTCACCTATCACATTAAAATTTTACCTCATGCATGGGGCACTAAATATAGGTAAATAAAATAGTTTTCCACATGCGAACATAATGAAATTAGGACAACAAATACCGCCGATTTATATCGCGACATTTTTTCCAACTTGGATAGAAATTTGTAGTATTATTTGCCTGGGATCACCGATTCGTCATGAGAGAACGTCAAGTCCAACCGACATCCGCTAGCGATAGATATCGTTGGAAAACTAAATTTTCAAACGACGGCAGATTTGAATTTTTTTAAAAACGAGCAAAATTTCACAAAAAATCCATCTTTCCCAGGCATAGCAACCTTCTCTGTTTCGCTCGTGAAAGGAACAGGGGCCTCCTCTTCCCCGCGAATCGAGCAGATCGGCGCGGGCGCCTCCATCAATGGTGATGTGGCCTTTGTCTCTTCGCCATCGAGAGCACAGCAGCAGAGGCGCGGCGAGACCGACGCATGCTTCATTGCTCCATCGATGATCTTGACGACGCCTTCGCCGGCGGCGTGGCCAGTGCAGCTCTTCAATTGGATCTCCGGAGAAACCTTGAACATTGAAGACTCGATCTACTAGAAAAAACTTCATTAAAACGATGGATCCCCGCTCTTCAACCACCGCGAGCGTGGCCGGAGGAGAAGGCCGGGGGCCACCACAGCGCCTCATTCGTTGATTGGAAGCGTCGCCATAAGCTGGTGGCACTGCACCCCTCGGGCACCAGGGTTTGCCGCCGCCCTTTGGGGGCGGCGGCCGCCTCCAGGCTGTTTATATACGATAATTAATGATGAACAAATGACCAAAACTGCTTGCGCGCCCCACTAGTCTAGTTGACAGCTCATCAAATAATGGGGGCGTGTGAAAGCGCGCGGGAACACATCTAAGGAATCTCTATCATTTTGGACAGTGCAGAGAGAACGAAGGGATGACTTGCCATGCCAGGTTTTTGTCTCAGCCTCAAACATAGACAGAATGGTAGCCCGTATTGTAATATCAAACCCATCGGCGGCCAACGCCAAAACCGGGGCCAGCAGCATCGTCTACTCTTCACCCACTTCATCTGCCACCGAACTGGGCGCCGCGCGCTGGTCTGGTGTCTGGGATGGCGGCGCCGATAGGTGTGCCCTTTCGGCCTTTCGAGCAAGACGAGAGAAGAAAGAGGAATTACGGAATTAAGAGAAATTGATGGAAGCAGCGAGAGGCCCACTAATATGAGACCGAGCCACGTCAAATTGCTACTAACTTGGAGGCACGTCAGCTAAACACATGTGCAGGTGGATTCTGACTAGGTTGGATCCCTAGAATTGAACTCGTGTCGTCACCAGGACTTGCTTCCAAAGTAAAAGTATACTCGTGTCGACAGGATTTGCCACCAAAGTAAAACTTACACCGGATTGGAGACACAAAAGGACCGTGTCAACCATGGTGGTTTCCAACAGGACGCGGTGTAATCATAGGTGTGGTGTGGGTGAGTGCTGCATGCATGTAATGAACAGATACTACAATAGATAGATGAGAGGCTTAAAACAAGTTCAGGACTGATTTTACCGTTCAGGGAGAAAACCAGACTAAATATTTGTCTCTAATACTATATTTGTGCCGCCGTCAGCTAAGTAGAAACATGTTTCTGTTCGGCCTTGGATAAGGATCACGAATAGCCAAACGAATCAGTAAGCAAAGATTCCTTTCTTTCATGTTTCAAGGGAAGCCAATCTCTGTAATCTGTACGCCGATGCAGTGACATACTGACATCTAGTATGGTATGGTACTGTAGGGCTTTCAACGAGAAACTGGAGAAGCATATTTCACATCTTGACAATTCTGTAGCCAGTTCAGGTGTTCTCTATTCTGGTTTCAAGTTGTTTCCAGTTATTTTGATTCGCTGAAAGAAAGAAAACAGTCAAAAGCTGTGCTGAAACTTAACTGGAAAAGAAAAACAACATAAGCTTCCCGCGTTCTTGGTATAAGTAATAAGATAACGAGAACACATCCTGTACGCTTTCAAAACCTGATCATAAAATTAGCAATGAATTCATGCTAAAAGTATCTTTGTAACGGAACTAGAGAGAAAATATAAGGTTCTGTAGCCTCTTTTTAAGGGAGACAACTGCAGCTCTGTATCGCTTTTTTTAAGGTATTGAGCAAATGAGCATTAAGAATTTACCTCAGTGCTAACTCAGCTTCTTGTTGAACTTTACGCAGGCTTACATTCATATATATGCAGCAGTCCCTTAGGGAACCATTCAGATATAATCTCATCTTGAAATAGAACCATGGGATAGATAGAGCTGAAAAGGAAGTTTAGCCTCTTCCTTTTCACTTTCCTCCTAATATGCCCTTAAGTAGTACAGCTTTTTCTATAATTCTTTATTTAGCTCCAACTGATATCAACTAGATTATGAAAAAAAAAAAACAAGAGTATTGTAGAAAATAAGCATAGCATGTTTCCATACATTGGTTGTATGAATTGTAGCTCCAGTAGTCATGTTAATCTTTTGATCTGGCACAAGCTGAACATCCATCTTCTGCAACACAACTGCAAGTGCCACTATTGCTTCTAGGAGAGCAAATTGATCTCCAACACATTTCCGAGGACCTCCACTGAATGGGATAAACCTGGGAAAAACACAGGAGCATGGCGGTTCAGTCACATTTGCCAGTTAACAAAAACTAATGAGATGCTTAATGGAAATATGTGACAGGATAGAAACGATATATCACGAAGTTTGTATTATGACCTGAAATCTGTGTTTGACTCATTTGGAACAGGTCCTTCTAAATCAAACCTCTCTGGAATGAACTCATCTGCTCTATCCCAGACCTTTGTAGAAGGAACAAACAATTAATTGTAAAATGCAAAAATCTGCTAAGTGCTTGCTTAGGCATTGCTACCAATGGAAGACAACATCATATGAGCAGAGCTCCAGCCATAAAAAAAGCATAGGCATAGCAAAACATGCTTTAAATGGTAGCAAAGGATGATGACTATGTAATATAATTATAATTCTAATCTGAGGCTTTTAGGGCCTATATGACAGCAAACCTGATATATAGAACATAAAGTTAAAAACCTGATATGTATACTCAGTGCAATAAAATAATGTTCATGAAACCATCTTATTATTATATCATGGAAATTGATAGAACAATGCAGGTAGCAAAACCTGATATATAGACTAATAAACGATAATTTGTAATTTTCTTAGTAAGCCTACAGCAACTTGGAAAAAAGATCCTCCATATAATTCACAAAACCAGAAATATATATTCAATATTCCATGATGCAAAGCATTTACATTAAAGAGCTCAGATACTGCCAATTGTGTGATTTATATTCAGATGGAGAAGTACCTCTGGGGACCTGTGTATATTGTACACAGATATCATAATATCTTGACCAGCCTTAACCTTATAGTTTCCAGGAAGAACATCATCAACTATTGCACGTCGTAACAGCACCTATCAGTAATTAGTCCATGAGTCACCAAAACCAATTATAAAGTTGATTGTCACTAGCACAAGAAATGTACAGGAGGGTGTGGATACAGCCGCATAGACTCATTTATACAGCGCATCAAGTACTTCAGCTCCTTTACATCCTCATATTTGGGGAGTCTACCTTGTAGAACACGATCTACTTCATCTTGAGCTCTCCTCATTGCAGTCGGATCCTTCAGTAGTGTAACACTGAGCAGTCAACATATTAAAGTGGCAATTTAAGTAATGCATTATTTGTCACTTTGGTTGATAGATGGTTACTGAAAGCAATATAGCACAACAGGAGTACCTTACTGAGAAGATAGATTGTCCATGTCAGTACAGAGCCTGTTGTTTCATGACCAGCAACTAACATTGACAAGAGATCATCACGTAACTGTACACTGCTTACCTGGACAGCCAAAAAGCATGTCAACTAAAGCAGTCAAACTTGCAATAAACAAAATGCATGTCATGTAAAATGGTGAAATCGAGCACTATATGAAACTGCATCAAACCAATCATGAAAAGTTTAACAGCAGATGCACAAATAGATCTTGTGTTGTCGAACTTCAGCAAAACTGGCACAGAGCGTGACTCACAAGAACAGAATTTTCTCTCTTAGTAATGAAATGATGCACAGATCTTTTGCGTGTTAGAGGGGAAAAGAAAGAACAGAGATATAATTTGTAGAATTTTTCAGTCTTTTGTCACAGCTTTTCATAAATCAATGGGGGAAAAAATGGAATATGTTAATCACCTCATCCCGGCTAGCAAGTAGGAAGCGTAGAATGCTAGGATCCCCCTCATTTACATATTCCTCACCCTTAATCTGTTCATTTTCAGCTTCCACTATTTCTTTACACTTCAATATCAGCTCTTCAACAGTGTTCCTTATAATCCTAACTGCATTCTCTGCTTTTATCTGTCTTGGAATTATCTTGCACAAGAAATCAATCTGCAACAAATAAACAAGGATCATATCAAACATCAGTCAGGGGTGTTTTCCTTTCGTCCAGTTAACTAGGAAACATAGGTAAGATTAAAAATTAGAAGACTGAAAGTGAAAGAGGAGCCAACCTTCCAGTATGGCAAAAGATCTGTAGAACGAAGCTCTGCTTCTTTGAGTGCAGTATAAACAGCATCAATGACAGGACTATCTGTTGTGAGGGAATCAAAATTGTAGTTGAACAATGATAAACCAATCACATCCAATGTCAACTGAGAAAACCTCGCTTCCATATTGACAGGTTTCCCGCTTGAAGCATATGGCTCAAGTTTCTCTATTAATCTCTCAGCACATTTAGAGAACACTTTTTCCACGATAATGGACAGAAATCTTTTGTGCAGGGAAGGCACAACAGCTCTGCGTCTCACCTAAAATACATACCAGCTTTGGAGTAAGATTAAGGATTAAATTACAGTCCAATTGAAATTCGCTCTAAACTATAATGGTGCCACAAATATGCAAGATATAGCTGCAGCAAGAGAAGAGATACAAGCCTACTAATATCTTGCACTGCTACTACCATTTATCAAATATACATCAGCCCTTTACTGAACATCATGAGGAACAAACGGGGTCTGTTTGCAGATTTGCCACTGGACCCACATTCATAGACACAGATGGGCCCATGTGTCATCCACACAAATGGCAATCAAACTGTCAATGTTTGGTGTCCCTAATATGCAAATGCAATTATTTCCACTCCCACTGGCGCAAATTGAAACTACCCGTCTTCAACCTAAATCATTTATAAATCATGGGGTGCACACAAACTAAACCGAGTAACCCTGCTTCTGCTGGTCTGGTTTAGTTTGGGTGGGTTTAGCTGGTTTCGATCCAAACCATGAACAGGTCTACTGCCATGCAATTGTTCCAACCGGTTACAGAGCTTTACTACTATGATAGGCCATTCCATTCGCTAAACAATAACAAATAGTAAGTACAGTAAATCGGAAGACACTGAACTAGGAACGGCGACATGAAGCAGAGAGCAGACACTGAGGCAAGAGAGAGAGAACGCACCGTCCATAGGTCGCCCTCCGCGATGGCGAATCCGGAGCCGAAGAGGAACTCGGAGACTTCAGCGACTAGTCCCTTGGCGTAGCGCGAGCCGTAGCCGCGCAGCACGTGCCTGGCGACGGCGGGGTCGCTGACGATGACGAAGTCCTGCGGCCCCGCGGCGAGGCGGTACACGGGCCCTTCCTCGCGGAACCTTGAAGAGCGGCAGGAAGAGCGCGCCGCCGAGGAGGTCCCGCACGTCGTCGAGCTTGGCGGACGCGACGGGGATCCCCGAGTCGTCGCCGCCGCCGGTGCTACGGCCGACCAAGCGCGAGAGCGACGTGAGCCAGTCTGGGCTCGCCCACGGGGTGGCGGTGGACGGCTCGTCGCCCCCGCCCCCGCCCTCGCTGCTTCCGCTTCTCGGCGGCGGGGGCAGGCGGACGCGGACGCGGACGTGGGAGCGGCGAGGAGGCGGACGTGGCGACCACGGCGACGGCGACGCGGCGATTGATGCGGAGGCGAAGGCAGTGACAGGCATCGCCGCGCGCCGGCCGATGCCACCGGACCAGACCAGACCAGCTAGGTTTGGCCGTTTGGGATTGGAGTCGCCGAGGTAGCCAGGTGGGTGGGTGTGTGTGTGGGAGACGGAAGGAGGGAGAGTAGCAACCAGAGTGGGATTGGTGTGAGGAGTGAGGAGCAGCCGTTGGCCGTTGGAGAGGGAAGGGAATTGGGGGATAGGGGATGTGGTGGGGCGCGCGTGGAGGTGTGTGGGAAAAGGCCGCGGGGAAAGGTAGGACTGTCACGCGGGCCGCCGGAAAGCCCGTGAGGTTTTGAATCCGTGGGATTTTGCGGCTGTCACGCGGTCCGCCGAATACAATAGCAGCTTTTTGATCCGCGGTGTCACGCACGCAGGCCGCGGTGTCGGTTACGGTTCAATACGAAGATGCAAATAGGCAGCAAACATCAACCAACGTGGGGTTCGTAACTAAAGAATGGATGGATTTGTTGAATTGAAGGTGATAGCCAGACGACACCAACGTGGGGTTTCCTGTCGAATGGATGGAGACATGAATTTTTCTGCACATAGGATGCCCTGGCCGTCATTTTCGCCCAAAGTCCACGAGGGTTGCGTTTGCGGCGGCCATTTCGAACAGGGGCAACTGACTGAGCAAAACAGGGGCAAGCAATCCAAGCAAGCAAGCTACCACGGGAACGGGAGAGAGAAAAAAAAAAAAAGTTAGGCCGTGTCTGTCGGTGGCGGCGCAAGGTCCCGTCGGCGTCGGCGTGGTCCTTCCACACGGACACGGAGACGGAGGCGTTGCAAGAGTCTCAATCATGTCTCAAGTGAGTCTGAACCGGCCGGGCCGGGCTCGGATGCGGCGGCGGGGCTGACTTGGCAGCGGCGAACGACGCGGCGGGGGGGCAGGGGCAGGGGGGGGCAGGGGCAGGGCCGTAGTAAATGGAAGCTGGCTGAGCGCTGACGCCGTGCCAGCGGATTCGAGCGCTGAAACCCATGCGCCGTCGTGGCGCTGAAACACATGCGCAGCATCCTATGCCAACGCCGGCCGGCCTTGCCTTCCATCCCCACGTGCACCCTTTTGATTCGGACGGAACGGACGGCCCGGGTGCATGCATGCATAGTAGCAGCAGCAGTACTGTACGAATCAAAACTGACACTACTCAACTCAAGTCAGGCTTTTACTGACAGTTTTACACTTTTACTGCGGCACAAGTTTAACCCGCCCGCCTCTGCCTGAGTGTGCCTGCCCAACTGAACTGAACTGAGAGAACAGTTCAATTCTACCTGCACTGCCCTCAAGTCAGGCTACTGTACTGTTTACCGATCCCAACACGATGGAAATAATGCAAATGCTTTTGGTATTGGTGGGACCTGGGCCTGTGATTAGATTAGGTGCAGGAGGAGGCAGTGACGTCGTAAGTTTTTTTTTCCCCTTCCACCATCGAGGCAAAACCGGTTCACGGAGCGCGGAATCACTGTGGCTCGTCGACCGTGTGAATGGATGGCATCGAGCCGCACGCGCAGTTTTGGGCTTGTCAGGCGCCACGCCAGAGCCAGCCAGCCTCGAGCTCCATGAGTACAGGCTCCAGTCAGTGGACCTCTAGTGATTCCAAGGGTTGGTTCTGTGTTCGAAATATTCCTTACCCCGTGTTGTGACTTGTGCGTGTACGTAGTAGTATGAAGTTGGAAGCTGTCCCCCTCCCCGTTTTTTCTTTTTTATTCCTAGGCTCATGGCGTTTTTGCACTCCTGGAACACAGCGACAATATAGACATGTCCCAATGTATAATATATTAGACAAAGGCCTTATTTGGATGTAGCCAATTTGCATCAATCTACATGTTTTGGGATGGATTTGAGTAAAATTTAAAGTAACTTTCATTCCAATTCACGCCAATACACGTGGATTTAAATAAATCCAACAACATCCAAATAAGAGCTAAGACAACATCCAAATAAGAGCTAAGTGACACTGCGGACATGTATAGATATTTTGCATCAAGATAATATCGGTTCGGTACGCACATATACCTAACTAAACGAGGGGCTCGAGTGAAATCACCAACACCAAGGCTCATATCCTCCCTTGTTAGTGTTGCCACTGGGCAAAGAATGGACCACCCGTACGGTCGTACCCATATTTGCAAGTTACCAACTTACCCATCCCCATTTTACTTAAAACCCAAATCAAGAGGATAGGTACCAATGAATAATATGGATAGCTAAAGGTTTACTAAGACTTACAGTCCTTAAAAAAAGGTGTCACTATGAGATTCATCTTTGGTCAAACTTTCTTAAGTCTAACTAAATGAAAATATTTGCAACATTTGTATCCCTTTGCGCTTCTAAATTCTCACACAATCACTGCTATGAGAATTTGTACATGAGTGCTATTTTAAGGAAGAGATGAATGAATGAGCGACAAATATACTATATTTCTCACTCAAACAATTATGAAATCTTTTTTCCCTTCAACAAATCGTATATCAATTACACGGACAATTCATTTTGAATCAAATTAATAGTCCATAAAAGTAATTGTCATGGATGTACCCTTAAACAAATCATATAGCAATGGAACGGGTAAATTTGTACATGTTGACTAAAACACTATTCATTGATAGCTTAAGCTCTAGCACACTACTTCTTTTTTTATTAAAAAACGCGAACACATGCCTAATTTTTTTTTGTCAAATGTACATAATTCTTTGAATGCATGGACTTCAACATCAAGAGCATTGAAACAATTGTTATACCATTCTTTCTAGTAACTAATTAATTAAGAGAGTCTAGTTTATAGGTTCTAGTATATAGTGTATACTTGGACAAAATACTAATGAAGAGTGTTGAATGACAGGTACAATGAGCACTCACATTCATTTCATGACATCACTACACATGAACTAATAAAACAAAAGAGCTAATTACTTAGTTAAAGTTCCACCTAAAGACCCGTATCTAAGACATAGTGGTGTGCTGCCAACGAGAAAAACTAAAAAAAAATATAATGATGAACATATAGACTAGCTATTGTCACAAACTTGAGAGGTAATAGTACTGGCTGTAATAGTAATTAATTGTAGTAACCATCATACAACAACAAAACAACATTAATAAAGCCAATCGCTATATGTTATATCTAGCGTTACCAATAAATAGGTCATCTATTCTAAGACCATAGGCATCGTTACTCGTTTTTTTTTTTTTTTTTTTTTTTTTTGACAAACAGCATCGTTACTCGTTAGATGACGATCCTACACTCATGTCTTTTTGAACGTCTCTCTGTGTCTCTCATGGATGCAGCGCGCGGAGCACACGCTCGACCGTTTCCTCCCGCCACTAGCTGTACGTCTGCCGCAGCTCCTCGTCACCACACCGATCTCGACCAAGAGCCGATCGAGCTGATCGAGTGAGTACGTATGGGCACGCTCTCTCGCCGGTGTAGAGCAGATATGTGGAGGTCGCGACAGAGAGAACAGAGTCGCAGACTCGCGTCGTTTTCAAAGACTGCCTTACGATAGCGCGCGAGACGTGACGAGGCAACGGTACGTTGCCCGCGTCGTCGTGTCGTGGTGGCGCCGTGGTCCGCGCTCCAGCTTGCCACACATGCCTGCCGGGCCCCGGGATCTAGCGTGGAGATGAGTCATGAGACGAGACGTAGCATGAAGAAAGTCTGTACTGATCAAAGCCACTGGTGGCCGTTCTGGTTTTGGCGTAAATGGAAGCTGACCAGCCCATACCCATTGAGGATCAGGATGCCATTGCCATGCCACGGCAAGCTAGCTGCTGATTCGGACGACGCCGAAACCCATGCGCCGGCCGGCCAGCCAGCAACCGCATCCTATGCGCGGCCGCGCGCTTCCTTGACTCTCTCTTCCCGTCCATCTCCACGTGCACCCTAGTTATCGACTGCCGACCTGCTGGAAAAGTTACCACATGGTGGAAGTGGAACCGAGACGATGTTACTGTTTACAGATCCCAACATGATAATGCTGCTAGTGGGCCGGGTTAACACTGATCGAACAGTGAGCGCATGCAGAGACCTGAGAATATATAGCTGGAATATACAGTACTAGCTGCTGGCAGCTGCCTAGAGTGAAGTGGCAAAGCTTTTTACGATCGAGGTGAAGCCTGAAGGCCAAGGCACCAGCACTTGACGCTTCACGGACAGGCCGGACCACGAAACGAGACGAGACGATCAAGGTTGAAGAATTCAAGGTGGCTGGACCGCTGGAGCACGAGCGACATCGAGCCGCACGCGCACTTAATTAGTACGTGTAGGGTCGTCAACTAGTAGCCTCGAGCTTCATACCGGATCACGCCGATATACCGACCTCCAAGACTCCAGTGAGCTAGTGTAGGGGTTTGAGGTATATACAGCCTAAACCCGGCCTACTCACCAACAAGCAACAATGTACTCCTACTCCTATATAGAGAGATTTAAAATAGGATGAGTAGTACTCGCGCTAAAATAAAGATTGATCTCAAAATTAAATCAACATTAGAGTTGTTGTAATAAGTGAACATTAAATCAACATTTAGAATAGCACCGATATTTATGATATCAAATTAGTAGTGTATCACTAAATAGATCATGAAACATATTTTCATAATGTAATGATTTGCTGCTCTAGATGTCGTTACTCGTTACGTATTCCTACAAAATTAGTTATTTAAGATAGTTTTGACTTAGGGTGATTTTGTGAATTGATTTATTTTTTAGATGAAGTTTTATATACTAGCAAAGATATATAAGGAGACATGATAGCTAGATGATAGGAGATATAAGACATGTTAACTTAATAAAATGATTTTTTAAAAATAGTCATCAAATATAGACTATGTATTGTCTATATGAATTGCTATGTAGAGAAACAATCTTTAGGGCCCGTTTGAATGGATTAGGCTATTTGGTTTGGAATTTGAGATTACATAAGTTTTCAAAGTTCACATATAAGACTATCTCAAATTCTAGAGATTGAAATGGATTCTATATATCAATTCACAAACCACCATCACACCGGCCTCGCCCGCGCCTTACTGCAGCTTTGGTACCACCCTTCATCGACTCGTCGACCTTTGCCCGGCGGAACCTACCAAGGTTCCACCACGGGTTGTCGATGGCGAGTGGGCAAGCGAAGGTCACGGCTTTGTTGGTCGTACGCACGCGGTGCCCCCTAGACCCCGCGTTCGCCGTGAGGTTTTCATGCAGCCGCCGGGGATGCTAAGCGTCATCCGGCCCGGGAAGAGTTGGGAATTCTTGGCGTCGCTCACCCTCCCGCCGGGGATGCTCCGAGCCCATCCTCATCTGTTGGGGCCAACCCACCCTCACCCCATTCGTCGCCCAAGATCCCACGATGAAGAATGGACCGCACGACGTGCTTGTGTCATTGTGAAACATGAGAAACACGATCCTCTTTCGGAGCGGACGACGTTGATGGTGCTGTTCGGCAAGCTTGAGGGAACCGCTTCTAACTCGGTTTTTTTTTTTTTTTTTTGACCGAGTCGGGAAGGGAAACCCCCACCCTAATATTTTTGGTATTTTTAATAATGTCCCCCTACGAAATTCGCTCCCATTTGGGATTGAACTCGGGACGCGAGGGGGTGCCTCTAGAGAGTGTCAATTTGGTGGGGTAACCAACCGAACCCAACATCCTTTGACAGCTCTGGGTTTATTAGGATTGAAAGGGAAGAGTTCTCTCTTTGGGCTGCTCAACAGATAGAACCGCTTCGAACTCTCGGTTTATTAGGCTTTCTTGCTCGAGCGCATGCCATATACGACAAGCTTTCGATTGATCGAGCCAAAGGTACCCCCCCTCTCTCTCTCCGGCATATTCAAAAACACTAGAGTAACGCTCGGCAACGACGAGTACCTGTCACGATTTTCTTGTCAAACAAATGATAAAAAAGAAAAGAGAGCGCTATGGATTCTCTTCTCTGACTGGGCGTCGACAGCAGGGTCGGGGAAGGGGGACACGTCGACGTCCGGCGCGGCCGGTTGCCGCGACAGGCGGAACGTGGCCGGACGAATAAAAAATCCAGGCGCACGGGCGGATCCGATGCTACTCCATGCTCGCGCCGCGGGGCGGGCAGCCAAGTACGTGAGGCACGCGCGCGCGTCAGGGCCCGGGCCCGGCTGGCAGACAGACAGACAGGGAGCGGCGAGTCGAGTCACGCTCACAGCCACAGCCGCAGTAGTCGCCTATCCGGAAACTCGCGGCGGCGGTGAGGCGATGGAAGGAATCCCAGGTGGGCAGGGCAGGCGGCCGCGCGGCGATTATTTTACGCCGTCGACGATGTGGTATCCTATGATGGGCTTGTCGGCTGCCTCCGTCCATTAGTCTATCCCCTTGTTGCGTATAGGTCCCTGCCATTGCTGTATTTCTACAAAACTACTAGTAGTATTTGATTTGGCTTCAATAGGATTTCAATAGGATACGAGGAACTAATAATACTTGGGTCAAATCAACTGTACGCCGCCAACGGATATGTGGTGCGTGTACCTCCATCTCAGGCTCCAGCTCAAGGAAATCAATCAATCACCCATCAGCTCCTGTATACAAAATGATGAATATTACATACTCGCTCGGTGGTGTAATTGAATTTTCCCTCTCTTTTTTTAAGATCCACAAGAACTACTATTCTTTTGCTAACCTATTTTAACGTATACTATGAGGTAGACGTTTTGTCTCACTGTATTATTAACCGATGGATAACTATTTGTTTGTGCACCCCTGTCCTAGTCAGAGGTATGCTATTGTATAAGAGGCCTAATTCAAATGATTCGTTGTTCCAAATTAATCACATTCTAGAGTTGTATTAAGTAAAACTATTTTGAGTTTTTTTTCTTATCTATAGAAAAAACACATCAAATTAGCTAGTATCACTAGATATATCGTGAAATATATATTGTTTCTAGAATTGAGGGTTTTTTGGATCAAGAACGTATGTCATCATCAATGGTCAAAACTTTTCAAACAACGATGCGTGTTCACTTTCGTTAGAGGAATACCAAGTACTAACCGATGAAGCACAAGCACTACCATGCATGCATGTGCAATCAAAACTGACGACTATGAATTCTTGAACTAATCAACATTCAAGTCCAAGCAAGCGAGCTCACGGCCGGCCGGTCTACAGTGACGACCGATAATCGGGATTAGGTTTTCAGGAGATCCGATCCGTAGTGAATGAAAGGCTGCCCACTTTTTCAAGATAGCCAAAGGAGGGTGCCGTGATGATGACATTAGGCAAGCAAGCAAGCAGCTAGCTGCGGTCGTGCAAACACGATGCTATAGCCTGTAGGAACGTAAGCATTTTAGTACAATACTATCGTACTGTGAGATTCGGGCTAAGATTTTTGTTTGAACCTAATAATTGAAACGAGTGGTGTGTGGCCCAGCAGAGTATATCATCATACTATGCATGTGTGCACTGTGCAGCAGGATTTTGTGTGGGGGATAATCATCATCAAGGACCTAGATGCAATAACCCTATCATTCCAATGTGCTGTGTACAAAAGGACACCCGCCCAATACAAAAGGGCCCAAACAAAGGGCCCTTTTCTCAAAAAAAAGCAGACCATATCCCCAAGCCAAGCAAAAACCCCAGGGAAGGGAGAAACAAAGCCAAGCGTCTCAAGCAACCTCCCGCCCCCGCCCATCCTCTCCCCTCCCTCCATTTCACACACCCACCCACCCACCCGCCAGCCGCCACACCTCCTCCCTCTGCTCGTCTTCTCTCAACAAAGAACCCGAGCAAGCAATCCATTCATTCACATAGCCGCCGCCAAACCGCCATGTCTGCGTCGCCGGAGTTCTACAAGCCAGCGCCACCGGCGTTCTCGCCGTGCAGCTCGCCGCTCCTGATGCACGGGGCGGGAGCAGGAGAGGAGAGCGTCACCGCCGCCGCCGCAACCACCATGTGGCAGCAGCAGCAGCAGCAGGAGGAGGACTACGACGACCGGTGCCGGACGCCGACGAGCGGGGAGAGCCAGGTGAAGCCGCCGGGGACGTGCCCGCCGGCGCCGCGGAAGCCTCGGGCGCCCGCGGCACCCCGCGCCGTGCCGGAAGCGCCTGTTCGAGGTGGAGGTGTTCAGCTTAAGGCTCGAGGAGCTGGAACGCCTCTTCTGGCGCCCGCATCACCCCGCGCAGAATAAACCCCCCGCCGCCGCCGCCCAGATCAAGAAGCGCCGGAGGGTGGCCTGCCCGGAGCCCAAACCCAAGAAGAGCAGCTAGGTAGCTAGCTAGTACTCCAGCTAGCTTCCTGTGCTAGGTGCTAGTAGTAGAGATCAGCGGTAGCTAGGTGCAGAGGTCCGGCCAAGTGGTTTTGGCCTGGATCACATCAGCTTATTAGCTAGGAGGTCGTCTCAGCTCGTCCATGGTGTTGTCTGTTAGGAGTACTGCTGCGTTTTTACTGCTGTACTTGTACTACTACAGCTCGTATTATATTATATCTCCATCTATAGCTAGTTTAATTTCATCTATATAGCTCATCAGTAATCAGCAGTTGTTATAGTTGCTAGATGCTGTTCAATCAGTGTATGTGAGATCATGATAGTGTTCATTCAGTTATGGTGTCAAAAGGTGTAGCTTAATACTAGGCAGAATCGAGCTGCATGCCCTGATGAATCTTCATTCATCCATGATGTAGCCGCCTGTGTAATGTGAAAGCTCACTTGTACCACTAGCGTCATAAAGTCTTAATCATATACACACACCGCCGGCTGAATCTTCATTGCACGAATGGGTTGTTCTTTGCATGTACTGTCTGTTCATCCACAAGCTTTTGCATTGGTCTTGGCCCCTCTTGCTTGCTCTTGGTACGGTAGGCCTTCTGTGAAAGAGCTCCGGCTCCAGCTGATCATCAAGAGGCCCTACTACTAATAAATAATGGGATAACAAAAGGTTATCAACAAGCCCTACCAAATGGGATGACAAAAAATGGTTTAATTGGCCCCTGAACTGAAGAAGCCACCAAGAAGCTGAACCCCTTTTCGATTAGAAATTACAACCTCTCGAAAATACTCAGAAATCGTTTTGCTAAAAACGTCCGTACGAAGTGCTTTACCTTCGCTAGAGAATCTTCTTCGCGTTGCCCATTCTAGGAGAAGCCGAAGTCCTGGCAATTGGCAAACAGATTTTGCGGGACTTGTGCTCGATCAACCACTGGAATGACTTGGCCACCTACCTTCATACCCTGGCCTGAAGCTGACGCACATGCTGATGAGTTGTGCTTCTGAATGCATATGCGTGCAACGCCTTCCAATCCGCCGTGACACTGCCTGGTGCTACACTGCAGCAACCAGCAAGTTAAGCAGCCTGCAACTGCAAAGGAGAGGAATCCGAGCTGCTGGTGGTGGTGGAGTAATCATGAGGCAGCGAATTCACCGGATCAACCGCTGCATCGGTCCTGCAAGCAAGCGCTGTGCGCGCAGGTGAGGTGCGGGCGCTGCCGGTGCCGGTGCCGGTGCCGGAATCATTCCGCCAACTGTTGCTGCGGACGGACAGCAGCATCGCAAGCAGTTGCAGGCGCCCAGGAATGGTCGGGCAATCGCAGACGGCGCACGCAAGAAGCCGCGCGGGTAGGGGACCGCAGAGCGCAGCGTCCCGTTGCCTGGCGCCATGATGCCCCTGCTGTTCGCACAGTGGCGACGGCAGGTCAAGGACGACGAGGGGCATGGGCATGGCAATTGGCAACACGGACGACACAGGTTATTACGGGCCTGAAGCCCTCAACTCGTCTTGAAAACCTGTGTATGAATGAATGAGATCCCGAGGCTTGGATCGCACACGTACGTACGTACGAGACCAGAGTCGGCATTGAAACACCTGCACAATCTTAAACATGAACATCTATACTGCCTGTCATTCCTCCAACTGGTCCAAAAGAGGGTCAACGTGTAATGCCCGTGCAAGCTATGCGAGGTCGGTCCTGGCCTGTGCTTATCATCCCATCCCTCAGCTTCCAAGCAATACGGATGAAGAAACAGACCTGAGCCTGCCTTAAAAGCTTGCTAATAACTCAGGCTATACGGAGATGAAACAGACCTGAACGTGTCTTAAATCTTCAGTCGCAAAATCCAGAGGCTTGGATTCCATACAGTAGGTACGGGCACAACAGAGCCGGTATTAAGACATTGAGGACATGAGTCTATTACAGTACAGTACAGCGCAATTGATTAGTTACAGGAATACCAGAACTTGCTACAATGTTTCTGAGACGCACCCGTGCAGTTCATAAAGGCATCTGCGGCATGAGATGCAACAGTACTATAACCTGAGAAGAGGGGTGGTGCTGTTTATGGAGTATGAACGATTCAGATTTATTACTGAGCCAATGTTCCATGTACGGTATACAGTTCTTTTCCTATCGGTGAGTGTCGTCAATCCGCCCCACTCGCTTGATATAATTACAATACAGGGTCAATGCTTAAATATACATACACCATGGATGGGCGGGCGATAGCCTGATGGTGTTAGCATCAGAATGGCCTGAGGGTGAAAGAATCGACAAAATTGATTCTAAGGTGAAAGAAAAAGGAGAAAGAGAAAAAATACAGCTCCTATGTGCAGCTGAAGCAAACAGAAGAAAAACAATCACGGCAAAAAAACTCCCATCGAGTCTATGGCCCTGCCTCAATCTTCTCCACTGTTTCTAGTCTCGTCTTCCGTTTCCACCCTTTCATGGTGGCCACCAGGTTAACTAACCCGACTACCTGACTTTTGCTGTATTCCTGTTGAGTTCAGAAACAGCAGCGTTTAAGTTCATTTGTACATAGGATCATTGAGAGGAGGTTTTTGCAGAGTTCTTACTGGATGAGACCGTGCCCAGTGGACGTACTCAGTCTCCGGTAAATAGTAAGCCTGTTTGATTGGCACAAGAATTGTTAACAGCAAATCCCTTTGCCCAACATTTCACTAGTATAAGAACAAAATGAACACAAATGAAACTGCTGTTCATGGATTGCAGGATGGCAAATGCTCTAGGCAACCAGAACATGCCACCACTAAGTAACCAGGTACCGTAGGAACTGGCTACCACTAACTTGCTCTGCTTACCTTTATGAAAGTGTCCACAGTTTGCAGCTTCGGCCTTACATTTGATGATACGATGTGCTGCAACCCATTAATTAGTACCTGAAAGAACATCAAAGCCGTCACTATGGATTCCTCCATGGCATTCACTTCCAAATATTAAATCGAAAAATCAAGACCTGGAGGTCAAGTGACATCAAAGCACGCCCTTCGTCAGTGCACCTTTTCACTCTAGAGAGACCTTCAACTAAAACTTCTGATAAGCTCTCTACGCCATGCTCTAGCAAAAGGTGTTGGAGCTGGGAAGCATATATGTGAATTTACTCTGGTTGTCAGTAAATTCATCATCAAACGATTCATAAGAAAAAAATAACAGCATCCTTTTCAAGATGAAGGAGAACAAACTCTAGTAAGTTCATTACTTAGCACCAGGATAAAATTAAACAAAGTGAGGTCAAAAGAAAGGGGGAGGAAAAAAAAGAAAGAAAGAGAACAACTATTTATTAGTTCTCTCAAACTGACCTCCTTTGAAATTCCTCCATGGTCCAATCTTGTTTTGTAGTGTTTGAACTCACCCAATAACAAATCAACATATCTGCAAATAACAAGCACATGGTCAATGGTGCAATTAAAAATCAGCAGTAACTGCAGTCTTTGCTCTGATTCTGGAAATAGAAATCATTTCCCAATCCTCTTATACTAAAGAATCAGGCACATTAGTCCTGTGGCCTGTATTATACACATAGTATTAGACTGCTGATTTTGCTTTACATTAACACAACCTGCAACACATTCAATTACGTCATAAATAGGTTTAATACTTCAACTTCAAATTTGTTAGCACATGGGCAAAAGGTGCAATTTTGTCTGAAAGAAATATAACGAGATATATAAAGGAAACACTAATATATATTGTGGGGAAGTCCAATTTACTCCACCCACACATGAAAATTTTCTGATAACCCTCTAAACTGATTTTTTGTTCGATTTACACCGCCAGATCTTTCAGCTAGTCCAATCTACCCCTTAATAAGTTGTCTTTTTTTTTCTCCACATATAAGTTGAGTTTTAGTTACAATTTTGTAGGGTGATAGAGAACATCTTTTTGTTAGAAAAATATATTATGATTTTTTCATTATTATTTTGGCTCAGGGCATTTAATAATAAGTGAACCCTACAGATAAAAAAATTATACAAAAAAATAATAATAAAAAAAAATTAAAGTGTTTTTTTTCCTGACATAAGTTGTGATATTCACTATCACTGCTATCACCCTACAAATTTTGAACTTAAAACCCAACTTGTATGTAGAAAAAAAAAAAAAAAGATAAATGTTATCCAAAGGGGTAAAATGGTCACAAATTACTTTAGGGGGTTTCAGATAACTTTCCTGTGAGCGCACTGTGGGGCACTAATCTGAACCTTTTCTAATACTCCTATATTGCTTTGCCACAGAGCCCAACAAACACCAGATCCATGCAAATTTATGGATTAAGTACAAGAGTAGAACTGAATGATATATCCAGATGGTCTACTCCACAACCAGTCAACCACTGAAGGTAAATTACCACAAAGTGCTTTCTACAGTAACCATACAACAAAGGACATCAAGGCTGTCAAGATTAGATTTAGACATGGTGAATTGCTACAAAACTAATGTATAATGATTATGAAGAGGTAAAGTAGAGTTTCAAGGAAGCGTAACAAACAGTAGGAAAGCTGCCAAAACAGAAAGTCAGAAACTAAAAAGGGGGGCAAAATTGTTCAAATTAAGAAGGCTCACGCATAAACATACCCATTGTGCTCTATTCCAAGCTCCTTCACCTCCCATTTAGCATTCGCAATCTTATCTGGATACCTGAAAAACATTCAGTCCGCAACTCAACTGAGCATACGTGTCATGTGTGGTGATTCAAAACATCAAAGGGTATGGTACTAGTCCCTCCGTTTCACATTGTAAGTCTAAGTTTTTTCCTATGTCAAACCTGTCCAGCCTTGAACAATTGTATAGAAAAATCTATTAACATTTGCTATATCAAATAAAAAGCACTATCAAAATATTTTTCATGGTGTATCCAATGGATGTTCATGCATTTTTCTACAAACTTGGTCAAAGTTAGTGAAGTTTGACTTAAGGCAAAGCTAAAAGGGACTAACAAATTGGAAAGGAGGGAGTACTGTCCATCTAACTACTAACAGCATGTCAGCATCCAGTGGCCGAGCCAGGAATTTTATGGAGCTTGGGTGAGACACAACATACTAATAAGGACCTGTTTGACAGAGCTCTGGCTTCTGTTAATGCCCTGGATCTCCATGTAGAGTAGCTTTTTTGGTGGAGCTGAAGCCGTTTCGGACAACATTTGACAAAAAACAACTCCAATTGTAGTTTTGTAATAATTTGTATTAGATCTGAGAAGAGTAAACGGAAGAGGCCAGATTTCTGCAGCTCTGGCTCTTCGATAAAAGAAATAGCTCCAGCTCCTCCAGGCTCTAGCAAGGAGTAATTTTTAGATACCCGTTTAACAAGACTTTGCAAGGAGCTGCAAGAAACCAGAACTCTGCCTTGCCAAATAGGACCTAACACATAACAATTGTACTTGAAAGCAAAATTAGAGAAGCACAGTAAATTTAAGCTAATCCGTCTCCCTAATACAGGTTCCTGGCTAGTATAGTGGGTCCTGACGTCTGCGGATGGAGAGAGAGAGAGAGAGAGAGAGAGAGAGAGAGAGAGCAGTAGTAGTAGAGGAGAGCAGTGGAGACTTGTAGTAGTAAATGGGGAGTTATGACCATCTATCCAGAGTCTAGAGGGGCGCAATGCAAGCTACTAGTAGGTAGAGGTAGGGGAGGGATCCACTTTTGAGGGCAGTGCATGCAATGAAATTGCGGCTGAATTTGTCTATTGCCCTTCGGCCCTTCTTCGCACCCCCCAGGCAGGCCTGCATGCTGCCCTGCTATAGCTTCATCTGCATGATGCATGGCAGCATGGGTGTGTGTGGCGGTGATTGAGCCTGGGCACCGGACCAGGGAGGCCGGGCCTTGGCCCCGCCACTGTCAGCAACTCAGCACCAACAGTGATGTAAATCCCGCACAAATTTATATGGCCAAAGAGAAGATGTAAAGAGAAGGAATTGGATGATGTAACATACCCATCAATATGCAAAAGCATACGTGCACTCATTCTGTGAATGTGCTCTGTCAAATCTGGAACAGAGTCCACCTATGACACAGAAGGTAAACTCTGGAATCACATTGCAACTTTTCTATTTATGGACTACCAAATAAGCAATGAAAATCTCCCAAAGTAGAGAAACGTACCAGTGTCCTAAAGAACTCTTCAACAACAGAACTGTTATTTTTAGACAATACTGAGTGTAGATGGGCTCTAGATCGGTTCAAAACTCGAGCAACCAATGATAATGTTTCAGCAGCTGCACATCTCTCCTGAGGGAAAAAAAAAACAAGTTGAAATGCACTTTTTAGAACAAGAACACTGAAACTAAGGAGTCAGGGGGCATGCAAAGTTTATATTTTTTTTTCAAAGCATAAAGAAAAACACATTCTGCCATACAAAATGCTATTGCTTTCATAGCAACCTAACCAAGCAGAAAAATAACTTCAGACTCCATGAGTTGTTCAGCCAAGATTTACATTAATAGTGGGGACATATCCAATGGCTTGTACTAATCAAAAGGACACAATCCAGATGTCCATCGAGATTCTTTCCCTTGTCACTATTTTATCTCCATGGTACACACACGATTTGCTGAAGACATTTTGTGCTACTTTTGACCTCCACTCTATCATCGTTATTTTAGGACAAGGTATATAATCGAGTTGTAAGTCCACAAGTAGCTTTCAAGCCTAGACACTCACTAACGCCTTCTACATTGAATACCAAAAAATTGTCATTCCGACAACGGCGCATGCGATGTTTGTATGGAAACCATTAGAATAAGCTAGTAGCTGTCATACCATCACTTCAATTATGGAAGCAAGGCAGCAACAATACAGAAATTCCTAGAAAGAACAGCAAAATAAAAACGAAGAATTGTCCCACAGAAATGAGTAAAATGTATCGCCTAAAAGCTGAACACCTTTTTTTTTTTTTTTTATTTCAAACAAACTTTGGAATGGTTAACATCAATAGTTGATAAATCGATAAATACTAATTAATTGTGAGAACAGATTAATCATATAAGCAGTAGATGTATATCTTCAAATTTTAGAGTTTAGAACTGCAGGAATTAGCAAAGTTGAACTCAAATGAGACAAGCTCAAGTCAAACAAGCAAATGCAATTCACTTTTGCCCATTACAGGGAAAACGTTGTATGGTAAATATCACAATTCAGTTCCATATACAAGAAAGCATGTTTAGTCTGCAAATGAGTTGGGATTACATAGGATTATGTAAGTATGACCATGTGAAACCAGCAGTTACCTTTAACCCATAGGAGGTGAACATTGAACTGGGAGGCGCAGTAGGCATCACATCCAATTGGCCAATAGTTGAATTCATTGACAAAGGGGATGAAGGTGAATATAAAACATTATTTGGCTTTGTCCACTGATCAGAGTCTTGTGTTATTTTTGATAAAGCAGCTTTAAGCCGAGCTGAGTTCAGCAAGTAGTGGTAAGGACAATTAAGAAAGGCAGCCATCTGTGTAAGCAGTTATAGCTAAGAAATGTGTATATGAGAACATATTGTGGAGAACTGAATCCTTACACGATTGATGATCAGGTAAAGGCTTGCTGCTTTGACTCTTGTCTACGTTCCCAAATGTCTCATATATGTAGTGATAAAAGATGCCAAACAGTTGGGAGATACCCTGAAAATTTTGTCTAGCACAATCAGACATCATTCTACAAAGAATACACGATTGACTTAACGATGATGGATATGACATAACTAACCTTAAAAAGCTCAACATTGACAATTTCCAGCTTTTGCATCAGCCTGGCATATTTGTCCATCATCCTGATTCCAGTGTCAATTTAGCTTAGGAAGCTATGCATAGAAACATTACTAAGTTAACACAAACATTTAATACCTTAATAAAGAAAGTGATGAGCCTGTCTGCGATGAAATGTCACCATCTTTCCAATGTGAAGAATTGCCTTTTACAATTTTCGTTTTTGGTATCCTACTAGGCAACTGACTGTCTTCATCAATGAAATCCGCTAGAAGGTCTTCATTCTCTTCATCAAAAGATGAATTCTTTCCATTGCCATGATTATTCCTAACTGATGAGTCAAAAAGCATATTGGACTTTGGGGATTCAGCAGAGCCATTTTCTAGCTTAAAAGAAAATGGATTTTCAATCTTAAGCCAAGAAGCAAATCCAAGCTTTTCGTTTCCTGTGTTGCCTGTAGTTGAATTCCCATGGTAAAAATTTATTGGCAACTTGAGACTTCTACTTGTAGGAGAGCACAGTGCAGCACCATCACCAGTTAGACCTGCTAAACTAATTATTTGTGAAGCTTCAGCAGACATTATTGTCCAAGATTCCTTTTCCAGTACCATCTTAAGTGCCTGCCAGATGAATGGCAAAACACAGTAAGTTAAAAAAGCTACATGCAGAAGACAGAGAATGATTCACTGCATAGAGAGCTAACAGTTTGCAACTCCCATCTTTGAAGTTAAGTCCAAAAGGTCAGAGTAAAACATAGCACTGACTAGAGCAACCACAAATTCCCAGATAATACATACACATTTGTTTTCTCTCTTTTGACATGAACTACAATCAAACATCATTAAATACAAATTGTATTTGTTTTGGCTTTTCTAGATACATTGATTTTTGTTATGCACCTAGTTATACACTAATCAATACATAGTAAATCAAATGAATCTAGAAAAGCCAAATTAATTTGTATATTCTTACAGATTATACAGTGAATGAAGTGACTTAAGGTGCGCATTAATTGCAAACCCTTTCTAATGTGGCTGCACTGAATGTTCGTATCAGCTGCAAACTCCTTTTGTGGAAACATAAGGGCACTGGTAGCTCACATCAAAATCATTTACAAAGATATCAAAATCATTACAAAAATGGGCTACTATGAAACCAGCACTACCAATAGGGAAAAGGGAAAAAAAAAAACCCAAAGAATGTTCCTAAAGACTACAAGCACATCATGGACTGCATACACATTTTAAGTTATATCTATGGCTACAGTTAAAAAGATGATAGCACTTCAAAATTTAGATGTTTGAACTTTGAGCATTAATAATTAAGAACCGAGTCAGAGTTATTGACATACATATATATTTTGCCGGTGAAAGGACACCATGTAGTTCAAACATACAGTCTTCAACTTCTGGCGGAACTCACTAGCTTCAAACCCACAAAATGCTTCACCAGCCAAAATGAAAATGACGAGATCTTCATAATTCTTCAGGAATTGGTATGTGCTAGTTGAACAAACAGCTGAACTAGATAATAATAAAACAGACAAGCGACTTGTTGCCAGCTGCCAAAGATTTCTTCGGCCTCTTTGAAATGTTTGTGCAACAAGTTTTGTAGCATCTGTTCTAAGCTGATAGAATGGAGAACCCGTTTCTGATGTACTAGCATCAGGGTTGCTGAGTTCAGATGATGATGCTCTATCACTTTTTTCAGCTGCAGAACCATCTTGAGTGACTGCTGAACTTGAATGACCTCTTCCTGAATTAACTAAAGTTTCATTGCTATTCTGAGATATGTCATTCTTATCTGACAGATCTGGGCCCTTGGAGTCAATATTCTGAAGAGGAAACCAATTTCATGAATAAGAACAAAACCTTATATTGAAAATTAGACTAAGTATAGATAGCATCAGATCCACATATATATGTATGCATACATAGGTTATTGGATAGGAGGATAGGTTAACTCAGATTTATTTCATACTGAAAACAGAAGATTATTCACAATATATTGAATATAAAATAAATTCAACAGAAAATAAATAGGACAGTTGCCCCGTTCCACCAAACAAGAGAGTTTGAAATTGATAGCATTTGATATCTTTTCTACTCCAATTCAAAATATATGTTGCTTCAGAATTCCTGCTGTTCAAGCTTTAAAAAGTTCCATGAACATATGCAGAACTACATAGTTTGACTAAGATAGGTGTTGCTATTCATCATTATTGAGTTGCATGGTGGGCAATTCACTTATACTCCAACACTCCACCTCATGAGGAGGCTCCCTTAGACCTCAGACGTGGAACAGGAGCGAGCAACAATTATTTTATTTAATTGCACTAGCCAGGATTCAAACTCGAGACCTCATGCTTTGATATCATATATTCATATTGAGTTGCATGCACCGACTAGTTCGACCCAATAGCTTAAGCTGATGGGGGAGAGGTGGGCAATTCACTTGTACTCCTACAATCATGAAACACACCACAATTTCTACTTTCTATGAAATGCCATATTTTCATATAAATCTGTAATCAAAATGTCTCCTTGTAGACCATGTGGATGTCCTAAACATCTTATATTTTGAACCAGGAGGAGAATAAGAAGCCTATTCAGTTGTAGGATTCTGGCAGGTTTAATCATTCTTGTCTCCTTTTGGTTTTCCAATGCAACTATGTAGTTTATATGTTCAACAAGGCAGAAAAATTAACTTTAGTATCTCATATTTGTTTGCACTAACGCCCTGAGCCTAGGCGGCTTTCTTTTTACAAAAATCATGATTGTTAATCAGAGATATATGATTTCAACAATAAAGTGGACAGAAAAAAATAGATGTACCGTATCTCCAGAAGAAAAGCTCATAATAGCATAGTATGAGCACATCAATGAAAATAAGCACTCTAGGGTTCTCAATAAGCAGGGGCGAAGTTTGGGTTCAGGAACTTGAACACAAAGATCGCTATATGTAAACCTGCAGAAAACGAAAAACATTGAAGTGAATGCTCAGAGAAACTTCAATACAGTTTGATACTTTGGTTCTATGAACCGATATTGTCTATGGTTTGTAATAATTAAAAACTGCGGACGTATGACAAGATCTCTTCTTGACCTGCCTTCTTGTGTCAATTACAAACTTCAAATCTTTTGAAAAAGAAAATAGAAAACAGGGGCCACACAAAAGTTTTCCACACAGACAAAAAAGAATCTAGGTCCACCACTGATAAATTCAACTATGAAGCTATGACTCACAAATTGCTAGCTATATCTGTATTCCATACCATAACCCTACTATACAAGTCACAATAGTTTATTTAAGTGTATAATGCAGTCAAAAGAACCATTGAACCAAAGATAAGGGGCTGAATACAGACCTATTTTTTCAGCGGATTATTTCCAACCTCCTGCAATTACTTTACAATTAGAAAACTGATAACATAAAATGTCAAAATATTGACACCGACAATCATATGAATAGCAAAACTACATGGAACATGCCAATAAAGCAAATCTAATACCTCTTCCAACATTTCTTTCAGGACATAGTGTGTTCGAGAGAGTACTTCCTGCAAGAAGAAACTCTGCATCTTTTCAGCCATGCCACTTACATCACCCATTAGTGCATATGCATCAACAACCTACATCCATGATTAATTGTTAAGAAATGTTATTTTAGCAAAATAGATAAATAATAATCACCATGTTCATCCAAAAACACAAAAAAAGATTCATGAGAACACTCACAGTTAGATAGTTTTCTTCATCAAAGAACTGACAAACACCAAGTAAATGAGTGTCCAATTTTTGGATTGTCCGAGCTAACCATGCCTGCACAATCAGAGCAGAAATATCATCACAAGGATAAAAATATGAATCAACTGGAATGAACAATGCAGATAGCTCGGCATAATTTGATGGTGCAAAAGATGTTTCTCTGTTTGAACACACCAACAGTGGATAGATTTAGGTCAGCTTACACTTCTCAAATTTAAGGATAAAAATACCTCAACAGCAGAAGACACTAGACAGGCTACAAGAGGTGAACAAAGAAAACGATGATTACCTCTATACCTCGTCCCATTTCTTGTACAGCAGAAAGGCCTGAATAATTCTCCAAAATTTGCAAATATTCAGGCAACAATTGGAATGCCTAGAAACATTAGTAAGATATCATTAGAAGCCTAACAATTACTACTGAGGAACCACTGGTATTTGACAACACATGAACACATCTACTAAGCTTATTCAGGTCGAAAAGCATATTCCTATATGTAATTTATGGGTCAGAAATTTATCATAGCAAGATTAGAACGAAAAGCTGCTCATATAACCCTAGGTTAAAGAAGTCTACCAACGATGAAGGAAGATAGAATAACAACAGCCAAATCAAGCTCACCTGAAAGTAATTTTCTTTCTCAACAAAAGTTTCAAGTTCCATCTGCATGTCTAGAGCATGACGAAGCTCTGTAAGGACAGGAAGAACATCCTGCATTACACAAAAACTAAATCTTTTTATTTATAGATCCTCAATTCAGTTTACCTAGAGCTAGTGATAGTGGAAGAGGAAAAACATTTGAATTTACTATGTCACTAATAATTTTCTCCTCAAGACATCAATTGATAATAGGATGGTAATTTAGTAGTCTACAAGGATTGGTTGGGAACAGGCACCAGGCTCCCAAAGTAAATGCTGCAAATTAGAATGATATAACAGATAAGAGCAAGCACCTACCAGCAAAGCTTGTTTCTTTTTTGATTTTACATTGACAACCAGATCCCTCGACACCTCATTCTTGAAGAGGTTATATGCCTTCGTCCATTCTGAAATATTGATCTAATTGTAAGGCCTAGAGTCCTAGATATAAAATAAGGTACCAAACATTGTCAGAAAGGACAAAGTTTCACAAGACATTACCATGCAGATTACATTTGCGACCTTTAAGTCTTGTTCTAATTCCATCACTAACTGCATCCCCTTCACTGGCCAAAACTAAATATCAGTAATCTGAAATGTCCTTAAAAGGAAGTCAATAAAGATCACATTTTGGTAGCATAACTGAGTCTATAACAGCATTAGATATCTTTAATTATTTCATAGCTTAAAAGCATTAAAACATGAACATGTTGAAGGAGATGAACATTCATGAAAAGTATCAGTTGGAAACCCAAAAAAAAAAGGAATGGCATGCAATTGAAAACTATCCAATCCTATGCAGAGAAATGACAACTAAACACCGACCGAACTTCTTCACTACTCTGGTGGGAGACATACCCATTTCTTCATGGTGACCCATAACATGGTGTGATAATCTTTCTGCAATCTTGTCAAGCTGCGCTAATCTCAACGTAGACTGAAAAGAAGAAAGATTTACATTAGAAAAATAGATGGCATTAATTTGGTTAAGAAGCACACGTTCATGCAGGTGGAGCAGGACATTTGGTACCAATTACAGTTAATGGATAACTAGAATGCTTCTAAACGACAAAATGGGAACGGTTTCTTCTACAGTGGTCATAGCTCTTCATTGTTGAAACCGACACCAAACCATTACAAATTTAGCTACGTGCACAGACGTTACTCAAAAGTATGGTACATCGTACATGTAAGTTTTCTTAGCATGTGCTTCGTTCATAATGCCCTAGAAATGACAAACATAAGCAGCCGCCACTAACCTGCTTATCGAAATAGGTAGCATCGCCGCCTTCGTCCGGAATACTTTGCAGAATGTACTTTATTGGATCAAACTCCTGCGAATAACTCCAATTCCAAACTCAAAACACATCAACACTGAAAGCAGCAGACAACCAAATCTATGTCAATGCAGCACCCACCTCCTCATAGAACACCTCCTCGAGCTCCTCCACGGGCTCGCCCTGGGGGTTGCTCCCATAGATGGAGACCAAGTCCTCCGAATTGGATGGCAGGTTGATCCTCTCATGCGGTGGCAACCCAGCGATCGCACGTGCAGCCGCTGCTGCCGCCGCAGCTCGTTCTGGAACCTAGAGAATGTGCAAACCAAATGTGAGCGACCTCTATCTACCTCACTGATCCGACAATGCGCGAGAGCAAGCCATGAAAGGAGGGAGAAAGCGTAAGAGACCTCAGGGCGGGGAGGGGGCGCGGTGGGGCTCGGTGGGAGGATGCCAAGGGAGCGGGCCGAGCGGACAGAGCTGAGGAGTTTCTCGCCGACGCGGGAAAGGTCCATGCCGCCTCCCTGGATCAGGAGCAAGGGCAGGAAGACGAGCGGGCTGGGCCCGGACTCGAACAGGTACTCGCCGCCGCCGACGCCGCTGAAGAGGGATGGCGACGAGGAGGAGGCTGAGGCTGAGGGGCCGGTGGGTGGCGGCACCGCGTCGCGTCGCATCTCAGCTGCGCCGCCTTCCGGTGGCCCCCCCTCGCCGCCGGGGACCATGTGAGGGAGCGCCGGCGGCTGCTCCCAGATCCGCGCGGTGGTTAGGGTACGCGCGCGCCGGCGGTCGGCGCGGTATGGCTGGATCGCGCGTGGGAGGAGGGGTGACTGAACAAGGTGGTTGGTCGCGTCGGGACCGGGAATTCGCGGGATGTGTAATAAAGTGGAGAGGAGACTGGAACGAACGCACGGGAGCACGGTGAGGTTGAGGTAACAAGGGGACGAAGGGGATGACTTGACCAGTCTCTCTCTCTCTCTCCCTCCTGTAACTGTAAGCGAGTGATGACTTGTCTCCTGTTTTTTCAGGATTCCAAATCTATTCATTTCTTTTTTAAAAAAAGCATAATAACCCGGACAATCGGTTGTACGGAGTATGGTTGAACCCTCCCACAGTTATTTACTTGGTGCTCGCGATTTGGCTGAGCATTAGCTTGTTGGGCTATTTGGTTCGGTTAGGCCAACTAGCCGTTCAAATGATGTTTTTCTCTCAAACAAATTGCTCCTCTTGCACCGTTCAAATGAGCTCCTCTTGCATGTAGATATATTTTACTCACACAACAAATCAAGACCATCTTTTTTTTACCCTTAGCCTTAGTGAAAGCATCATGACCCAAAGTAGAACAACTGTATAGTTTACATATTCAATCAACATCAGGGGAAATCTGCTGCAACAAGACGAGTAACGACTATTGCAACATCTCATACCGAATTATTTGTTGCACAGATTAGAAGACGCCTGTTGCAACAATCCAAAAAACGTAACAATTCCAACATTCCGAATTATCTGTTGCAATTAGGGGTGGTAAAGGCCCCTCCAGTTTTAGCTAGCAAATTTAAGGATCGACCTGAAATACTATTTATTTTTTAGCTAAAATTTATTAGGGCCAAGTTGGATTGAGAAGGGGGTATTAGGTTCATGATCCATTACCACCCCTAGTTGCAATATTAAAAAAGAACCATCGCAACAATAAGTGATAAATCATCGGCTCCTCGAGGGCTCGCCGGAATCCTAGCTAGAACCACATTTTATAGATCCAGAAAGGAGGAGGGGAGGGGGAGGAGCCCCAAATGATTCCCACCACTTACCTCGTCAGAGCCGTGCCATCGTCCTCCCTCCAAATGAATGGAGGTAAAGAGCGCAGGAGAGAAAAGAGAGAGAGAGAGAGCAGGAGGGAGGCGCGCTCTCCTCACCGAACAAACTTGCTGAGCTTATGAGACTCCTGTCGCTCCCACTCTGATGGCATAAAGGCACGCAAAGGTAGCTGCAGGAGACGGAGGGAGGAAGGGAGAGAAGGCGGCTCGCCGACCGTCATAGTTGGAGAACGCGCATGGAGGGAAACGCATGGGCGGCGCGTCCCTGCAACGGCGTGTGGCGCACATGCAGTAGGAAGCGGCATGAGGATAGGTAGCCGTCCGATTTTTTAATGGGCCGCTGGATGTCTTAGTTGTAGCATTACAATTTCTTCAATTAAAACCATAATTTTAGGTTATGAAGAATGTTGTGTATGTTAAGTGATTTCTGGCAAATACTATCATATCCGTGTGTTCCACCTAATTAGATATTCGTATGTAATAGTGTATGATGAAAGAATTTTGATAAATTCACCTAAGCATGCTACCGTCGCTCCGTCGAATGGGTGGGATTGGGATGATCAGGTGTCCCGATCAGGGCTGACTGACCGAGGATTTCAGGGTTATATACCTAATTTCGTTAATGGGCTTCTATTATGCTAAATTCTTCTTTCATGGGTCATCCACGGGTAAAGTTAAATATACGCCCCAAAAGGGTTACTCCCTCCATCCCAAAATAAGTGTGGTTCTCGCTTATGAGAAATCGCTTTGATTAAATATGTATTAAAAAGTATTAATTTTTATACTACATAACTAGTATCATTGGAAAGATATTTGAAGCTAGTTTTTTAACAAAATTATTTGGAAATACAAATGTTGCACGTATTTTTATAGAAATCGAGTCAAAGTTGCAATACAAAAACCCAAAACATCACTTATTTTGGGATGTAGGGAGTAGATATAGAGTATCCGAGCACAAAAATCCATAGACAAAAACAAGGCCCTTGAAACCAAAACCCGTGGATATCCGCCCCGAAACCAACCCACTGCCACCGTACCCATTCCAACATTTTAACTGCCTGCGCTGCTCCTCCGCTCGCCTACACAAGGCATCGGGAGCAGCAGGAAGGACTGAGAAACCACATGACAGCAACAGTACTGAAGACCGGCTCCAATCAACACAGCTTCTCAACAAACATGATTATTACTTCCGTGGCGGTGCCTCTACTAGGAAATTTACATGTACAACGATGGTTAGTATGATCCTACCAAAATTTTGCTCCTCGTCCAGCTGCCCTTTCGTGGCAGATGGGGAAGACAAGTAAAGAAAAGAATCAGTTCAACTATGTGGAGAATTATATGATCTGTCTATATGAACAAGAACAGTGGTGCTTCCCCATCCTGACAATATCCTCCAGCTTCACCAATCTCCTTTGGAGAGGGAGATCATGGAGGCGTAAAAAGAATCCTATTCACAACAACGGTGCCTTTTTGTGCTACAGCTCTTCTTCCATGTAAACATGTTGAATTGCTGCGATCAGAAAACAGAAAGCAAGAGCACTAGCAGACTGTAGGTGCACCTACGTGGTTCGGACAAAAAATCTTGAATTGTTAGCTTCAGCCACGGTCATTGCCCCAAGGGCTTCTGCTTGTAACCAGACTTCTGCCTTTCAAGTAACTTTACCTTGTTCTTGAGCTTTTTGTCTAGCTTTTTAATATATTTCTCCTCCCTTTCCCGGTCAGCAATGCCAGGCCAGAACACCTGACCAGTTAATGGCCACAGCCATTGATCATTTCCAGGATGCATGCCATCATCAGCTTCTTCTGCCAGATCCTCATCCATGCTCTTCAGAAGGGTGAAATCGAAGAACTTTACCCACATCCCATTTCTTTTATCGAGCAGATGCTGCTCTCTGGTATCCCCAGTGAAAGGGTTAAGGTAGACCATCTTCCTTCCACTGTGATAAGCCCAGACATTTACAAGGACTTCCAGGATTCGACAATAGCAGTGCCTTCTCTGAGGTAAAAGAGGAGTATCAAATTTAGTTGACATTTGCACCAAAATATATCAACAATTGTCAAAAGAAAAAGGAAAAGGCGCGGTCACCTCAGGTTCTGATGCCCCAAGGAAGCAAGAGGCTGGCACAGTACTATTCACATTCAAACTATGAAGTGAATCGACAAATATTCTGCAAAAAAATACAACCCAAACCAACGCTATGAACACACAAGTGACTCTTAGAAATAATAAGCAGGAAGTGACAGATCAGAAGTACCTTGAGAACATGATGAATTTCAAAAATGATGGGGTGGGCATGACCCAGCTATGAAGAGTAGACCAATGATCGCCATCACTGGGCATTGGTGGAAGGGCCATGACATTCTCTGGCAATCCATACATAGTCCTAAATGCATCTTCAAAAAGATATCTGTGACAAGAAAACACTGTTCAAGATAATGTTCCAAACAATTAAGATGGAATAGTGACCTCATGCAGTGCACAATATGAGTTGCAGAAAGTACAGCAATGAGTGATTGAAAAGGTCCGGACCATGTGCGAGATAGTGGTTGAGTTGTCCTAAAGCCTGTTTACTAGTAGAAACATAGTTTAAGGAAGAGAACAGAAAATAAAAGGAACATGCTGGGGCATTCGAAAAGCACCTGCAATTACCAGCATTTAGAGAATCACACGTCAACCAAAAGTCAGAAGTTTGGTCCATATCAATTGGCGACCAGTAGTATACAACATCCTCGTTACTTTCTCCAGATGTAATTTCCTCTAAGGTTTTTTCAGCACTTTCAGACAAGGATACCTAACAAGAGGATATTAAGATGAAATATTTATACCATTCTCAACAAAAACAACCCCATTATTTAAAGGCCCAGCAAATCCAATGCATGGACGAAAATGAAACATGTTTTTAACACATATAAGCCAACAGTAGTATCCCATTTTGTATGCTCACTGTTACATTATGTGCTAGCCTAACAAGTGGCTAACAGGTCAACTTAATTACAGATATATAAATCAATTTTTAGAATTGATAATTCAAACCGAGATGAACGGAAATATTGAATGTTTTGAGATTTGAGATGTTCTCAGTTTAGAATGTATAGCACAAATTAATTTAGCTTTGGCCATTATTACCAAACACATGCAGCAAACAAGAATTATAGTTCAAATTCCGCTTCAAAAGAAGTATATCCTAATCTAATCTCATAAAAACAATGTTGAGCCTGATCATCCAAATTGTCCTTCACATATTAACCATTATATGGTGCAAATAACATCTTATTAGTTTTTAGGGTAGTTTTGCTAAATGACCTGGCTTTGTAATATTGTGGCCAGATTTTAGCTGACAAGTTTTGCTATATGATTCTGGAGTAACTTGGTTGCAGGACGAGTAGTTGATATGAACAGAAGAGCATACAGGGGGTGTTAAGGTATAATAGTCAAGGGTATTAGTGGATCGCCTAGTCTACGGTTTCCCTCATGTACTGTATACATAATCCCCATTGGACCTCAATATTATAATCTAGTTGAGTCTCTCCTTAAATCATTATTTGTAACAATGTCAAATAATGGCTTGGCTAGTCAGTGTGAAAGGTTTCAAGAGGGTGATATGTACCATGTCCTTTTTCTCAAAGAGTAAAATTTTGATAAGAAAGCTGGTATGACCAGTATGACCAAAACAGACATAAAGTTCTATGAAAAAGGAAAAACCGGTACCTTTCTGCCAGCAGCCCGCCATGACTGGAAACCTATCCATGGTAACTTATGCACAGTATCAACTCTGTTCGCAATGGCAAACATAGCACCAAATTCACAAAGAAGATCTCGATAGTATGGGTTGTCTAGAACTGAAAGCCTGGTAACGGCATCAACATCATCTGATCTCGGTCGCCTTCCACCTTTTGACTTGAGATAATATGCAAAAATAGGCATAAGTGTTAGAATGTATATATGTACTGCGTGTATATGTGCTTTGGGCCTGGGCCATGGTTAAGCCGGCCAGTCCAATAGATTGATTAGAGAGCTATGAGAGAGATCATGTTTGGTAAAACTTCTATAAGCCACGAGATCTCTCTCCCCTATATATATGTACATAGGTCTCTCAATCAATCTAATCTAATATTTCGCGCAATCCTTATTGCTTTCAATAAGCTTTGAATGAACATGTCCACCAATATACATTAACTTAGAGAATTTAACTGCTGTGGAGGGTATTCCTATATATATTAATAAACGGAACAATGCTACAAATTATCTATCATTCAGTGTATCAGTTCAAAGAAAACTAAGGCTGGATCATGGTGATGGTGGCAATGAAATAACCATACGGGGCACCAGTACATGTTCAACAATAATGCAGACAGACTGAAGTGGGTCGATGCTTCCCCACTACACAGTGTAAATATCTCAAATTTTATATAGTGGTAGAGATGATGGAAACTAAGTAATATAACATTATTGAGCACCTCATGGAAAGTGGGAAACGATATGAGCTTCTGAATAGGACATGCAATGAAGTAAATTTACCAAGACTTACAAGTGTAACACCACGATACAAAGATCCATGGTGTAAAAATGGCCATGCCCCCTCTCCACTATAGATCTCATATATACACACAGGTTGCCCAGTCCTTTCTAGTTCGCCTTCATCACGTTCATTTCCTTCTGGCTTTAGCCTTTCTGATTTACGAGCATTTTTGTACACTTCATCCCATGACAACAAAGGTCTTTCCACTCTTTCATCAATCTACGTTGCAAAACAGCATACTTGATTTAGTTTGCCAATTTAGAAAAAAAAATAGTCTCACTGGACAAGATAGGAGGTCATGCCAAAAAAGGGAAAACTTGCCTCCTCCGCTTCTCTCCTCTCAATGTCTTCAAAGACTTCAATTTCACTTAAATCATACCAATCGGACAAACGGGGGTAATCATATGAAGTATCATTGGTATCAGCATAAGTTGTTTGGTTACTTTGAGGGAACTCTCTAAGAATATCAACAGTATTTGTGCTGGTATGGCTTTCATCTTCCAATATACTATTTTCCAGCACACCTTTCATCTCGAAAGGATCCCACAACCATGTTCGTTCTTTTACTTTAGAAACAGAAGATGGCAATTTTGCATATGAAGGAAAATGAATAACACTTTCAAGAAGCTTAACATGAGCTTTAATACAATCATGTGCTAACATGTTCTTGGAAAGTAGCTTCCCTTCTAGAGCAACAGAATAGGCAGTATCCAAAAGCTTTTTTTCTCCTAAAATTTGTATGAAAGCTGAAGAAATCGTGCTTGGGTCGGTAGAATCGAAAAGGAAGCCATGGACACCATCACTGACCTGGAACAACACGTGTCAAAAGTAGTGGTAAAGATTTACATGTGAATAACATTATTATGAATTCAATCGAGTGGCATACATATTTTGTTATAACAGTAAGATTTGGTGCAACGACTGGAATTTCAGAGGACATGGATCGCAATAACAAAGGAGGGAAGCCAGGCTCTTGTCTTAAAGATCCATATAGAACAACATCCCACAAACATTAACAGGTTCCTAATATCATGAGTCATGGAAAATTGCTTTATGGAGACATCAGGTAAACCCATGTGCGAGGTAAGTTCCTGTACAACATAAAATTAGGATGATATTAGCACGTGACTTTGTAAACACAGGAACAATGAATTACTTAAACAGACGCTCAAGCGCTCATTCTAAAATGTTTTGAGAAAAGAACAGTAGAGAGAGAGAGAGAGGGAGGGAGAGGAAGGGCAAGAAAGGTGTTTAAAAGGTGTTTATCTAATATGTGTGGTGACCATTTAATCTTTGGTACAAGCTGTCTGCACCGTTCGAAAAAAAAAAAGCATACGAGGCTAACGCAAAGTAAAGTACCCAAGTAATTAACTAGAGGATGGATAGTCATTAGAAATAAATAGGTTAGCCAGCTAAAAGCATGTCCAACTGAACATGCAAGCTTGAAGGCTTAAGAAATCCAAGATCTTGCTTTAGCAAAGTTCACAAATGCAATGCATAGTTACTTTTAAAAGCCAAAAAAATGTGAAGTAGAAAAAGCAAAAAATAAGAAGGTCTAGCCAAGTTCTGCTAGTTACTTTTGACTTTAAAAGGTTCTTCCATGGGAATAATATGGGAACAATATGGTAACAATATTGGCTCATCAAACCAGCTTAAGCAGATGACAAAAAAATATCATCACTGAGGTAGAAATGGTATTTTGTGGAAGTTTGAATGGCAAGGTGTTTCTCCCAAAGGTCACTGTCTAATTTGTGGAATATTCATTACCTGGAAAGCAGAGTTGTAGGCATCAGAGCCATTTCCACAGAAAAAAATAAACTGCACCCTCAGATTTTTAGCTTTTGCTATATCCAAAATTTGTGGAGCTGATGCACGCATGACTGTGACATAATCCCAAGGTAAATCATCAACGAACAAGTAGCTTCCAACGACCAAAATAATGACATCATCTTTTCCAATCCCATGCTGCTTTCTTATAGTTTCTTCAGAATGTGATGAGCCAAATCTTTTAGCAGCCCAGATATCAAATGGAGAACCAGAAATCACCAAAAAGTTTCCAGAATCAAGAGGCGAGTACAATAACTGAAATCAGATAGCTAAAGGTCAGACAGAAATTCCATTTCATCAATTATTCTACAGTATTGAGTTGAGGGTGGTACATACAGGAAGGTAGCTATCTGGAAAAACAACATAAGTGCATGCATTAAAATGAGCCCTCCAATCTTCAATGACATTTGGAATGGAATCACGTAACTCTGCATAATTTCTAAGACGTTGCCCAAGAGTGTCTTCATGTATAAGCCAAACCACCGGTAGAAGCCGGAAAGGTTCCTGCATAAGACTGAAACAATATGAATGTGCTAAGTGCCAAACAAAGAAATGCTACAGAAAAAATGGAAATGGATTCCAAGAATCGAATATTGCATGAACAAAATGACAAGTCATTTAATGGAATAAATGATTTCACAAAACAACATGACTACATCAGCTGTTCCTTTTTTTTTGTCCAATAGGAATGCTAATAGCTAACCATTTTTTCCATTAGCAAATTGTGTTTTATTACATGCCAACCCTGGAGCATAAGACATGTATAGTAGCAGAATGCTCACATTGAAACAACCCTTTTCCCTTCTAGAGAGCTTAATAGCACAGCATTGTACCTACAAAGTTAGGAACAGAGAATAGATGTGTAATAGATAAATAAGACATGACATAATAATAGGACTGAAAATATTCCGATCTTAAAGTATTAGCAACTCACTTTGACCAGTCGATAGTTTTCAAAGTCCCAGCGTTCACAATATTTACAAGGCAAATATTTTCCCAAATATCACGAGCTTTCCCATCTGTAAATGCTAAAACCTAATCCATAGCAACACCATGAGTGGCATATAGGGTATGAAGGTATCCTCAACATCGAAAAATCAAGAATGACCACCAAAGGGCTATATGTTCCAAACAAGTTTCACAAACCCAAGGGTAATGTCACAACCCAATGGCATACCCACCAAACTACAAGACATTTTTGCAATCTGTAGAAAATGTTGCATGGAAACTCACCTCAACTTCGTAGCCCAGACTCACAAGACTTTTCGCAACAGTTGCAAGCATCAGAGATTGTGCATCTATGTTCATACTTCCAACAGCCTGAAATAACCGGAACCAAAGTCAACTCTCCAAGACATGCATTATAAAAATGTATATGTGTTAGACCTAACTAATAAAGAAACAGAAAAACACGCAAACAATACAATACGTGACATGCATATATCTAGGTAAGCATGTCTGTTCCTCCATCTAATCTACTAATACTAAACTCTTAACCAGTACACCGCTTCTCATTAGTAAATCCAACGAAAGCTCTATCAGACCATTAAAAAACTGGGCATCTTTCAATTGTACCAAAAATTCACAGCTACTGCAGCGATATCAGCCAGGGTTTGGGAAAATGCGGCGGTAAGTAGTGGAGCACTCACGAGCGCAACCCTGACGGGCGCGAGGCTGGCCCACCGGCGCCGCTCGGATCTCGCGGCCTCGAGCCGGCTCTCGCCGTCGAACGCGCGCAGCACTAGGCTGGAGGACGAGAACCGCATCGCCGCCGCGGCTTCACGGCCTCCCTCGAGGCGCGGCGGCGCCTCGACGTCCCCGCTCCGCTCCGCCGCCGCCGCCGTCGCCGATGGGGAGCAGCTGCCAGACCACTAGCAGGGAGGCGGTGAAGAGCGCCACGAGGAGCGCGAAGAAGAGGTGGCTCGGGCGGCACGGCAGCCCTGGCGCCGCCGTCTCCGCGCCGCGCCCGCGGAGGCGGCGGCGGCGGTGGAGGAAGAGGAGGACGAGGAGGAGGACGCGCCCGGGCCCGCGGTGGGGAGATGGTGCGCGGCGTCGGCGTGCGCCCCGCGCCGCCACATTGGAATGCAATGCAACCCCGCGGGCGCTGCGGCGGCGGCGATCGGAGTGGAGCGGCGAAGGGTGAGTTGGTCGGGTCTGGCCAGTGAGGGTGAGGAGCTGCTCGTTGTTGCTGACTAGCTGCTGTTACATGACGCGGCCCGGTGCGGTCGAGCCTGTCAGCCGGCGCGGGCACGGGCTCGGAAGTGGGAGAAGGGCTGAGATCGACCAAAGCAGCCGCGCCGCGGCGCCGGAGATAGCAGATTGATGGACCTCTGTTGCGTTGCGAGCGAGGCCGAGCTAGAATACCGGAGCTCGAACGATATTTCCCCGTGGCTATAGCGTACAGGATGTCACGTCGGACATGGATACGTACGCCACGACGTATCTTTCTTTGTTCTATCTACGAAGAGAAGACAGACGGCGCCATGGCCACGGAGCTATACTGTGTCTTTGTGCCAGAGACGGAAAGGGTAGTGTGCCATAGTGGGGAGATGCCAAACTTGGCCACGGAGCAAAGCGAACAGAACAGATTAAGTGGTACAGAGAGCGCATTGTCACGTCCAAGAGGTTAAATATTTTTAAACTTTAAATATTCTTAGAGAACAGCTGCCGAGAATCAGTAGTGCCATATTATCATCCGACACGCTTGGACTGAGAGCGCCATCATCAATCATCATGGCCGAGCTGAGCATCACCGTGGTTGAGATGCAGACTTCTCGTCATGTGAGAAGTATATCATCGCCAACAAGTGGCTCCAAGATAATCAAGAGGCCGTTCGGCTAGTGGTTTTTACGGCTAATTTGTTGTGAGAAAATACTGTACCGTGGTTGATAAGTCTATGTTGATTTGTTGTGAGAAAATATTGTACCGTGGTTGATAAGTTTTTTTTTCGAATACGCAAAAGGTTTGCGCATCATTGTATTTAAAAGAAGAGTTTTTACATCCGCGTTTTCGCGCGTTCCTGGGAGTTAGAATATTACATTAAGCACCACTCCCTAACATTTCATCCTAAGTGGATTACTCACGGATTGGAACCGTGGTTGATAAGTCAAAATGATCTCTGGATAAAAGAAGCATGCGTTCAGATTCCAGCGAGCCCGACGTCTATCAGCACACCTAGAGATTCGCCAGTGAACCCTCCAGCGAGTAAGGAGTCAGTGCTGGACTGTTATTGAAGCATCCAGTGTGCAGCCGCGTACAATTACGGGGAAAATATTGAGACACAGTGTTTGAATACAAAAAGAACAAGACTAAAGAACGAATGGCTGAACTGTATTGATTCCATTTATTGATCGGGACGTCCCTTCAGGATGTTGGGGATTTACACGGATGAATAGTAAACATAGGATTAGATATACTGAGCCTAGTCACTACTCCAAGTGAAAATGGATCCGTGGGATGAGATCACCACCTTGTGATTGGTTGATATGGTTCTCAACACACGGAACGCCCCAGGAGCGCACCCAATAGTCAGTAGTGGATATTGAGAAGATGCATGAAGGATTCAGCTCATCAATCTCAGGTAGCATATCCCTGACAGAAGAGGGTCAATGGTAAGATTATTGATTTAAATGGTTTTCTTACGAACAAAAGTAAAGGCAGAGGCAGACAACACCTTTGATCCAGAGGCAGACGCCATCTTTGATCCAGACTTTAATTTATCAGCAGCTTGTTTGCCATTCATAGGTTGCTTGAAAGGAAGGAACTCAATTCCTCCCATGTATGCTTGCAGCACTTTGGGCACTTCAACACCACCCTCCTTTTGGTAGTTCTCCAGAATACAGCAGAGCGTCCTCTCAGTGGCGGTCAAAGTTGAGTTCAACATATGAACAAATTTATTATTTGACTGCTCATTATGCTACAAGCATCATTGTTGAGAAATGTTAGTAACTGGTCAGACAATTTGATCTGTACTGAGCAAAAGAAAAAGGTAATCAGGAGTAGTGAGATGAAATCACCTTCTGGCCATAGGTGATCCCAAGCCTTCTTGCTTGATAGTCTGTACAATTTGAACAGGACACTAGTTCTCTGTAGGTGTTTGATGCCGGGAACCAAGCTTCTAAATCATACTTTTTAGAAGCAGCATCATTAAGAGCACCAGAGACTATAGAAACAACCTGGTATGGCAGGCCAATCTGCAAGACAGACATAAAAAGAAGTCTCTAAAAGTCAGCAAAGATACTTCAACTTGTCAATACAGATGCTGTTCACAAGGCAATTATGCCCACCTCCTTGTAGAAATCTTCTGAATTGTTAATCATCTCTTCAAGCATTTCCCAGGAATCATTACCATTTGGGCTTGTAATACAGAATTGTTCAATCTTCTCAAACTGGTGCACTCTGAAGATGCCAGCTGTGTCCCTTCCATGTGAACCAGCTTCTTTTCGGAAGCAGGTGGAATAACCAGCATATCTGAATGGGGAAAAACTATTTACTACCAATGTAATAGTGGACATAAATTAAGGACATACTAACTGAACGGGTCACCCACCTAATTGGCAATTCATCTGGATGAATTCGATTACCTAAATGATAAGCACACATCGGTTGTTCAGATGTGGCTATCAGATACTTATCTTCCCCGTCACCTGTTACCTGGCAAATTCTTCCCATGGTCATTTACTTTGTAATAGCTTGTTTTACTCACAGAACACTACTAAAATATGAATCACATTCACCAGATAATCATGAGAAGTGTTCATACTGATAGTTATCTATCTTTTTTTTGGAACTACAAGCAACCAATACACGTGATTCAAAGTAATGATCAAATTATAGGAACCCGAGCAATACCAAAATTAGATAAATTTTTTCAGCATAAGTTTAGAATTTGAAGACACATAAGTTCTGTTGAACAGCAAAAAAGATCTCATTGCTGGCTAGGCTGCTGCAGGCAGCCAGCTGTAGCTCGTAGTTGCAGATTGCTGCAGCCAGAGCACATGCAGGAGCAGCCACGAAAAACACATTCGAAAAGGAACATGGCTTTTCCCACAGAAAGAGAAGTGGAGACACAAATCAGGAAACTAAACAGATGCAGCTGTAGGATGATGTATGCAAGTGAGGAGCTGATCAGCAGCCTTACTTTGTATAGCTCCTCATCGAATTGGGCTAATTGCGCACATTTGCCCATTGTTTCCTTTCTCATGAAAAAGGGAGTTTGCATTGGCTTAAAGCCACGTTTTCGCAGGAAAGCTAGGCCGAAATTTACCAATGCCAGGTTCAGGAGGACACCTTCATCCTTCAAAAAGTAACCCCTTCCACCGGCCACATCAGCACCTGCAAAAGTTGGAAGGTAACAGATTCAGCAATGTCAAAAACAATTGAAACAAAACACACCTTGATGCCCTGGAATTCTTCGTACATGCATATTCAGTAGTTGCCCACGAGTATGCAACGTCACATTAAAAAGGCAAACTTGATATTGCATGAGTAGATGAGTGGTTCCACGTTCTAAGACACAAATAAACAGTGCACCACAAGGGCACATGCAGCCATGTCTGAAACTTTGGATTAAGAATTGGTGGAATAATAGGCAACCCAAAACTTTCAAAAATTGATATTTCAAGAGAAAAGATTCATAGAATTAGAAGAACTTTTTCTATTGGACGAAATGATAAAAGAGAAACCGAAGACACATGTACAAAAACTTCCTATAGGAATACACAAGGAAATAATACAATTGGCCAAAATAGATAATGAGGATCATCTCCATATCATTTTGCATTTCTCAACAAATATAATCTGTTTGGCTATTCTAAGTGGTTCTTTACTAAAAAGGCGACTAAGAATAAGATCAAGATAATTAGATCAACACAAAAAAAAGATATGTGAGTGAACAGGATAGGATAGATAATGTTGAAAGCGGAGTCTGTGGCCTAGTGGGCTCCTGGTCGGAAACACCCCCGCGTCGCCTGGCTCTCGGGAGGCACGGGCAGAGCACCCCACCCCACCGCCGAGGCCTCCTCCTCCCCACCCCCATCTCCTCGTCGCCGCCGGAGCAAACCACTAGAAGCCGGTGGTCGCGAGGAGGGCGGTGGCGGGGTGCTTTCTCTCTGCGCGTGTGGCTGCTGCAGGTGTGTGGCGCCATCGTCGCCGCCGCCGTCAAGTCTGAGGCTTGCTCCGCTGTCCTAGCGAGGATTCAAGACTTGCCGGCGTGGACCTCGCCCAAGTGTTGTGGAGGTGGCAAGATCCGGCTTCTTCAGGGGCTCGGTCACTGGGTTATGGACGCCGGAGGCTCTCCGGCGATGGCGGCGCCGGATCTGGTGCCCTAGTGGCCGGATCCGGTGCCCCCAAGTCTTCCGACGTCCCCTCCTCTTTGCATCCTCACCCTACAGCCGCCGCCACCCCAGTGGTCGCCCCCGGGTGGTGGTGGCTCCCGGTCGGGGCTTGGAGCACATGCTCCCCCCCCGCCCCCTCACCGTATACAGCCACTGCCACCTTCAGTGGAGTCGTCCGGCGACCGACGACAGACGTACACCTATGGTGTTGGGACAGGCTGCAGACCGGTGGGCCCGTGACCAACCGTGGTGACGACATGCAGCAACTTGATTCTCTGCAGATGAGCTCAGGCTTCGATGAGCTAGGCTTCTGGGATGATTTTTTCGGTGGATTGGCACAACTGCTTTTGGACTTTCGAGCATCAAGTTTCTAAGAAGACGTGTGATGCGAAAGAATTGGGTTGCGCAAGTTTGATGCAAGATTGGAGCGGGAACGAATAAAAAAGTTTGAAGCTTATTCTTCTAGTCTTTCTTGCTTTTTTTTTTATCTCTTATATTATGTAATCCCTCATCTGAGGTTCAGAGTACGTTTTGGCTATATATATCCAGTCATCGGTATAGAGGCCGGATTGAAAAATATCCTTCATCTGAAAAAGATAATGTTAAAAGCCAGAAATTATTTGAGGAACAGGGGGAAGTTGTGAGCATGTACCATTCTCTAAAGCCACAATGTCAAGCATCCTGCAAAGATCCACATGGTTCTTCAAGTTTTCCTCCATTCTCCTTTCTCCCCATGTCCTTAAAACAACATTATTTTCCTGTAACAAGTAACTTAATCAATCCAACCAGCTGTTGATATCAGCTAAGCATAATGAATTTTCTAGTAATCAGCTAGAAGGGACATCTGTGAATTTCAAGAATCGAATCATGAAAGACAGGCCCCAGAAGCCAAGCTATCAGGGATGGCAGTGAAGCAAAAAGTTTTATGACTCCCACATTCACTTTTATAAATTAAATAAAAACATTGTTTCTCTGGCTAGAACTAGACTGACTTATTTATTTCTATAAGACCACAAGAAACTAAATTTCTAGCGCACCTCCTTGTCACTGATGGGCACAGATTCATGCACAATATTGCCAATAGCCATAAGCTTGGTGTCAAGCATGATCTTGATACGCCGCACCTCTGCTTCTGTGGCAGCCAACCTCTCCTTGCTCCCATTGGTGGATTCCATCAGCTCTTTAGCTTGTAGTTCGTTATTTCTCTGCATATACAAAGCAACCATCATGGCAAACCCAAGGACAACAGATGTTACACAAGAAACTAGACTAGACAAGAGTATAACCATCATGTTGCGATACTCCTCACTGGATTCGTTTAGTTCATTCAACTTCTTGGACAACCCAATTTGCTCCTCATGGAAACCGTCTAGCTTGCTCTGCACAGCAACACAAACACCTCAACAAATCCTAAGACCCTGAATAAAACAAACAAATGTGCTATATAAAAGGCACGTTAGATCTCACAAAAGCCTGAGATGATTGAGGGGGTGAGAGCAGAGATTATCCAAAGATTCAGAACAGGTTGCAGGATTTGAAAAATTCTTGGTCACCATAATAAAGGAAAATCAGGATGAGGACAACCAGATATCAGATTTCCATCCTACCTCATCAAGGGTTACTCAAAAAAAAAAAAAAAAAACTACCTCATCAAGGGTGGCCACCTCTGTCTTAGCATCATTGGCAGCTAACCTTTCCTCGATGTCCTTCTGTGATTCCGTGTTCTCATTGAGTCTCTGTGCAGCCAACCTTTCCACGATGTCCTTCTGTAATTCAGTGTTGTCTTTGAATTTCTGTGCAACCTGATGCATGAGCTGCAGAGCAATACGAGCACATCACACATGGTGTGGGGAAAAAAAACAGGTAGGCATATGTAAGACCCCAGCGCCACCTATCATGCCACCGTAACCAACTAACCACAGCTCGCGTAACCATATCTCGTGTGACGGTGCGTCCAGTGTAAGAAGATTTTAGTCGATTGATCAACTTTGGGAGAGACTAGTGAACGTACCATCATCAGCTTGCCCGTATTTCGGCTGAAAGCGTTGAGCTCCTTCCGGATCATATCCAGATCGTGCTGCCCTGCATCGACAAGAATCCTGGGAGTCAGATATACGCCGGAGAACTTACAGAAGGGCTTCGATTCGCCTTCGCAGCGAAGATATCTTACTACGACGCCATAGGTCGTCTAGGTCGATGACCTCGTCGACAATCTCGACGGAAGCAAAGCGTTTGCGCTGCGACTCGCGGACGGCGTCGGATCGCCGTCCTTTTCTTGCCGGCACGGCCGGTGCGGAAGAGGTTGATATCAAGCATCGTCGTGTGATGCGGTGGAGCAGCGCGGACGGACGACTTTCGGCGGCTAACA
>JADLZK010005466.1:0-15352 GCA_015847255.1 Hyparrhenia diplandra
AACAAGTGCTACTATGAGGCCTATGACAAGTGATTCTTGAAAACTCTCTAATGGTCCACTTGTTCAAATTTAGGTTCTCTAGGGTGAGGCATTTGATTCCACAACCGTGAAAAAGTCTAGCTCGATCCTATAGCCGGATTGGAAACTTTTCTTTGTTCTGAGTTCACGCTTGAAATCAGCGCAAAGCGCCAAATGTCACAACCGTAAAACATATTTTAGCGGTTGGGGAACACAACGTAAATGATCCTACCATCGCCTAATCTATCCACCCTAACTTCCTATGTACCTTCGTGTCGCTCCCCTTCTTGTTTCTGGCACGTAGGTCGATTATAGATTTTCGATGGAATTCAAAGATTTCACTCTAAACAAGTGCTACTATGAGGCCTATGACAAGTGATTCTTGAAAAACTCTAATGGTCCACTTGTTCAAATTTAGGTTCTCTAGGGTGAGGCATTTGATTCCACAACCGTGAAAAAGTCTAGCTCGATCCTATAGCCGGATTGGAAACTTCTCTTTGTTTGAGTTCACGCTGAAATCAGCGCCAAAGCGCCAAATGTCACAAACTTAAAACATATATTAGCGGTTGGGGAACGCAACGTAATTGATCCTACCATCATCTAACCTATCCACCCTAACTTCCTATGTACCTTTCGTGTCGCTCCCCTTCTTGTTTTTGGCAGACGTAGGTCCATTACGTAGATTTTCGATGGAGTTCAAAGATTTCACTCTAAACAAGTGCTACTATGAGGCCTATGACAAGTGATTCTTAGAAAACTCTCGATGGTCCACTTGTTCAAATTTAGGTTCTCTAGGGTGAACCATTTGATTCCACAACCGTGAACAAGTCTAGCTCGATCCTATTGCCGGATTGGAAACTCCATTTGTTTTGAGTTCACGCTGAAATCAGCGCAAGCAGCCCCTAATGTCACAACCGTAAACATATACTAACGGTTGGGGAACGCAACGTAATTGATCCTACCATCGTCTAATATATCCACCCTAACTTCCTATGTACCTTTCGTGTCGCTCCCCTTCTTGTTTCGCACGTAGGTCCACACGTAGATTTTCGATGGAATTCAAAGATTTCACACTAAACAAGTGCTACTATGAGGCCTATGACAAGTGATTCTTGGAAAAACTCTCTAATGGTCCACTTGTTCAAATTTAGGTTCTCTAGGGTGAGGCATTTGATTCCACAACCGTGAAAAAGTCTAGCTCGATCCTATAGCGGATTGAAACTTCCATTTGTTTCGAAGTTCACGCTGAAATCAAAGAAGCCCCTAATGTCACAAACGTAAAACATATATTAACGGTTGGGGAACGCAACGTAACTGATCCTACCATCGCCTAATCTATCCACCCTAACTTCCTATGTACCTTTCGTGTCGCCCTTCTTGTTTCTGCAGACGTAGGTCGATACGTAGATTTTCGATGGAATTCAAAGATTTCACTCTAAACAAGTGCTACTATGAGGCCTATGACAAGTGATTCTTGGAAAAAACTCTAATGGTCCACTTGTTCAAATTTAGGTTCTCTAGGGTGAGGCATTTGATTCCACAACCGTGAAAAGTCTAGCTCGATCCTATAGCCGGATTGGAAACTTTCTTTGTTCTGAGTTCACGCTGAAATCAGCGCCGCCAGCCCCTAATGTCACAAACTTAAAACATATATTAACGGTTGGGGAACGCAACGTAATTGATCCTACCATCGCCTAACCTATCCACCCTAACTTCCTATGTACCTTTCGTGTCGCTCCCTTCTTGTTTTCAGCACGTAGGTCGACAGCAGATTTTCGATGGAATTCAAAGATTTCACTCTAAACAAGTGCTACTATGAGGCCTATGACAAGTGATTCTTGGAAAAACTCTCTAATGGTCCACTTGTTCAAATTTAGGTTCTCTAGGGTGAGGCATTTGATTCCACAACCGTGAAAAAGTCTAGCTCGATCCTATAGCCGATTGGAAACTTTCTTTGTTTCGAGTTCACGCTGAAATCAGCCAGCCCCAAATGTCACAACCGTAAAACATATATTAACGGTTGGGGAACGCAACGTAATTGATCCTACCATCGCCTAACCTATCCACCCTAACTTCCTATGTACCTTTCGTGTCGCTCCCCTTCTTGTTTCTAAGACGTAGGTCCAATACGTAGATTTTCGATGGAATTCAAAGATTTCACTCTAAACAAGTGCTACTATGAGGCCTATGACAAGTGATTCTTGAAAAACTCTCTAATGGTCCACTTGTTCAAATTTAGGTTCTCTAGGGTGAGGCATTTGATTCCACAACCGTGAAAAAGTCTAGCTCGATCCTATAGCCGGATTGAAACTTCTCTTTGTTCTGAGTTCACGCTGAAATCAGCGCCGCCAGGCCAAATGTCACAAACCGTAAAACATATATTAGCGGTTGGGGAATGCAACGTAAATTGATCCTACCATCGCCTAACCTATCCACCCTAACTTCCTATGTACCTTTCGTGTCGCTCCCCTTCTTGTTTCTAAGACGTAGGTCGACACGTAGATTTTCGATGGAATTCAAAGATTTCACTCTAAACAAGTGCTACTATGAGGCCTATGACAAGTGATTCTTGAAAAAACTCTAATGGTCCACTTGTTCAAATTTAGGTTCTCTAGGGTGAGGCATTTGATTCCACAACCGTGAAAAAGTCTAGCTCGATCCTATAGCCGGATTGGAAACTTCTCTTTTGTTCTGAGTTCACACGAAATCAGCGCCGCCAGTTGCCAAAATGTCACAAACTTAAACATATATTAGCGGTTGGGGAATGCAACGTAATTGATCCTACCATCGCCTAACCTATCCACCCTAACTTCCTATGTACCTTCGTGTCGCTCCCCTTCTTGTTTCGGGCACGTAGGTCGATTATAGAGATTTTCGATGGAATTCAAAGATTTCACTCTAAACAAGTGCTACTATGAGGCCTATGACAAGTGATTCTTGAAAAAACTCTCTAATGGTCCACTTGTTCAAATTTAGGTTCTCTAGGGTGAGGCATTTGATTCCACAACCGTGAAAAAGTCTAGCTCGATCCTATAGCCGGATTGGAAACTCTCATTTGTTTTGAGTTCGCGCTGAAATCAGCGCCAAGAGTCCCAAAATGTCACAAACCGTAAAACATATATTAACGGTTGGGGAATGCAACGTAATTGATCCTACCATCGCCTAATATATCCACCCTAACTTCCTATGTACCTTTCGTGTCGCTCCCCTTCTTGTTTTCGGACGTAGGTCTAATACAGATTTTCGATGGAATTCAAAGATTTCACTCTAAACAAGTGCTACTATGAGGCCTATGACAAGTGATTCTTGAAAACTCTCTAATGGTCCACTTGTTCAAATTTAGGTTCTCTAGGGTGAGGCATTTGATTCCACAACCGTGAAAAAGTCTAGCTCGATCCTATAGCCGGATTGAAACTTTCTTTGTTCTGAGTTCACGCTGAAATCAGCGCCGCCAGAAGTCCCAAATGTCACAAACCGTAAACATATATTAGCGGTTGGGGAACACAACGTAACTGATCCTACCATCGCCTAATCTATCCACCCTAACTTCCTATGTACCTTTCGTGTCGCTCCCCTTCTTGTTTTGGCACGTAGGTCCATTACGTAGATTTTTTGATGGAATTCAAAGATTTCACTCTAAACAAGTGCTACTATGAGGCCTATGACAAGTGATTCTTGGAAAAACTCTAATGGTCCACTTGTTCAAATTTAGGTTCTCTAGGGTGAGGCATTTGATTCCACAACCGTGAAAAAGTCTAGCTCGATCCTATAGCCGGATTGGAAACTTCTCTTTGTTTCGAGTTCACGCCTGAAATCAGCGCCAAGCCAGCTGCCAAATGTCACAAACTAAAAACATATATTAGCGGTTGGGGAATGCAACGTAATTGATCCTACCATCGCCTAACCTATCCACCCTAACTTCCTATGTACCTTTCGTGTCGCTCCCCTTCTTGTTTTGCAGACGTAGGTCCATTAGAGAGATTTTCGATGGAATTCAAAGATTTCACTCTAAACAAGTGCTACTATGAGGCCTATGACAAGTGATTCTTGAAAACTCTCGATGGTCCACTTGTTCAAATTTAGGTTCTCTAGGGTGAACCATTTGATTCCACAACCGTGAACAAGTCTAGCTCGATCCTATAGCCGGATTGGAAACTTCCATTTGTTTTGAGTTCACGCTGAAAAATCGCCAGCCAGAAGTCCCTAATGTCACAACGTAAAACATATATTAACGGTTGGGGAACGCAACGTAATTGATCCTACCATCGCCTAATATATCCACCCTAACTTCCTATGTACCTTCGCGGTCGCTCCCTTCTTGTTTCTGCAGACGTAGGTCTAATTACAGTAGATTTTCGATGGAATTCAAAGATTTCACTCTAAACAAGTGCTACTATGAGGCCTATGACAAGTGATTCTTGGAAAAACTCTCTAATGGTCCACTTGTTCAAATTTAGGTTCTCTAGGGTGAGGCATTTGATTCCACAACCGTGAAAAAGTCTAGCTCGATCCTATAGCCGGATTGGAAACTTCTTTGTTCGAGTTCACGCTGAAATCAGCGCCAAGAAGGCCAAATGTCACAAACTAAAAACATATATTAGCGGTTGGGGAACACAACGTAATTGATCCTACCATCGCCTAACCTATCCACCCTAACTTCCTATGTACCTTTCGTGTCGTCCCCTTCTTGTTTCGCAGCACGTAGGTCGACATAGAGATTTTCGATGGAATTCAAAGATTTCACTCTAAACAAGTGCTACTATGAGGCCTATGACAAGTGATTCTTGGAAAAACTCTCTAATGGTCCACTTGTTCAAATTTAGGTTCTCTAGGGTGAGGCATTTGATTCCACAACCGTGAAAAAGTCTAGCTCGATCCTATAGCCGGATTGGAAACTTCTCTTTGTTTCGAGTTCACGCTGAAATCAGCGCCAGCAGTGCCAAATGTCACAACCAAAAACATATATTAGCGGTTGGGGAATGCAACGTAATTGATCCTACCATCGCCTAACCTATCCACCCTAACTTCCTATGTACCTTCGTGTCGCTCCCCCTTCTTGTTTCGGCACGTAGGTCCAATACAGAGATTTTCGATGGAATTCAAAGATTTCACTCTAAACAAGTGCTACTATGAGGCCTATGACAAGTGATTCTTGAAAACTCTAATGGTCCACTTGTTCAAATTTAGGTTCTCTAGGGTGAACCATTTGATTCCACAACCGTGAAAAAGTCTAGCTCGATCCTATAGCCGGATTGGAAACTTCCATTTGTTTTGAGTTCACGCTGAAATCAGCCGCAGAAGTTGCCTAATGTCACAACCGTAAACATATATTAACGGTTGGGGAAATGCAACGTAATTGATCCTACCATCGCCTAATATATCCACCCTAACTTCCTATGTACCTTTCGTGTCGCTCCCTTCTTGTTTTCAGACGTAGGTCCACATACGAGATTTTCGATGGAATTCAAAGATTTCACTCTAAACAAGTGCTACTATGAGGCCTATGACAAGTGATTCTTGGAAAAAACTCTCTAATGGTCCACTTGTTCAAATTTAGGTTCTCTAGGGTGAGGCATTTGATTCCACAACCGTGAAAAAGTCTAGCTCGATCCTATAGCCGGATTGGAAACTTCTTTTGTTTTGAGTTCACGCTGAAATCAGCAAAAAGAAGGCTAAATGTCACAACCGTAAACATATATTAGCGGTTGGGGAACGCAACGTAATTGATCCTACCATCGCCTAACCTATCCACCCTAACTTCCTATGTACCTTTCGTGTCGCTCCCTTCTTGTTTCTAAGACGTAGGTCGACACGTAGATTTTCGATGGAATTCAAAGATTTCACTCTAAACAAGTGCTACTATGAGGCCTATGACAAGTGATTCTTTGAAAAACTCTCTAATGGTCCACTTGTTCAAATTTAGGTTCTCTAGGGTGAACCATTTGATTCCACAACCGTGAAAAAGTCTAGCTCGATCCTATAGCCGGATTGGAAACTTCCATTTGTTTTGAGTTCACGCTGAAATCGCCAAAGAAGTCCCTAATGTCACAAACGTAAACATATACTAACGGTTGGGGAACGCAACGTAATTGATCCTACCATCGCCTAACCTATCCACCCTAACTTCCTATGTACCTTTCGTGTCGCTCCCCTTCTTGTTTTCGCACGTAGGTCTAATACGTAGATTTTCGATGGAATTCAAAGATTTCACTCTAAACAAGTGCTACTATGAGGCCTATGACAAGTGATTCTTGAAAAACTCTCTAATGGTCCACTTGTTCAAATTTAGGTTCTCTAGGGTGAGGCATTTGATTCCACAACCGTGAAAAAGTCTAGCTCGATCCTATAGCCGGATTGAAACTTCCATTTGTTTTGAGTTCACGCTGAAATCAGCCGCCAGCAGTCCCCCAAATGTCACAACCGTAAAAACATATATTAACGGTTGGGGAACGCAACGTAATTGATCCTACCATCGCCTAACCTATCCACCCTAACTTCCTATGTACCTTCGTGTCGCTCCCTTCTTGTTTCTAAGACGTAGGGTCCATTACAGATTTTCGATGGAATTCAAAGATTTCACTCTAAACAAGTGCTACTATGAGGCCTATGACAAGTGATTCTTGAAAACTCTCTAATGGTCCACTTGTTCAAATTTAGGTTCTCTAGGGTGAGGCATTTGATTCCACAACCGTGAAAAAGTCTAGCTCGATCCTATAGCCGGATTGGAAACTTCTCTTTGTTTTGAGTTCACGCTGAAATCAGCGCCGCCAGCGCCAAAAATGTCACAAACCGTAAACATATATTAACGGTTGGGGAACACAACGTAATTGATCCTACCATCGCCTAACCCTATCCACCCTAACTTCCTATGTACCTTTCGTGTCGCTCCCCTTCTTGTTTCTGCAGACGTAGGTCTCCATTACGTAGATTTTCGATGGAATTCAAAGATTTCACTCTAAACAAGTGCTACTATGAGGCCTATGACAAGTGATTCTTGAAAAAACTCTCTAATGGTCCACTTGTTCAAATTTAGGTTCTCTAGGGTGAGGCATTTGATTCCACAACCGTGAAAAGTCTAGCTCGATCCTATAGCCGGATTGGAAACTTCTCTTTGTTCTGAGTTCACGCTGAAATCAGCGCCGCCAGCTGCCAAATGTCACAAACTTAAAACATATATTAACGGTTGGGGAACGCAACGTAATTGATCCTACCATCGCCTAACCTATCCACCCTAACTTCCTATGTACCTTTCGTGTCGCTCCCTTCTTGTTTCTAAGCACGTAGGTCTAATACGTAGATTTTCGATGGAATTCAAAGATTTCACTCTAAAACAAGTGCTACTATGAGGCCTATGACAAGTGATTCTTGGAAAACTCTCTAATGGTCCACTTGTTCAAATTTAGGTTCTCTAGGGTGAGGCATTTGATTCCACAACCGTGAAAAAGTCTAGCTCGATCCTATAGCCGGATTGGAAACTTTCTTTGTTCCGAGTTCACGCTGAAATCAGCGCCGCAAAGAGTCCCAAATGTCACAAACTTAAACATATATTAACGGTTGGGGAACACAACGTAATTGATCCTACCATCGCCTAACCCTATCCACCCTAACTTCCTATGTACCTTTCGTGTCGCTCCCCTTCTTGTTTCTGCAGACGTAGGTCGATACGTAGAGATTTTCGATGGAATTCAAAGATTTCACTCTAAACAAGTGCTACTATGAGGCCTATGACAAGTGATTCTTGAAAAAACTCTAATGGTCCACTTGTTCAAATTTAGGTTCTCTAGGGTGAGGCATTTGATTCCACAACCGTGAAAAGTCTAGCTCGATCCTATAGCCGGATTGGAAACTTCTCTTTGTTTTGAGTTCACGCTGAAATCAGCGCCAAGAAGTCCCAAATGTCACAACCTTAAACATATATTAACGGTTGGGGAACGCAACGTAATTGATCCTACCATCGCCTAACCTATCCACCCTAACTTCCTATGTACCTTCGTGTCGCTCCCCTTCTTGTTTCTGCACGTAGGTCCATTACGTAGATTTTCGATGGAATTCAAAGATTTCACTCTAAACAAGTGCTACTATGAGGCCTATGACAAGTGATTCTTGGAAAAAAACTCTAATGGTCCACTTGTTCAAATTTAGGTTCTCTAGGGTGAGGCATTTGATTCCACAACCGTGAAAAAGTCTAGCTCGATCCTATAGCCGGATTGGAAACTTCTTTGTTCGAGTTCGCTGAAATCAGCGCCAGCCAGCCAAATGTCACAAACTTAAAACATATATTAACGGTTGGGGAACGCAACGTAATTGATCCTACCATCGCCTAACCTATCCACCCTAACTTCCTATGTACCTTTCGTGTCGCCCCCTTCTTGTTTCGGCACGTAGGTCATTACAGAGATTTTCGATGGAATTCAAAGATTTCACTCTAAACAAGTGCTACTATGAGGCCTATGACAAGTGATTCTTGAAAAACTCTAATGGTCCACTTGTTCAAATTTAGGTTCTCTAGGGTGAGGCATTTGATTCCACAACCGTGAAAAAGTCTAGCTCGATCCTATAGCCGGATTGGAAACTTCTCCATTTGTTCCGAGTTCACGCTGAAATCAGCGCCAAAGCCAGTCCCTAATGTCACAACCAAAACATATATATAACGGTTGGGGAACGCAACGTAATTGATCCTACCATCGCCTAACCTATCCACCCTAACTTCCTATGTACCTTTCATGTCGCTCCCCTCTTGTTTCGCACGTAGGTCCATTACACAGATTTTCGATGGAATTCAAAGATTTCACTCTAAACAAGTGCTACTATGAGGCCTATGACAAGTGATTCTTGAAAAAACTCTCTAATGGTCCACTTGTTCAAATTTAGGTTCTCTAGGGTGAGGCATTTGATTCCACAACCGTGAAAAAGTCTAGCTCGATCCTATAGCCGGATTGGAAACTTCTCTTTGTTGTTGAGTTCACGCTGAAATCAGCGCCGCAGCAGTCCCTAATGTCACAAACAAAAACATATATTAACGGTTGGGGAACGCAACGTAATTGATCCTACCATCGCCTAACCTATCCACCCTAACTTCCTATGTACCTTCGTGTCGTCCCCTTCTTGTTTCGGCACGTAGGTCGACACGTAGATTTTCGATGGAATTCAAAGATTTCACTCTAAACAAGTGCTACTATGAGGCCTATGACAAGTGATTCTTGAAAAACTCTCTAATGGTCCACTTGTTCAAATTTAGGTTCTCTAGGGTGAACCATTTGATTCCACAACCGTGAAAAAGTCTAGCTCGATCCTATAGCCGGATTGGAAACTTCATTTGTTTGAGTTCACGCTGAAATCAGCGCCAGCAGCAGTCCCTAATGTCACAAACCGTAAACATATATTAACGGTTGGGGAACGCAACGTAATTGATCCTACCATCGCCTAACCTATCCACCCTAACTTCCTATGTACCTTTCGTGTCGCTCCCTTCTTGTTTTGCAGACGTAGGTCCATTATAGAGATTTCGATGGAATTCAAAGATTTCACTCTAAACAAGTGCTACTATGAGGCCTATGACAAGTGATTCTTGAAAAACTCTCTAATGGTCCACTTGTTCAAATTTAGGTTCTCTAGGGTGAGGCATTTGATTCCACAACCGTGAAAAAGTCTAGCTCGATCCTATAGCCGGATTGGAAACTTTCTTTGTTCTGAGTTCACGCTGAAATCAGCGCCCAAGAAGGCCAAATGTCACAACCGTAAAACATATATTAGCGGTTGGGGAACACAACGTAATTGATCCTACCATCGCCTAACCTATCCACCCTAACTTCCTATGTACCTTTCGTGTCGTTCCCCTTCTTGTTTCGACGTAGGTCCATTACGTAGATTTTCGATGGAATTCAAAGATTTCACTCTAAACAAGTGCTACTATGAGGCCTATGACAAGTGATTCTTGGAAAAACTCTAATGGTCCACTTGTTCAAATTTAGGTTCTCTAGGGTGAGGCATTTGATTCCACAACCGTGAAAAAGTCTAGCTCGATCCTATAGCCGGATTGGAAACTTCTCTTTGTTTTGAGTTCACGCTGAAAAATCGCCGCCAAAAAGGCCTAATGTCACAAACCGTAAAACATATATTAACGGTTGGGGAACGCAACGTAATTGATCCTACCATCGCCTAACCTATCCACCCTAACTTCCTATGTACCTTTCGTGTCGCTCCCTTCTTGTTTCGACGTAGGTCGACACGTAGATTTTCGATGGAATTCAAAGATTTCACTCTAAACAAGTGCTACTATGAGGCCTATGACAAGTGATTCTTGAAAAACTCTAATGGTCCACTTGTTCAAATTTAGGTTCTCTAGGGTGAGGCATTTGATTCCACAACCGTGAAAAAGTCTAGCTCGATCCTATAGCCGGATTGGAAACTTTTCTTTGTTTCGAGTTCACGCTGAAATCAGCGCCAAGAAGCCCCAAATGTCACAAACCGTAAACATATATTAACGGTTGGGGAACGCAACGTAATTGATCCTACCATCGCCTAACCTATCCACCCTAACTTCCTATGTACCTTCGTGTCGCTCCCTTCTTGTTTCTAAGACGTAGGTCCATTAATACGTAGATTTTCGATGGAATTCAAAGATTTCACTCTAAACAAGTGCTACTATGAGGCCTATGACAAGTGATTCTTGAAAAACTCTAATGGTCCACTTGTTCAAATTTAGGTTCTCTAGGGTGAGGCATTTGATTCCACAACCGTGAAAAAGTCTAGCTCGATCCTATAGCCGGATTGGAAACTTCTCTTTGTTTGAGTTCACGCTGAAATCAGCGCCGCCAGCTGCCAAATGTCACAACCAAAAACATATATTAACGGTTGGGGAACGCAACGTAATTGATCCTACCATCGCCTAACCTATCCACCCTAACTTCCTATGTACCTTTCGTGTCGCTCCCCTTCTTGTTTCGCAAGACGTAGGTCCATTACGTAGATTTTCGATGGAATTCAAAGATTTCACTCTAAACAAGTGCTACTATGAGGCCTATGACAAGTGATTCTTGAAAACTCTCTAATGGTCCACTTGTTCAAATTTAGGTTCTCTAGGGTGAGGCATTTGATTCCACAACCGTGAAAAAGTCTAGCTCGATCCTATAGCCGGATTGGAAACTTCTCTTTGTTCTCGAAGTTCACGCTGAAATCAGCGCCGCCAGCGCCAAATGTCACAAACGTAAACATATATTAACGGTTGGGGAATGCAACGTAATTGATCCTACCATCGCCTAACCTATCCACCCTAACTTCCTATGTACCTTTCGTGTCGCTCCCCTTCTTGTTGTTTCGCACGTAGGTCCATTACTGTAGATTTTCGATGGAATTCAAAGATTTCACTCTAAACAAGTGCTACTATGAGGCCTATGACAAGTGATTCTTGGAAAAACTCTAATGGTCCACTTGTTCAAATTTAGGTTCTCTAGGGTGAGGCATTTGATTCCACAACCGTGAAAAAGTCTAGCTCGATCCTATAGCCGGATTGGAAACTTCTCTTTGTTTTGAGTTCACGCTGAAATCAGCGCCAGCCAGCCCAAATGTCACAAACCAAAAACATATATTAGCGGTTGGGGAATGCAACGTAATTGATCCTACCATCGCCTAACCTATCCACCCTAACTTCCTATGTACCTTTCGTGTCGCTCCCTTCTTGTTTCTCAGACGTAGGTCCATTAATGTAGATTTTCGATGGAATTCAAAGATTTCACTCTAAACAAGTGCTACTATGAGGCCTATGACAAGTGATTCTTGAAAAACTCTAATGGTCCACTTGTTCAAATTTAGGTTCTCTAGGGTGAGGCATTTGATTCCACAACCGTGAAAAAGTCTAGCTCGATCCTATAGCCGGATTGGAAACTTTCTTTGTTTTGAGTTCACGCTGAAATCAGCGCCGCCAGTCCCTAATGTCACAAACGTAAAACATATATTAACGGTTGGGGAACGCAACGTAATTGATCCTACCATCGCCTAACCTATCCACCCTAACTTCCTATGTACCTTTCGTGTCGCTCCCTTCTTGTTTCGCACGTAGGTCGACATAGAGATTTTCGATGGAATTCAAAGATTTCACTCTAAACAAGTGCTACTATGAGGCCTATGACAAGTGATTCTTGAAAAAACTCTCTAATGGTCCACTTGTTCAAATTTAGGTTCTCTAGGGTGAGGCATTTGATTCCACAACCGTGAAAAAGTCTAGCTCGATCCTATAGCCGGATTGGAAACTTCTCTTTGTTTCCGAAGTTCACGCTGAAATCGAAATCGCCAGCAGCACCCAAATGTCACAAACTTAAAACATATATTAACGGTTGGGGAACGCAACGTAATTGATCCTACCATCGCCTAACCTATCCACCCTAACTTCCTATGTACCTTTCGTGTCGCTCCCCTTCTTGTTTCGCACGTAGGTCCATTACGTAGATTTTCGATGGAATTCAAAGATTTCACTCTAAACAAGTGCTACTATGAGGCCTATGACAAGTGATTCTTGGAAAAACTCTCTAATGGTCCACTTGTTCAAATTTAGGTTCTCTAGGGTGAGGCATTTGATTCCACAACCGTGAAAAAGTCTAGCTCGATCCTATAGCCGGATTGGAAACTTCTCTTTGTTTTGAAGTTAAAGCTGAAATCAGCGCCGCCTGCCAAATGTCACAAACCTTAAAACATATATTAACGGTTGGGGAATGCAACGTAATTGATCCTACCATCGCCTAACCTATCCACCCTAACTTCCTATGTACCTTCGTGTCGCTCCCCTTCTTGTTTCGGCACGTAGGTCCATACGTAGATTTTCGATGGAATTCAAAGATTTCACTCTAAACAAGTGCTACTATGAGGCCTATGACAAGTGATTCTTGAAAAAACTCTAATGGTCCACTTGTTCAAATTTAGGTTCTCTAGGGTGAGGCATTTGATTCCACAACCGTGAAAAGTCTAGCTCGATCCTATAGCCGATTGGAAACTTTTTTGTTTTGAGTTCACGCTGAAATCAGCGCCGCAAAGCCCCCAAATGTCACAACCGTAAACATATATTAACGGTTGGGGAACGCAACGTAATTGATCCTACCATCGCCTAACCTATCCACCCTAACTTCCTATGTACCTTTCGTGTCGCTCCCTTCTTGTTTCGCACGTAGGTGGACACAGAGATTTTCGATGGAATTCAAAGATTTCACTCTAAACAAGTGCTACTATGAGGCCTATGACAAGTGATTCTTGAAAAACTCTCTAATGGTCCACTTGTTCAAATTTAGGTTCTCTAGGGTGAGGCATTTGATTCCACAACCGTGAAAAAGTCTAGCTCGATCCTATAGCCGGATTGGAAACTTCCATTTGTTTTTGAGTTCACGCTGAAATCAGCGCCAGAAAGAGTCCCTAATGTCACAAACAGTAAACATATATTAACGGTTGGGGAACGCAACGTAATTGATCCTACCATCGCCTAACCTATCCACCCTAACTTCCTATGTACCTTTCGTGTCGCTCCCCTTCTTGTTTCGGCACGTAGGTCCACGTAGTAGATTTTCGATGGAATTCAAAGATTTCACTCTAAACAAGTGCTACTATGAGGCCTATGACAAGTGATTCTTGGAAAAACTCTCTAATGGTCCACTTGTTCAAATTTAGGTTCTCTAGGTGAGGCATTTGATTCCACAACCGTGAAAAAGTCTAGCTCGATCCTATAGCCGGATTGGAAACTTCTCTTTGTTTTGAGTTCACGCTTGAAATCAGCGCCACAAGTCCCCAAATGTCACAAACAGTAAACATATATTAACGGTTGGGGAACACAACGTAATTGATCCTACCATCGCCTAATCTATCCACCCTAACTTCCTATGTACCTTCGTGTCGCTCCCCTTCTTGTTTCGCACGTAGGTCCATTACGTAGATTTTCGATGGAATTCAAAGATTTCACTCTAAACAAGTGCTACTATGAGGCCTATGACAAGTGATTCTTGAAAAACTCTCTAATGGTCCACTTGTTCAAATTTAGGTTCTCTAGGGTGAGGCATTTGATTCCACAACCGTGAAAAAGTCTAGCTCGATCCTATAGCCGGATTGGAAACTTTCTTTGTTTTGAGTTCGCGCTGAAATCAGCACCAAAGTGCCAAATGTCACAACTAAAAAACATATATTAACGGTTGGGGAATGCAACGTAATTGATCCTACCATCGCCTAACCTATCCACCCTAACTTCCTATGTACCTTCGTGTCGTTCCCTTCTTGTTTCTGCAGACGTAGGTCCAATACGTAGAGATTTTCGATGGAATTCAAAGATTTCACTCTAAACAAGTGCTACTATGAGGCCTATGACAAGTGATTCTTGAAAAACTCTCTAATGGTCCACTTGTTCAAATTTAGGTTCTCTAGGGTGAACCATTTGATTCCACAACCGTGAAAAGTCTAGCTCGATCCTATAGCCGGATTGGAAACTTCATTTGTTTTGAGTTCGCGCTGAAATCAGCGCCAGAAGCCCCTAATGTCACAACCAAAAACATATACTAACGGTTGGGGAACGCAACATAATTGATCCTACCATCGTCTAACCTATCCACCCTAACTTCCTATGTACCTTTCGTGTCGCTCCCCTTCTTGTTTCGGTACGTAGGTCCATTACGTAGATTTTTTGATGGAATTCAAAGATTTCACTCTAAACAAGTGCTACTATGAGGCCTATGACAAGTGATTCTTGAAAAACTCTCTAATGGTCCACTTGTTCAAATTTAGGTTCTCTAGGGTGAGGCATTTGATTCCACAACCGTGAAAAAGTCTAGCTCGATCCTATAGCCGGATTGGAAACTTCTCTTTGTTCCGAGTTCACGCTGAAATCAGCGCCAGCTTAGCTCCAAATGTCACAACCTTAAACATATATTAACGGTTGGGGAACGCAATATAATTGATCCTACCATCACCTAACCCATCCACCCTAACTTCCTATGTACCTTCGTGTTGTTTCCCTTCTTGTTTTGCAGACGTAGGTCTAATAGTAGATTTTTGATGGAATTCAAAGATTTCGGTCTAAACAAGTGCTACTATGAGGCCTATGACAAGTGATTCTTGGAGAAAACTCTAATGGTCCACTTGTTCAAATTTAGGTTCTCTTAGGTGAGGCATTTGATTCCACAACCGCTAAAAAAGTCTAGCTCGATCCTATAGCCGGATTGGAAACTTCTCTTTGTTCGAGTTCACGCGAAATCAGCGCCGCCAGCTGCCAAATGTCACAAACTAAAACATATATTAAGGGTTGGGGAACGCAACATAATTGATCCTACCATCGCCTAACCTATCCCCTAACTTCCTATGTACCTTC
>JADLZK010005468.1:0-298526 GCA_015847255.1 Hyparrhenia diplandra
TACGTAACTTATTTGCGTGTTAGTGTGTCTTTGGACACTTTTTATATATATATCAAAATAAATCGTTGGATCTGATACCTCATCTATATACTACAACATATGTTTCTATATATCTATGTAATATTAAAAATAGGACTATTTCCATCTGTCGTCGATCTCTTGCACTCAATGACAGGTCGAACCCCTCCAAACGTCTGTCCCATAGCCAGGCACTCAAGACCCCTCTACCGTTTCAAAAGGTGGAATAATGCTAATCATCAGGACAGAAGGGAGATGTCAATTTGTGTGAAGACAAATGCATGGGGATTGATGTAATGTATATGTAATCGGTTGTCGAGGTAGCTGTGTTGAGGGCCGGGCCTCCTCACATGTGAATGAATGTCCACGATCGAGGTCGCATACTGTAAAATAATTGCCACGAGTTGTAAAATAATTGCCACGAGTTGTAAAATAATTGCCATTCTCACTATCCACGAAATAATTTCAATTAAATATATATTAACTCACATACTTTTTATAAATCAAGTTAAATTTACATCACGAAAAACTCAATAGTTAACTTGGGACCTGTGTGCAGAAGTGAGGACAAGGCTATGATTATGGAACATGGACGGGCCGGGTGTTGTGACGACCTGCTGTGCATGTGGCTGTTGTCCTCGCGCGAGGGACGCAGCTTATTCGTTCAACTCAACTACCACCACCTTGCTCGATCTGTTTAAGCATGTACGGAGCACGTAGCGTTTCCAAAGTCGTTGGATCGGATCTCTGGGAGATGCAATGTGGTTTTTATTTATTATATTATATTTTATTTTGTTTGGAAAGAGATGGAAATGGTTTATTGGCAATTGCATGCACACTCCATTTTCCGGCCAGGTTCAATGGACCTACCGATCCAGGACCGTCGCCGTCGTCTCCGTACCAGCCAGCAGCTCTTGAAATGCCTCTGCCTGACTCACTGGTCCAATTTCGTGCGTGGTGGTGTCTTCTCTCTGTAGTTTTTTTTTTTTAAAAAAAAAAAAAAAAAAATATTGATGACACAGCTCTCGACGATCCGTCCTGAACACGCACGCACGCAGGAGAAGGAATCCTCTGTAGCTGAGCCACGGTGACTCTATCACTGACAGGTAGGTCCATCCATCCATCGATCTCTCTGACAAAGTCAACCCCAAATCAATCGAGCAGCCCTCACCTACATGTTGCTTTTCGTGAAGTCAATGGAAGACATGTTGCGTGCGTATGTATTGACCCTGACCATGCATGCATTGCGTGAAGCACAACGTAACTAGTTGTAGGTTTGGTTGGAAGGCGTGCGAGATACTACTATTCATTCCACGAGGATTCTCCTTTGCCGGCCCACGCGGCTCCTGTGAGAACCAAGTTTCCCAAATCACAAAATACAACCTTATATTGCTTCCACGTAATGCAAACCATGCTAGTTTTCAACGAGTTGCCACAATTCAAATGTTGCAGTGTAGTCGTGTATCGTGTTGTTTTGTTGTGAGGGGAAAAAGACTATAACATGACTGATAAGCCATGTTAGAAAGTCCAAGAGAACAAAATCTACGAATTAAATAGAGACGTGCGGTGCATTTTGTAAACAATTACGTAAATATCAAGGGCGCCTGATTCCATTTCCGTTGCGTTGCATCATCAGACAAGCTGACAAGCTAGAGAAGCAAGTATGAAAGCAACGCAGACGCTGAATATGCCGTTTTGGACGGTTCCTGGTTGCCATCAGTGATGGAGCGGAATCTGAACCTGAACCTGACTGAACTACCACGGCCTTGTCAATCCAATCAGGTCGGAGCAGCATTCAAGCGGCTGGGGCCCCCAACCCGTACGGTTCATGTTCAGTCCACGTCTCTGCTAGCTGATGAATGGTCAAGTGAAGGCTTTGCATTGCTGCTGCATCTCATCATCATCTTGTCCATTGACGATCGAGACGAGGTGTGAGATTCCAGGCCAGTAGAGTAGCGTGTAACACGTGAATTCTGCAAAGCCTGATAGATATGGGTATGCTGCATATGTGCTAGCTGCTGTATCATCACTGTTCTCTGACTCTGAATACTTATTATTTCAGTGAGCCTGAACCTCAACTGAAACATGAGGCTTTCGATTTTACTGTTAGCTGGTACAGTCCAGTTGCCCTCGATCACCATCATTCTAACTCATCTGTTACCTCCTTGGTGTATCCCTGTCGCATTCAGTCACATCTTCTGTTGCCTCCTTGGTGTATCCCTGTGCAGTTCAATATGGAGGATCAGGCAAGAAGTCTATGATCAATCCCAAGTGATTTTCTCAGTTTCTTCTCCCATAAGAGAGATAGAAGAAACTTAGCTTTCCACTTCTGAACTTTCCATGTTGACAAGCTTCATGGTCAGTGTGATGCTATCCAGGGTATCATATACCTTCTCAGATCTTGGATGCGACTTATCCTCAACCAAGAACTTGTGCATCCTACCATCTAACTCAATAAAGCTGTACCCAGCAGATTTCTTGTGATCTTTTTCCTTTAGCAACTTCCATACCTTGGCAACACCATCCCATTTTCCACGTGATGCGTATATATTTGACAGGATCACAAGGTTTGCTGAATTTTGCGGCTCCAGTCGCATTAGTTTTTCCACTGCTACTTCCGCTAGCTCCAAGTTGCCATGGAAGCTGCATGCTCCAAGCAAGGCTCCCCAGATTACGGCATCAGGCTCCATTGGCATGCTCGTGATCAGACTGTCAGCTTCTTTTAACAAACCAGCACGGCCCAGCAGGTCAACCATGCAACCGTAGTGCTCGATTCTTGGCTTAAGACAGAACTCCTCTCTCATTGAGTTGAAGAGCAGCTTGCCTTCATCCACCAAGCCTCCATGAGTACAGGCTCGATTTTATCTGCCTGTCGCATTCAGTCACATCTTCTGTTGCCTCCTTGGTGTATCCCTGTGCAGTTCAATATGGAGGATCAGGCAAGAAGTCTATGATCAAAACAAGTTAGGAACGAGGAAACACAAGGAATCGTCTCTAGAGGGCTCTGCAAGTACAGATAGGAGGCTTCCATAAGTAGATGAAGGAGAGACGCCACAAGAGGAAGATTTGTTCTCTAAAAGTCTGCATCATTCCTCACCCTTCCAATTTGCTGCTGCCACCTTTGTACTAAGTAAATGAGGCCCATGGCCCAAGAAGTTTTAATGGCCCAACAAATATACCTCACATTTTGTCATCAAAACATACATGCCGTACAACACGCTCGGCCCATAGAACATGGGCTGGACTCAGACACATCTCTGTGCGCAATCGACACCCGAAAAGGCCCACTCGTACTCGACCTATCTGGCCCACCCCAAAACCAACGTGATGATCCAATCCAATCGAAAACGCACGCAGAGAGGAGGGCCCATTGGCAAAACCCACCCACCGCGGGGATTTTACATATTTACCATTATAACGAATGCGTCTTTTGCGAATATCATTTCTTATAATGCGTCTTTTGGATCTAGCGGTATTGTTGAATCTCTTACATATTTCTGGCATTTGTCTACGTGGCACGCCACGCGGCCTAAAATGCTGGAGCACAGTCAGCAGGGGCATGGGAAAGACGTTGCTGCCCCTGCCTTTTCCCTCTCTCCCTCTCTTCCTCTCACTTCCAGGCGGACCCCACTCGTCAGCATTGTCTTCAATCTTCAGCACATGGATGGGGCGCACGAAGCAGCTCCACCGCAGGCTCTTCACGCCCAGCTCGCTGCAGCAGCAGCTCCCGGTGGGTGAGCCACCACCTCAGCCTCCCTCTCTGCGAGGCCGCGAGGCCGCGCGCGGAGCTGCTCTCGCGCGCCGGCGAGGCCACAGTAGAGCTGCTGCTCGAGCCCGCGCCATGGCCGCCGGGCCTGAGCTCGCCATGGCTGAGTCTGCTGGGCAGCCTGCGTCCGGGGTCGAGCTCGCCATGGCCGCCGGGACGAGCTCGCCGGTGCAGCCTGCTTCGAGGAGCACGACGTCGAGAAGCCGATGCGGGAGGCGCACGAGCAGCGGCTCTACCGCGGCCTCGCTGACATGCGCGCGAGCTGCAGCTTCGCCGAGCCTCGCCGCCGGCGCGCACGCGAGTTGCAGCTCCGCACGCGGCCTCGCGGGCACGCGCGCGAGCGGCAGCTCCGCCGCTGCCTCGCCGGCGCGCACGCAAGCTGCTCCACTTTTGCTGTAGGTGGAAGACAATGCTGACGAGTGGGGTCCACCTGGAAGTGAGACGAAGAGGAAGGGAGAGAGGGGAAAGGCAGGGCAGTAACGTCTTTCCATGCCCCCTGCGGACTGTGCCCTCAGCGTTATAGGCCACGCGCGTGCGCGCGCTCAAAAACGCGGAAATATAGCGTAGCAGATTCAACAAATACCGCAAATCAGCAGCAATTATAAGAGTGATATTTAGGCGGTAAGACGCATTCGTTACGATGATGAATATGTAAAATCCCCACCCAATCGCGATCTCCGCCCCGCCCCGCCAACCGACGGCGGCGATGGAGGAAAGCGAAGCGGCTACACGCGCGCCAGCTCCGCCACGGGGGAGCGCCGGCTGCAGCCGCTTCTCCTGCGCGTGCTGGCGGCGGGTGCCCTCCACTACGCCGCGCGCCTGCTCGACTCCTGCTCCTACCCTTCCTCATCGCCCTCCGCGCCGCTCCACAACCGCCTGCTCCACGCGCTGTCCGCCGCGCGCCACCCGCTGCTACTCCCCTGCTTCGCGCGGGCGCACCGTCTCCGCCTCCCCTCACCCCGCTCTCCTTCACCCTCCTCTTCTCCTCCCGTCGTCGTCGACACTGTTCGCGGCGTGCGCGCACGCCCTGCTGACCAAGTCCGGGCACGCCGCGTCGTCCGGGGACCCGTACCTCGCGTCGGCGCTCGTCGCCTCCTACGCCAGGTCTGGCCTACTGGCGGAGTCCCGGCGCGTGTTCGACGAGCTTCCACACAGTGACGCGGCCGCCCGCAACGCGCTGCTGTCGGCGTACGCGCGGTGCGGGAGGGTGGATGACGCGGAGGAGCTGTTCGCGGGAATGCCCGACCGGAACGTGGTGTCGTGGACGGCGATGGTGTCGGGGTACGCGCAGAACGGGCGGCATGAGGATGCGGTGCGCACGTTCGTGGAGATGTGGGAGGGGGCGGGCGTGCGGCCCAACGAGGTCACTGTCACCAGCGTGCTGCCCGCGTGCGCCGCGGTCGGGGCCTTGGCGCTGGGGAAGAAGGTGGAGCGGTACGCGAGGGAGAGGATGCTCGGGAACGTGTATGTCGCCAACGCGCTGGTCGAGATGTATGCCAAGTGTGGCAGCATTCGTCGGGCTTGGATGCTGTTTCGGGGCATCGGGACGCGCAGGGATCTTTGTTCTTGGAACTCGATGATCATGGCGTTTGCTGTGCATGGACTTTGGAGGGAGGCGCTGGGCTTGTTTCTTAAGTTGAGGGTGAGGATTTCTTGCTTTCACTCTTTAGATGATCATGGCATTTGCCGTAGTTGCTAAACCTGGAGCTGATTTTACTCTGTTTAGATGACAGGGGCTAAACCAGATGGTATTACATTCGTTGGAGTCATTTTGGCCTGTACTCATGGAGGCTTGGTGGATGAAGGCAAGCTGCTCTTCAACTCAATGAGAGAGGAGTTCTGTCTTAAGCCAAGAATCGAGCACTATGGTTGCATGGTTGACCTGCTGGGGCGTGCTGGTCTGTTAGAAGAAGCTGACAGTCTGATCGCGAGCATGCCAATGGAGCCTGATGCTGTAATCTGGGGAGCCTTGCTTGGAGCATGCAGCTTCCATGGCAACTTGGAGTTAGCGGAAGTAGCAGTGGAAAAACTAATGCGACTGGAGCCGCAAAATTCAGCAAACCTTGTGATCCTGTCAAATATATACGCATCACGTGGAAAATGGGACGGTGTTGCCCAGGTATGGAAGTTGCTAAGGGAAAAAGATCACAAGAAATCTGCTGGGTACAGCTTTATTGAGTTAGATGGTAGGATGCACAAGTTCTTGGTTGAGGATAAGTCGCATCCAAGATCTGAGAAGGTATATGATACCCTGGATAGCATCACACTGACCATGAAGCTTGTCAACATGGAAAATTCAGAAGTGGAAAGCTAAGTTTTTCTATCTCTTTTATGGGAGAAGAAACTGAGAAAATCACTTGAGCTTGATCACAGACTTCTTGCCTGATCCTCCATATTGACTGCAAAGGGATACACCAAGGAGACAACAGAAGATGTGACTGAACGCACTACCTGAATCTCAACGGATTTTCCTCTGTTACAAAATCGCTGTCCTCTTGTTTACCATTCAGAGGTGCAGGAGTACTGGGTAGAAAGAAACATAAAATTCCATGACATGCCCCGAGCAGGTGAATTCCTCTGCCTCTCTTTTTATTTGTGAAATTTGGGTCTGACGAGCAAGTTATTAACAGAAACTGGAGAATTATTATAGGCAAAGCTTATATGTTTTAGTGATTTAGTTTTGATGCATTGTATGCTTTCTGCTGTGACGCATTTATCTGACTACCTCACTAACTCATCTTTTGCCATGGCAGCTCATCGCAGAAGACACTAGAGGAACTTTCAAACTATGGGGTTATGCATGAGATTGCTTGGAAGTATGATGCAGGAATATTCTCATGGTTGCCCTCTGTAGCACTTTGCAGCCATGGTTGGAGAGCACCCTCATATTGGATGCAGCCTGGAAGCAAGGCAAACATGAAATTGTTGAATGGGAGATTTGTCCTCCGCTTTCTATATAAAAAAAAGAAAAGAATATGCCCTCCACCTTTGAAGTATATATTTTGCTATGCTTCGTTGGATTTATCATGTTCCTTAGTTCTTCCTGTTTCTATAGCCGTGGCTCACCCTGTTTTCATATCGTCCGATAAATTGCGCGATTAATCGTCCATATTGTAACTGCGTGCTCGATAAGGTTTCGATCAGTTTTTTTCAGAAAGTCGGACAATAAGTTGGGTTGGTGCGTTAGGAACTTAGGATTCCGGCAGGCCCAGTGGCCCACTAGGGTAAGAGAAAGAGTGAGTGAGGGAGTGACTAGTGGTGAGGGAGTTGAAACCCTGCCCTCCACTTTCCAGCTGCTCGAGCTTTTAAGTGGGCAAATCACATATATTTACATCATATATGTACCAAGGTCGATAAGGTCAAACGGGACGAAAATTTGTCCGAAAGACCGATTAATCTCCGATAAGACTAGGTCCTTATCATCCTTATTGGTGGTCTTACGACTAGGAGCGATAATACGATATGAAAACAGGGGGTGGCTCATATGTTGAACAAGTTTACAACTTTTGGCTAAAATTTTAGTTGTGTACTATAGATCTGACTGGATCCTATCAAACTTGAAAATGACTGCTGCTTTTTAGGTGTGAACGTACCGGCACAAACAAAAAGAAAGATTTGCTTGTGGAAAAGAACAATTTCACTGGGTCAGTTTCACAATTAGGAGACATAATCATAATGTTAGATGTTTGACATGACCTGTAAATGCTGACGAAATGAACATGACGCAGCGTCTTCCCTTTTACTTTTGTCGTTGTTTCTCTTGTTGAAATAATCAGAGCTATGATTTTGTTTCTGGTCCATTTGCATTTGAAAAGTAGGCTGATCCAGGAAGTTAGTGCTCTGGATGCTTGATGACGCACTGAAATCAGGAAATACTCCGTACCAGATAGCAGATGCTTCCCCCCAGGGAAATATTAGTGTCAGTAGCCAAATGGGATTAGGCTCATCGTCTGAGCCATGTATCTGACATTCAGATATTTATCTAAAAAAATTCAGACATTCAGTTGTATGGTAGTAGACTGCTTTATGGTTAGTTGTCCATGTCTTGTAGTTGAAATTTAGAACTGTGCTGTTGTAGTTGCTTGTACACCATCAGCTAGTACAAAGTAGTACACTGCTTCCTTCTCCAGATTATTTTAAAAACAGAGAAGCCTAATCAATTTGGTAACACCAACTGCCGGCACTACTTTATGGTTTGACCTGCCTGGCTCCAAGTCTTGGCCTCAATATATTTCTTGGCTGCCAATCTTCTCTTTCATGCCGTGTTTACGTGCAGCGATCCTGCTCGGAAATTTCGTGGGTTGAAATGGACAGAATGATTTGTGAGGTCGTGATCAGCGAGTAATGGAGAGAGATGAGTATGGTCGGCGGTGTCTTAACCACATGATAATCCACCACCGCCCTGTCTTACACTGATTGGATGGTAGGCAATAGTTCAGTGCAGAGGTCATGCATGACATGTCGCCGTTGGAAGGGAAAGGGATTGCCACCTACTGGTTGTAAATAAAATTCAGTGCCATAGCCAAGGCTGGAACATGCCAATAGATTCCTACACATATGCTGCCAATGGTCACTGGTCTAGTATACTAGTGATAGTGTGTGTTGAGGCTTGAGCACATCATTTCATCAGTGGATGCCAAGAAATTGTGGTGCTCAACATGGACACATGCATGGTCTAAAGCAAGTAGGGTCTTCTGTATCTGCCTCTTATTGGCACTAACTAGGATCTTCTTTGCTTTTGTGTGTACTAGAAGCTGATCATAGAATCCCAGATGAAGGTTCCTGCACCAAACTCTAAGATTTGCTGTGCGACAATTAAGCACACTCTATAACATGAAGCACTTGGATAGTACTATTAATTTGCAAGAAATCAACATACATCATACTTGTGCGCTTTGCCAACGATATTTAGGTCCTTGCAAGAAGTAACTAACAAGTTTCAAAAGATCCAGCATTCCAGCTGTCATTAACCGTTCCTGTCGCGATCATGATCAGAAATTGCGCTTAAGATATGTCTTGATCTTTCAAAAAAAAAAAAAAAAAAAAAAAAGATATGTCTTGATCTTTATCTTCTGAAGACTCCGAGTCATCGCCGATTGTGCTAGCAAGCCACATTGTCTGAGGTGAGATCAGTTCACAGTTGCTACCGGCACTTGGTTCAAGGTTTTTAGTGGTCCATTATGATTTTTAGTATTTCTTTGTCTGAAGTTGTCGTCGTCACAGAAGACCTTGACTCAACTTAAACTAATTGCAGTGCAACGGCTCACATGGACACGGCAGCAATGCAACAGTTCACACGGTATGATAATGACTTGGGACTGCCAAGCGAAGGACGAGGAAGAACAGTGCATGTGACTCACTCACTCTTGAAACAAAGAAGAAGAAGAAGAAGAAATCTCCACCAGAAACTTGTGTCTTCTCAATAAAAGCCTTCTGTTTTCACCATCTGATTGGATGAGATTTCAAGCTCAGGTAATTGCCTGTGATGTATTTTTCACAAACGAATGTTGAGTTGAAATTGTGATTTATTTTTCAGAAACGAATGTTGGAATTGTCATGAGCCATGAAGTGGTAGTGCTTTCAGTTGTGATGCTGATGGCCCAACCAGGGTTAAATCCTTTGTCCTTACAAAAGACCTTTGTCCTTACAAAAGAAAAAAAAAAAAAAAGGGCATCACCATGGTTCCTAAATGTGAAATTGTCGCCATTAGCTAGATGCCTTTCTCCAGAAATAAACGGGAAGACAGGAGAATTCCACACCGAAAGGGCATGGCAACTTAGAATTAGGATGCGAACAAACTCACTGACAAGATTTTACTGTGATTGGTAAATACAAACTCAGAGATAATGAGAAGTTCGTGTATAAAAGCTCAACACCGTTGTTTTGTTGTCCATGGAATTATATTAAAAAACAGACAGTGAGAGCGACCTGTGTGTCTCTACATATAAACACCGAGGCAGCCACCCACTCTCCCCATTAACAAAGCATCCATCCCTTCCCTTCCCTTCAACAAACCTTGAGTTGAGAGAGAAGACAGAGGACAGACAACAAGAGACACAAACAGAGGTACATTCACCAAGCATCCTTCTCCCATCCTCCTCTTGCTCTTCGTCTTCCTTCGATCTCCCTTTTGGCACTTGGATTCTCCTCTTTAATTTGTTTGTGCTTCATCGGAACGGTTTTTCCATGTTCTTGGCTGTTGAGTCCCTTTCTTCTGTGATTCTTTTTCTTGCAAATTCAGTTATGTACAGTACACTGCATGATTCACAAGAACAGAGAGATTTGGATGAGTGAGTTTCCTTCCAAAAAAAAAAAAAAGATTTTTTCCCCAAATCCAAATCACTAGTGTTTGGCTTAGGCCTGTAACAGTTGGCATCAACGAAGTTGATAGTTGTTAAAGAGGTGGTTAGTGGTTACCTCTTGTTCCTGCTGATCAGAGACTTTCTTGGTCCCAATTGATTATGAGAGATGCTGTGCCATGGCCTGCAGGTAACCGGCTCACGCTTGTCTCGGTGGCCGGCCAACCATGGCCACCGTGGGGCACTCCGGGGCCCTGAGGAGGGTCACCGTGCACTACGCCAACTCGCCCACTCGCAGCACGGTGGCAGAGGTGAGCCTCGACGACCTCGACGACGACGAGCTGCTCCAGGTCCTCGCCGATCTTCTTCCTGGACAGGTACATGCGCCCTTCTTCACCTTGAGCTCTTCGGCACAAGCATGCATAAACATGGCGTCTCTGTCAGCCTTGTTGTATCTTTTGTTTCTTCTGTGAACAAGCTGCGTATCATTTCTGTAGCTTTCGAACTTTGGAAGTTGGATTTCAGTCTCTACTGAAAAAAAAGAATATAGGCTACTGTAATAAACAAGCGACAATTACTGAATACTGAGAGAGATTTCACAATTGCAGGAGGGTTTACACCAATCGTTCTTGGAAGGAGAATACAGCAACCAGCAGAACCATATGAGAGGTGCAGGAGCCAGGGGCCCGTATGACTACTCGCAGTCACAGGAATACCATGGAGAGAGCAGCAGTGCTGCTGCAGCAGCAACTGTTTCCAGGAATTCAGGCACGGATGAACAACAGATCGCCGCGGACTTCGAGTACGCCAAGCAGCTGCAGCAGGAGATGGAGGGCCTCAGCGTCCAAGACGACGACGACGACGGTATGATCTGCTCTTCCTGCCTATGGATGATGATTCAACAAACTCAGATGCGTTTTGTTTTTACATGATGTGACACTCATCGGATTCTTGTGCTCGTCGGCCGTCGCATCTCATAATTGTGGTTCTTGTGTTGTCGCTGCCATGATTGTTCAGATATCAGCTGCGTGCCGTCTCCATCTGACTCTGACGATGATCATGACCATCACGACGAAGAGGAAGAGGTGATTGTTCAACTTTTCTCTTTTTTTCCTCAAACACGAAGGAGAACATTGCTCAACTTGGCAGGCTCAATATCTATCTATCTTTTTTGAGTTAGTTATTCTTCAAAGATATGAAAAGTGTGAGAACTGAAGATTCTGATAATTGTGTCTGCAGGCTGACAGGCAGGATGGTAATGGTGGTGATGATGATGATCCAGACAACATGACTTATGAGGTTTGTGGCTATGGAATGTTCTTTTTTTCCCCCTCTTTTCAAGTGACATGTAAAGCTTGTGAACAAAATAGAACTATGCTAGTAGTGTGTACCTTTACACCTGGGTTGGAATTTGGAAAGGCCACTGATTTCCTGCCCCTTTTTCGGTGATGCAGCAAGGAGAGGCACTTGTAGAATCTGTGGGGACTGAGAGCAGAGGTTTATCCGATGAGCTCATCTCCTATCTGGAGCCATGGAAGTACAAGGCAGGATCAGGGTTCTTCTCCCGGAAAACAAATCCTGAAAAGTAGGTGTATGCCTTCCTTTTCCAGTTTAAACTATTACAAGTTTGCTATTTAACATTAGTATGGAATATACAAATATACTCAGGCCATAAATATCGATTCATATGCGCAATTACAACATGTGATTTGTTGTTTTTTCCCCTAAACCAACGAAAAGTGAAATTTGCATGGCATCACTGATGATGTTTTTGGGGGTTTGTTTGGATGCAGTTGCCCTATCTGCTTGTCCACTTTCAGAAGCCGTGAGACCATGATAACCTTGCCGTGCAGGCATCACTACCACGCAGCTTGTGTCACCAAATGGCTCAAGGTCAACAAGGTAAGTTTGCAGATGATGGAGCATCATCTTCTCGTGCTATTTATTAGTAGCTCGTGCAGATTTTGTTATTGCAGTTACAGTGGATTGGGATTTATTCACCGTGATAGTTTATTTTGGTCTAAACTTGAATTTCTCCTTGTTTTGTGAAAACAGACATGCCCTGTATGCAAATATGAACTGTTTGGACCTTCCTAGCATCCGACCAACGGAGCTGATAAGATGATGGGGGCATCAAACTCGGCTGGTTGCATCATCTACTTTTTTAGTGCCAAGAAAACTGAAAATGAAAAAAAAAATACAAAATACAAAAAAAGAAAAAAAAGTTAGGAATTCTAGATGCTTGATCACCCAAGGAAAAAGAAAAAAAAAGAGAGTTTTATGTAATTTTTTTATTTCGCCTTTGGCTTATGGAAATGTACTATAAAGATTCACTCTTATAGTTGATTATTAGAAGCTTGTCCGTTCTCTTGCCATGACTGTGTATTTGTTGTGCGATGAACTATGAATACTGTTCTCACAAAACGTACCTCGATCCATTTTTGGATATTTAGGGGCCATATGATTGCATAGAGCATTTCCATTGTTTTTAGATAATATGAATTTCTTAGTGGAATCACCAGAAACGGTGCCAAACACACAGGGCAAATCAATCGTAGAGAATCAATTCCAAAATCGTGTCAAAAAAAAAAAAAAAAAAAAAAAAAAAAAAAAAAAAAAGGTTTCACACCAAATCTTTTCTCAACAAGACTCTTCTGAACTAAATCCAATTGCAAAGCGACTTCAATAGTACTTATGCTAGATAATAATCCAGTTGCCAAACGGTTTCAATAGTAGGTAATTCCTTTTCTAATATATAGTCTGTAATAATCCAGTTGCCAAGCGCTTTCAACAGCAGGTACATTCCTTATCGTGAGAATCTACCTAGAACTTCCGGAACCGCATCTTTACAGTTGCCAAGCGCTTTCAACAGCAGGTACATTCCTTATCGTGAGAATCTACCTAGAACTTCCGGAACCGCATCTTTACCTCTGCTGCTATTGAACCAGACACCCTTGACGTAAGGTGATACCCAGAGGCTTACAGGGGCAGCCTGAGATCAACTCATTGTTTCTTCTCTATAACCATGAGAAACACACACCCTGTGCCAGATAACAGGAGTTTTATAATTGACACTCCCCATAGCATGAAAATGATATACACGACAGAGGTAATGTCTGTGACCTTGCGATAATCACATCATATCATTAAGCAACATGTCATACACACGCTAACATCTATGGGTTGCATTGCTCCCGCTCCCCAAGCCAAATCCAACTCACTATCTTACTCACACATCTGGAGTTACATCAGTGTATGATAATCATCTGAAACTGTGAATACAAAAGCTCCAGAAGGACCCAGGGTGGCAAAGCACTTGCCAGCACCAATCAGGCTATTGTTGCTTGGCGACACGGCGAACGAACTCAAGAGTAGTGAGACATACCATGCGACATGCTCACATGTTACCACGGTAAGACACTACCACCCTTGTCCTGCACCGAACAGCCCGCTTCCCACCAGTTCGTTAGTGATCATGTCATCGAGGTCCTCCAATTGAAGGAAGGAGTCATCGACCTTTGAGTTTACAGCATTGCCAGCGGTAGCAGCAGCAGCGGCTGGACTGCTGCTCACCGACTTGAAGCTGTTGTTTCTGCCAGGGGCAATGCTGGCTGTGCTATTGTTGATCACATTGCTAGGGCCAGTACCAGCTGGAGCAGCACTCTTCACCGCGCCATTATTGTTACAGTTACTATTATTCATAGGCTGTCCCTGCTCCCCACTAACGTTTGGGATAGAAACTCCTGATGCAAGACCACCGCTCGCATTAGGTGCATCTGGAGGCGGTTGCTGTGCTTTTGTGCGGTTGTTATTATTCTTAACTTCCTGCAGAAGCTGATTAAGCACATGCTGCTGGTATTGTGGGCTAACACCAAAGCCCTGGAAATTGTTTTGCTGCGGCATAGGTTGCTGAAATGATGCGGGCTGTTGGAACTGCACTTGGTTAGGTCCACGGAAGGATCTGGCCGATTCCAGCTGTATGCCTCCTGCTGCAGCAAAATTGTGCATTGCTGTAGGACCTTTGAAGACACTCGATGCCTCCTGCTGCAGCAAAATTGGATTTGCATTGGAGCTTCTGAGCATATTCTGGTAGTTGTTTAAAGGTGTGGCATTCTGTTGAGTGGTATTGCCAATGGCTCCGACACCAGGAGTCTGGTTGTTCACAGAAGTACTTGTCTCTTGTTTGACAGCCGTTAGTTTGGTGTTGCTCTGGTTATTGGTAAGGTTAGCAGCAGCCATGAGCTGTCTAGGGTCTTGCATATTCTGAAACTTTGCCATGGTTTTCGAATAACTGTTCAGGCTCTCTGCATATGAACAGAGAAACTGTTAGAAGTGCAATGTAGATAAATGGGGCAAAAAGAAGGTGCAATTCATAATAAAGATCACAATACTATCCAAACAGGAATCAGTTTTTGTCATTGTTCATATTGTTTCGGTTTAACTGTGGCTTATTGCTCCGCTGATATCAGCTGAAAAAAACAAATGAAGCTACACAAATTATACATTAGATGCAAAATTTCCCTTACATAAACCATGTGACAGGCATTACTGCCTGTTATCCATTGGTATTCTTCAACTCTACTGCATAACTTGCAAAAAAAAACTGTTGTTGCTTGAGTAAGCCAAAAACAACCATGTCTGGGTACAGGCCATTATGGTCAAAATGGTGTATTTCCAGTGCTGTGGATTTTTTTATTATAAAACGAAACTTGACCTACAAATTCAATTTTCTCTGAAGACAGAACTCTGATTTTTTTTAATACTAAACCCCAACCATCTTTATACAGAATGTGGGGGAAAACAGCAGGGGAGAACTTAATAATTTAGAGAGAAAAAATACTAATTCACACAGCCAAGTGTTTGACAACTAAATGAAAATTGAACTCAATATTAAATAAATAAATGTGTACAATCATCCTACCTTTAGGACCAAGATTGTTCTTGTGGCTGAACTCAATCAAGTCCTTCATGTGATTCACCACCTCCGATATCTGACAAGAACAGACAACCATGAGCATGCTGCAGGAATATGTATGTACTTGAATGAAATGTAAAAAGATACAAAGGGGGATTCTAGCTACCTGCAGGCAGCGTACATATCTTTTCGAAAGCCCATGTTCATTTAAGGTGTGATGCTCTAGATTTTTTGCCAGTTGCCGTGATGCAGTGACAAACCTAGCAGTACAGATGAAAAGATGTAACCACATCATTAGATAACCAGAAAATTTTGCTCAGTACACATAACGCGTGGATGTCAATGTCAAGTGCTCAAGGTGAGATAGGGCTAACATGTTGCAGATGGTTTGTGCATCATTGTTTGATATCCCCGCTGATCCACTTTCATTGACAACAGCTTGGTATTTCTGGGCAACTTGCAGCAGATTATTAACCTGGAAACACAGAAGGGTGAGAGAAGAAGTTAAGTATTACAGCCAAAGTTAATGACATACCGTGAAAAGGAGTAAACTCAGGTACAAGAAATATGCACTTGGGGCACCCACAAAGAATACGCATTACAATATGAAATGGGTTGCGTTGTGTTCAAATTTTAATATTTTGATTCTACAGAGTCCATGCAACTGTAAAATATTGCAAGGAAAAACATAAAGATAAGAATTAAATGAGTGCAAAAAAAAGATGGCATTTTCACCCCAATAAATAATCCAGGATCCAACAACTCATGCCGCATCATATAAATTTGCACCCTATAGCCAAGCAATATATACATATAGGCAAAGAGGATTAAACTACCATAGTGTCCTCACAAATTATACAACAACAACAACAACAACATAGCCTTTAGTCCCAAGCTAGTTGGGGTAGGCTAGAGATGAAACCCATATGAAACAGTACAAAAGAACGTAGAAAGGCACAAGACAAAAGGATAAAGATTAGGGTAGATAGAAAAGGAAACAAAGTCATAGTTCAGCACGTTAATAGCTAGCCTCCAAGCGCTCCTATCCAAAGCTAAATCCTTGGAGATATTCCACTCCTTAAGGTCTCGCTTAACCGCCTCGTCCCCAAGTCGGTGTAGGTCGGCCTCTACCTCTCTTTACATTATCTACCCGCTCTAGAACTCCACTACGCACCGGCGCCTCGGGAGGCCTTCGTTGAATATGTCCAAACCATCTCAACCGATGTTGAATCAATTTTCTCCTCGATAGGGGCCACCCCGACCCTATTCGAATATCTTCATTCGAACTCTATCCCTTCTAGTAAGCCCGCAAAAACCAACGCAACATACGCATCTCAGTCACACTTAGCTGTTGGATATGTCGCCTTTTGTAGGCCAACATTCAAGCACCATACAAAGATCGCGGGGCTAATCGCTGTCCTATAGAACTTTCCTTTTAGCTTCGTGGTACCCTCTTGTCACATAGGATGCCGGAAGCTTGACGCCACTTTAGCCAACCTTGCTGCGATTCTATGTCTAACATCTTCATCAATCCTCACAAATTATAGACTTCAAAAATTGTAACAAAAATTGAAGGAACAGTGCGCTGGACAAAGAACTCCACCTGTGGTGCTATAGTCTTGCGAGTGGTGTACTCCTCATGGCGTCGTGAACAGAACTCCCAGGACATTATCTACACATTTCACAGGCAACAGGAAGATAAAAATGATTATCAATTGACACCCATTTGAAAAATTAAGTGCCTACAGATGCTAAACAATATGGGCATGTTACCAAAAATAATAAGGGCATGTGCAAGCAACCAGGACAGCTAAGCAACATACCTTCAGTTCTGGTGTGAAAATGATTCTCAGATGTCCCTCATGTATAACATGTAGATGTTCATAAACACTTTTTTGAACAACTTTTGCATGCTCCAGTACCATTTGTCCATTAGGCAACCGGAATTCATTGGGTGAGTCAAAGTATAAGTACTCATCAATAACACCATGGTCAAATCTAATTTGGCAGAGTCTAGGAAGCACTTCATAGGTAGCTTCTACCAAATGGAACAAAGACAAAACAAAAAGACAAAGTTAACTTAGTGAGCGTAATGGCAGACATTGAAACAGAAAATAGGAAAAGTATGAAATGGATCATGGTCTATGAGAATAACATACAGACGTTAAGAAGAAAACTACTCAGAAAGGAGAAACTAAAGCAATCATCTATGTCATCTTAATAGCACATGCAGAGTGCATAAAGATAACACGAAGACATAAACACATATCTGATTTAACCAGAGATTCACTGTGAGAAAGCAAAAATCACTAGGGCATCACCTTGTTCAAAGGCCCTGTTTGAGATTAGCTCAGGTAGAATAGGGGTGTTTGAGTGAAGAATCTTGATTCCAATTTGAGACTAAACACAGAGGGCTCAAACCCTTAATTTGTGACTAGGAGCTACAAACTTCTGATCCTTCAAGATTCTTTGTTTGCGACATTACATTTCAAAAAGCATTCAACTGATAGAGATTAATTTTCAACTTGGCAATGATCTTCGCATGATATTTTTATCATTCTTAATGCTTATCAACAAATTCTTAGCACTATATTTTTCTAGTCTGAAATTGCAAGACCTTAGTAGACTAATAGATCACAACTATCAACTGAGCAAACTACGAATTTGACAAATGAAAGAATCGCTATCATTCATCAGGTAGAGTTGACAGAGACCAACTAACCATATCCTTTCCCACCATGTGTATTGCAAATGTCACATCGCCACGTATCCTGTACCATAGAGAAAATAGAAAATTGATCAATGTACCCCTCACATTTTTATATATGGAAAAAGGAAATTTAACAGCTGCAGGCTACAATGTTACTCTTTACTGTAAAAGTTGGTACATACCAGATCTATTTTTCTACCATCAAAGACACTTAACAAATTAAATAACCCAAAGCAGAATTTTACATTGATGCTAATCAATCTAATACTGAACATCAAGCAGAAAGTGATGTTCGGCCATGAAATAAAGAGCAGTAGACGATGTGAGGTAAAATACAAGTAGGTGTGAAGTATTAATTACCAGAGCTTTCTGTGGACCAGCTGCTGAAGAATTCCCTCTGTTGTCATAAGAAGAGACACACCATCTTTCTCTTGCTCGAGGTGCAAAGTACTCTTCAACAAGCTTCCTCCAGTATGTTATAGGGTTATTCTGGAAAACATCATTCAAATAATTGTATTGCCAAGAGCTTGTACCTCATAATCCCACAAACAATTAATCTTATAGAGAAACTCACCTCTGGACGATGACGCTTGTGAAATAAATACTGCAGTATCCTGCGAGAACAAATGCCACTCTCGATAGGAGTCCTAACAGGACTGCTTAACTGCATTCCAGTCTGTGCCAGTGGTGGCCTAAGTTGAGGCTGCCGAGGAATACCAACTTGGGGTTGTTGCATGTGAGAAAATGGTTGCAACAAATGCTGCTGCTGCCGTTGCTGAAATTGTGCCAGTTTATGCTGCTGAATCAAAGCTTGAAGCTGTGGATTCTGTTGCCCCTGGAAATGAAGAGAATTCTGGCCATGGATCAGCTGCTGAATCAGCTGTTGTTGCATGATATCACCGGACTAAGATCAATCCTTGATTTCTTCTGAGCATGCAATGCACTACCAGCATCTATCACAGGTTGTGATGTTACACTAGAAGACCTCCGTTTCTGCACCTGCTCTTGGGGTGGACTTTGCTGCATGATGGAACCGTCAATGACTGAAGAGCCAGAGATGTTATTGGATGAAAATGACATTGGTGATGCAGGAACACGCATCAATGAATCACCATTCATGCTAGTACTAGGCTGTAACTGGGCACCACCGGAAAGTGACGAGTTGGCGTCGGTCACCAACGAGCTAACTCAATGCTTGGCCCAGAGGAATTTGTAGTGCTAATTGGAACATTACCATTCATGTCCCTGCCATATCCAAGGTTAGAACATGCACCCCCGGACATGGACGTCCAGGGATGAGTTCCGTTCATTGCCTTGTACAATCACGTAAAAGAGGCAAGGCACATTACTGGAATCGCTGATGATAAAGACCTCAAAATACTGGCCAGAACCTGTAAAAAAGAGTACGTGACAACGGTATTAAAGACATGCATAGAAATTATGCATAATATTTTTTTCCCCTTTGTTTTGCACTGACAAAAAAAACATGTGCATTGTAAGCTGATCAGGTTCACATAAGCAAAACAAGTAGCATATTGTGTTCATCTCAGCAAAACATGAACCTAACCAGGTGTTTCCTAACCGCAAACAAGGCAAGTAACAGATGACTAATAAGAGAACAAAACTGGATCAAGCCTGGGACAACTTGAAGCAACCAAAATCCGGGTATTTAGTTGTTCATTAGAGTATAATAAGATACTATGTAAGACCCAGATGTAACTTTCCTCTATCTAGCAAAATTGGCCTACAAAGCTGTGATCCTTATCCTTCCCCGAGAGGCCAAGATTACAGATTTGAAATTTCCAAAGTAAAATCAGTGTTCCATCAAACTTGATAGACCTAATGTGAGTGTACTCGTGTGACTGTCCAGGCCATGAACAAATCTCAAACCGCCAGAGTCTTGTCTGGTTAGGCATCGATTCTACCCAAATTAAGCATCACGGTGGGCACTGCTACCTAACCGCCCAAAGAATGTACAAGATTGAGTATTTCTTTTGGCTTCTTTGCTCGTAATAAATCAACCAGAGGTATTGCAGCCACTGAAGTAACTCTACTCCCGAAATCTTATCTTGGCAGTCAAAACGCAGACAATCCCTACACGTACCCAGGCGGGAGATATTCTGCGGTGCAAGGAAGATATCGCAGGAGGGCACACGGAGAGAAGTAACCCCCAAAAGCAAAGAACGTAATCACACAGAGAAGAATTGAAATAATAATCGTACTTATGCTGGGTTGTCTTTCCACCAACCATCCATAAGTTCAGCGACCCAAGAAGGGGACAAAACATAAACACACATGTATGAAACAGCACGGTAATGGCGCTGCTGAGGAAAGCAAAGACGTAGATTGCTACGGCCTTCCGTGTACAAGTCCAAGTTGAGAAACCAAAAAAAAGGGAAACATTTTGGGGGAACTTTCTTAGTACAGTACTCTAGTAGATAGAGCTTGGTGAAGAAGGTAGAACACAACTAGATTGGGCAGATTGAAACCCCCAGCAACTAGCTTCGCTCCAGCACGGTCAGATTGAATTCAACCCTAAGAAAGAAAAAAAAAACTCGCTGCAAACCAAACCAAATCGAAAACGAAACCAAACGCGGAACATCACAAGCAGGAGCAGAATTCCCGCCTCAGAATTCGGGCGCGCTGCATTGCGGGGACCGGCGCCATCCACCCCAAAAAATCCCCCCCACACGGCTGTATCCGGTGGCCATCCCACCACGAATCCTCGTCCTCCCCCGCCGCCGAGCGCACGAACTCCCCCTTCTCGCAATCAGTCCATCAATCAGTCGGGCACAATAATAATCAGTCAGAAAAGCAAAGCCAAGATGGGAGCGAAAAAACCTCACCCCTGCTGCTACCGCCGCCGCCGCTTCCCCACCTCGTGCTGCTTCGTCTTCCTCTGCTAGATTATCTCCCTCTCAATCAATCTCATCTCCTTCTTGGGTTCTTCCCCTCCCTCTCCTCTTCTCTTCTTTGTGTGTTGGTGTGGCAGCCGAGCCGTTGCCGGCGCCGCGGCCAGCCACCGGGCTAAATAGCTTCGAGGCGCCCGAGGCGAGGGGTGACCGGCTGCAGCCGGTGCCTTTGACCGCCCGTCGCCGGTCGCGGAGGCGATCTGGGCCGTCGGATTGGGCCGGCAGCGCGCGTGGGAGGCGGATATTTACACGCGTCGGCGCGTGATTGGGTGGCGGTGGGGACGGGGTGACCGGGAGAGCGGTCGCGTGCGCTACGTGCACCCAGCGGGGTGTACACGGTAGGGGTTGTGTGGGCCCACGCGGGGAGGGAGAGGAAGGCGTGGGACCCATGCCAGACGCGCTGGGTCGGTGGGTGCTGCTTCCTCATGATAGGCGACTAGCGATGAGCCCGTCACTACTAGACGTTAGGCTAAAATTTCTTAGCTAGAGCATATAGCTTCTTAAAGTACCTCTACAATTCATTTTCGGCTGTTAGAAAGCTAATTGATGGAAATTATTGGACAAAAGAAAAAAATAGAGCATTTTCTTCAATTGTCATAATCATTGATTTATTTACCAAGTAAGTTTAAAATACTCATCTGTTTTTAGTAAATTTTAAGCCATTTTAGCTTTTCTTGATACATAAGTAGCTTATATTGTGCATGTAGACACAATGAATGTATCTAACAATCTTCTCAAAAAAAAAAAGCTATGTATCTAACAAACCGAGAACCAAACTACTAGTCTCAAGCTTGCATATTCTATTCCATAATGGTCTTTTATTTTCATAATTGTGTGTCAAGTCCATTCGTTTTGTTTTGTAGACTCGAAAGCAGCGTATAGTGTGTTACTTGGCATAATCATTTCAGCTTGGCATAATCATTGTTTTTGTAAGTAAGTTTTAAGTACTTCATCTATTTTAAACTTTAAGTCATTTTAGCTTTTCTAGACACCCAGTAGCTTGTGCTATTTATGTATCAAAAAACTAGAACCAAACAAATAGTCTCAAGCTAGCATGTTCTATTTCGTAATGGCATTTTATTTTCATAATCGTGTTGTCGACTCCATTCGTTTATTTCGTAAGCTCAATCACGTGTGTTACTTTGGTAGCAAAAGTGACCTGGCTCCTCTCTTTGGAGGATGAAATTTGATAGCCTCTTATCATTCAAAAAAAACAGGCAAAGCCAAGTCTAGTTGGTTATTCTTTTCAATCATATATATTTCATATGAAAACACCAATATCCTCAGTTTCCCTCAATTCGCTGCAACTCCACAAGTGTTTTAATGGTGTATGCGTGTTGCTAGCGCAGCCTAGCCTTGTGAAAAATTTTAATCTATTGTGGTGACATGCCATGGTTAGTTTCACCACAATTTTTGTATAAGACTGAAACGACAAAAACAATACAAAATTTCTTGACACGGTGCGCTGTTTTGTTTGTCATTAGAATTAGATCAGGGCACGAAACCTAACAAGCTAAGGAAAACCAACAACAAGCTAAGGAAAAACCAATGTGCTAAACCTCGTCATCCATCTCCTGTCTATGGGCCCGGAGTGTAAGTGACACGTTTTGCTTCCGTGTCCAGGGTGCCACCGTTGGTATTTTATGAGAAGAAAAGGACGGAGCTTTCCAGGTTTAGCGACGCTAGTGATGCTCAGACTAATTCCACTGACGCGTGGGGTCGATAAACACCGAGGCCCACATGTACGTGACGACAACACTCAAGCGGGTATGTTGGTAGGTCTGTCGCCATTTCTTTTTTCCAGGGCCGACCACACTGTTCGTCTAGGAAGCGGTTTCGCATTTTGCTCCGTGCACACAAGAAAGGAGGGGGAGGGGACTCCACACTCCTATCAGAGGGGCTTTTTTTTTTTTTTTTCCGAAAAACAAAGCTTCCTTTTCCTTGTTGTTAGAAGTAGCAGTAGAAGCCTGTGGGGCCCACCAGAATGCTTGTTGGATTTGACTAGCTTGCATTGTTTTATTTATGCTTATTATATATTAGGATTATTAGGCTGGGGCTAGGACTAGTGTGGTCTGAAGTGTATGGTTTTCCTTCTCCCTTCATGAGCTGTTTATAATGCAGATAGGGTACAGTCATAATTGGGATTGACAGGTAATCTTGACATGAAAAATGAGCAAAAAAAAAAATTCAAAGCATATATATGATGGTCGTTGTGTTGGTGAGTGGTGATTAATCAGTGTCTTCTTTTCATTTGTAATTCGTATAAAATGTTTCTTCACCAGATGTTGTTCGTTACTGATTTGTGACAAAATTCAGAAACAAAGATAAATGTGTATTATTACTATACAGTATATCCCATCATATAAAAAAAGTAGGGAGCTGTTTTGGGTATAAGTATAGCATTCCGAAGTGCAAATGACATAGACAAGACAGCCCCACCATTATTCAATTGAGTACCTAAAAGAATTAACAAAAACTGTGTATATATAAAGTGTATATATTGGAAAATTAGAAAATGAAGCCAAAGTGAATACTTACATGTGAAGCATTTAGCACAACAGCATACATGCTAAAAAAAACACATACTGCTATTCTACCCTCTTTTCTCTGCATCGAAGGCCCAACAAAGGCCCAGTGGCCCAAAAACCCCTACAGACTGTTTCGGAAAAAATAAACCTACAGGCAAAATGTAGCTTTAAAAACCACTTTGATTTTTTATTAAACAGTTTCCACTTTAATATGTGTGTTTCTAGTTGATCTGGCATAAACTACTTACTAGTAATTTCACATATATCATCGTAAGTTCATGTGCAAATGAATAAAATGGAATCTGAAATTTCATACTCCCTTCAATGAGAGATTAAAGGGAAGATATTGTACATCTCGAGTTCAACGGCGGTCTAAGTCAATATATATATATATATATATATATATATGGCCCCTTGTATCCAAGATATTCCAGCTGATCAGCCCATGCATGTACACTAAACTAAACCAAGGCATCAGTACCAGTATGACAGTTGCGTGTGGGTTTAGCGGTTGTGTATAAAAAGTTGCATCGTCCTTCGCCTCGAAGCACACGTGACGAGGATGTCATTAGCCACTCCAAAACCCCAGATCTGCTGATGTTTGGAAGGTCGTCGCTGAAGACCCTTCATTTGGATTTGTTTATCATTTGAACCCTATATATAAGGCTGACTTTTTGTGTTCATCTACTTTCTATAGTTCTTACTAGTCCATAGCGCGCACGTTCGCGCGCGAGATCCGCCGCCCGCCAGTCAACGCCTTTAATTGTCTAACACAATAAAGCATAATGTGTGTTATGAAAAGCACACGTACACACAACGGTGTTTTATGTTTTTAAACACACGAGATAAGACATCTTTCATGAGAAATACAATACTCTTAGTTATAGTCTAAAGAACGAGAATTGCATAGTTGTAAAAAAAAAGATAGCAATTGCATGGAAGCAACTACACAATTGCTTGGCTTGCAACCATTTCTCTATGGTATAGAAACAAAAGAAAGAAACACACAGTCCGCTACAAAATGGCAACAAAAGAAGAGCGTAAATAAGCAAGGCTTTTCAACAGTCATTTGGGGTATCTGTTCCCCGTCCGAAGTCCGCTTTTGTTTGGGAAGCATTGCGTTGTCCAAGATTGGATCTTCACCGAGGAATTTGGATAGCTCCCCGCAGAGAACCGATGGGGCATGTGGCTTGGCGGGCAATTAGTTCGTGAGTGTTATCAATTAGCTCGAGTGGGTCTCGCGCGGTCAAGACTCGAGCAGCAGTAGTGCAAAGGCAAGAGATCCAATGACCCTGCATCAATTCAATAGAAAAATGAATGATTGACAATGATGCAACCCTTGCTAATTAGATAACACATGGCGTCGACAATTTGTCCGACCACACAAACCGATATCCATGGGGAATGTGTGAAAGAGGCAATGCGAAAAACATGGGCATCTCAGCAGAGATACCATGAGCAACAGCAGCAACGAACCAAATTAAATTTGAAGTTCAAAATCATAGAAAAGAGATCGATGCATATACAAAATCAAAGCAAAAACTGCATAAGCATGGAACATGTCATTTGACACCAATAGGTAGTAAATTTCTAACTATAACGGTAGGGCAGTCAAAAAAGGGCCACACTGACAAACCTTCGCATGTAAGAAATTAATCAACACCAAACCTACAGAGAATACCCATTAGTCTTGCAGATAGATACCAGGACATATATTGTACCATAGTCCATGCCTGATTGCAAAGTACTGGTAAGAAGCATCCTGAAAATCACAATTAAATATTTATTATAGGTCATATATCCGTAGTTCAAGAAATACACATGCTACATATTTTCGCACAATTTGATAGTTATCAGACAACATTTTGCACATCCAAGTGAGTGCTTGCATGTATGCACACACAAACTCAAAAAGTAAAGAGCACATGTTCCCTCTGTGATTCTCTGTAATCTGCACATAGGAATGCTGAGTTGCATATTCAGTCACTATATAATTGTAGCCCTTTTTAGGGGACCTACTGCCTAATCAAACTTCGGTGTAGAACTACCTCCATATAAACAAATCACCGTCATAAAATTTATTTGTGCTCACCAAAAAAAAAAAACCTATACAATTGAAACTTTTAGGAGGCAACAATGGCATAAAAAATTGCTGCCACTGGAGGTGTATGTTTCATGTGATGTGTAATCAATCAAACAAAATCGATGGTGACTCTATAGCTCGCTAGTTCAAGGCATTTCTATATATTAAACATAATAATAGTAACAAAAAAAAGAATAACACATCAAGTTAAATCTACATGTAATCATTGCATAAATCTCGTTGAATGGCATCCTTTTTTTTGAACTTTCATTGAACAACATCTGAGAAGCTTTCTTTTGCTCATGTGAATAACCTGATTAGGCTCATTGAAATATGGTTCTTGCCTCAATTCGGAACACAGAAAAACAATTATTTATTATAGTGGGAAACTAAACATAGTTTAACTATCGAAGGTAAAGGTAAAAGTGCATGTTTGGGGCAAAATAAAGGGACAGAAGCAAAGTGGCAGGTTACTCCTTCCAACTGCAAAACACAGTGAAGCAAATCTTCATGGACACAAGAACCCAATGAAACGAAGCTGCAACTCTACAAGGTCAGTGAGCAGTCAAAAATATCAATCTATATAAACAATATAAGATGCTAACTTTTTTTAAAAAGGACATATGTTCCTGATGATCCTTAGTATTTTCTGTAATTTATATAGCATTTTCAAGCTATATTTGGATCACTAAGAAATGGAAAAAGAAAACAAAGAAAATGAGGACACACGTACCAGCAAGGCTGGCTTCAGCCTCCATCCTTAGCATGAGGCTCCGCTCGTTCGTCGCCATCAGCTGTGGCCCTTTTCGGAGTCGATCTTTTCACTGTCTGCTGGTTCCACAAGAAAAGGAGCCGGCCAGCCATCGTGGGACCTAGGATGGAGGGGGCTGCAGTGCGTGCGGAGATGTCGAGGAGCTCAGTCGCCGGCGCACAACGCGTTAGGGAAGCAGATGAAAAAGGGATCAAGATGAAAGTGACGCACCGTTGGCTCAGATCGCCTGTCCTCTGAATCACATGCCATTCTGCACAGATCCGCCGGTTTGGGCCTCCTCCAGCAAGAAAGAATGAACAGGCAAGCATAGATCGACATCCGTCGCCGGCGCAGGAAGTGGAGCGGGGAGAGAGTACCTTAATCTGCGCAGCGGCCGGGCAGCAGCCAGCCAACGGCCAGGGCCGGCGGGCTCGTTCCTCGCGGTGGCTGGGCGGCCTGCTGGGGTCAGGCCACCGTGCCTGCTTGCCGCCCCTCCCTGCGCTGGCCATGGGGCCTGCTTGCCCGCGCCCCACGACCGTGCCGCGGCCGCACCACCGCGCGGGAACCACTCGCACGGGTCGCCGGGCCTGCGCCCGAGAGCCGAGCGCGGTCGCCCACGCCGCCGCCGCTGCTGCGCCGAGAGGCGGCCTCGCCTGGGCACCGCGCCGCCGCCACAAGAGAGAGGGAGGGAAAGGGAGAGGGAGGAGACGCAGAGAGAGCTAGGGCTTGGGCGGGAGCCGGTATATATTTGGCCCATCCGGCAAGGGCAAAACGGGTGGGCTGTCCGGGTCGAGCGGAGATCGGACGGTCGAGGGCTTCCCGTCGACGTGTCCACCTCCTCGCGACGCCTGGCCCGGTCGTCTCATCTCTTTACATTAGTTTTTAAAAAAAAAACTTTAACTTTTAGACGGAACTTCTTTATTGAAATATTTTTTATAAAATGCTATTTTTATAGATGTAGAATATATATAATAAAGTATTCTATTAAAAAATGAATGGATTTGATAATAAGAAAATTGCCAAAAAAGGGAACTCGTTAAAGACAAAACATTTTATTTTTCTTTTCCCATTCTCACGTTGAGTCAATATTTTATTTTTTGGAAAATAGTGGAATGAATAGTTAAACTAAATGGTACCACTCAAAGAGTTTGTTTGTTTTAACATATATTCATCCATGTGGACTCAAGTAGACTAGGGAGGTTAAGGACAAATTAGTTCATCTCCCTTTCCAACTCACATGTAACTCATTTATCGAAACCAAATTGAATAATATGGCGATTCATTGGTGGGTTTATGTATAAAAACTTCCTTTTGTGTACAACAAATAAAGACTTTGCCCTGTTATGCAACAACCGTGGCTTGAGCTACTGGCACAGTTGCACTTAAACGTTTTCTTCAGTTATAACACCCTCCGATCCTCTCGGACTCTTTTTCTCTTCCATATATATGCATGTATTTTTTTTTGGACAATTCTTTGGGAGCCATCATAAAAGATGCATCTTCCTTCTCAGCCATTAAAAAGTTCATGTTCCTTCTCAACCATCACTTGAAAATTTTAGACCCCTGTATTTTCATGGTAACGGCAACTAATAGATGTTCGAAATTCTCATTTTGCCCCTCTTATAGACAGGCCCCACATCTCAGCCTTCTTCCTCGTCTTCCCATTCTTCTTCCTTTGTCTCCCGTTCCTTGCTCACGATCTGCACCTCCGTGGGGGCCTCGCCGGACCAGCTCTCATCGCAGGCGCAAGCCTCCTCGCCAAGCCTGCCGCCTCCAACGCCTCTGATTCCAGCTCCACCTCAGATGTGCTCGTCCCTTGGAGTCTCCAGCCTCCCATCGCCCACCACTCAGCTGTAGTTGTGCAATGGGTGCCCGGTGTCGATCGCTCGCCGTCCACCGTGTCCCACCGCCGTAGCCCACTGCCGCCGATGCACTTAGCGACAAACCGGCGCCCGCAGTTGGCCAGCCTCGGGTTGCCTCCGGCGAAGTCTGCAGCCACGCACCGGTGTGCCCTGATTGGTCCACCGCCACAGAGCCCTCCCCCGACCGGAATTTGGCCGCCGGCCACTCCCTAGGTGCTCCTGCTCTTTGCTGAAGAAGAGGCAGTAGTGTGTGTGTGTGTGTGTGTGTGTGTGTGTGTGTGAAGAAGAAGGCGCACTGACGTCTAGGTCTACTTGTAAGTCAACGGTGTATATATCGACGCTCGACAAATGGAGTTAGGGTCAGCCGGTTTGCCACGATAGAGGATGACAAGTGGATGAATTGGGGCATAGTCACTACTACTCGATTTGATTTTTGCGAGCACGGGCCGAACCTTTTTTCGTGGCGGGCACAAAATCTCGCCCGCCACGGAAGTTCGTTGGCGGCGTGGGCAATGATGAACAATGGTGTATCGGGGCTTGGGCGGCTGGAATTGCCACGAATACATAGATGGGAGGAAGAGGACACGTCTCCGGCCTGACTACATATCAAAGTGAAGTCAAAGACCAGTGTTGCATGCACCATCACGACGACATTACAAACACATTATGGCACATGTATATTGGATTGGAAATTTGAGCAGAATGCATGATGAGCTCCCTCTCCTTCACCAGTAGTCCACACCGAACATCAGGTTGAAAGAATGTACCGATCGACCAGTGCTAGTTGTTACACGTACATATACAACATTACATACATATTTATACAAGTACTCACCACTCTTTTCAATTTTGTGTTTTAATGAATCGAATCGAACTTTCAGCGTGCAATACATGCATCGAATTCATGATGCGACGACGACGTGCACGAGAGATGGAGAACAGCTACGTACGATGTTCAGTTCAGTCAGATTGAATGCGTTGGATCACCTCCCCTTCATGTCGGCGAGCTGCTGGAAGAGCTCCCCGGCGGCGGTGGTGGACGCGTCAGGCACGGCGCCGCCGACCGCGGGGACGACGGCGCCCCCACCGCCCTCCGCCGCCTCCCCGTCCTGCTCGGGCGTGTTGGAGTCCTGCTCCTGCAGCTGCAGCGCGTACTCGAGGTTCCACAGCACGTCGCCCATGGAGATGCGGTCGCTGCCGAACTCGGCGAGGCACTTCTCGGCGGTCTCGGCGAACTTGGCGAGCGACTCCGGGTTGACGGTGCCGGCGAGCTTGGGGTCCATGATCTTCTCGATGAGGCCCTTGCGCTTCCACTGCATGCCCCACTCGGCGAGGCTGACCTGCTCCCGCGGCAGCTGCGGGTCGATGGGCGCCCGCGCGCACAGCGCCTCCAGCAGCACCACGCCGAAGGAGTAGACGTCCGACTTGTCCGTCAGCTGCTGGCACCGGAAGTACTCCGGGTCCAGGTACCCGAAGCTGCCCTTCACGGCGGTGCTCACGTGGAGCTGGTTCGTCCCCGGCCCGTCCTTGAGAGCCCGAAGTCGGCCACCTTGGCCACGAAGTTCTCGTCCAGCAGGATGTTGGTGGTCTTGACGTCGCGGTGGATGATCCCCTGCGCCGTGCCCGTGTGCAGGTAGTGCAGCCCCCGCGCGGCGCCGATGCAGATCTCCAGCCGCTGCTTCCACGGCAGCGGCGTCACCCCCTCGTTGCCGTAGATGTGGTCCCGGAACACGCCGTTGTGCATGTACTCGTACACCAGGATCATCTCCTGGTTCTCGTCGCAGTAGCCGATGAGCGACACCAGGTGGCGGTGCCGCAGCTTGGACAGCATCTGGATCTCCGTGTTGAACTCGTTGATGCCCTGCTCCGACTCGGCGCTCCCGCGCTTCACCGCCACCTTGGTCTTGGCGCCGTCGTCGTCGATCTCGCCCACGTACACGTTGCCGAACCCGCCCACGCCGATGATGTTCTTCTCGTCCCAGCTGCCCGTCGCCGCCTGGATCTCGGCGAACGAGAAGAAGCGCCCCAGGCCCGAGGGTGGAGGAGAAGGTGTTGCCGCTCTTGTGGGACCCGTACCCGCTCTTGGTGAAGGACTGCCCCGTGTGGATGGGGAGCAGCCACGACGAGAAGCTCTCGCGCCGCTCCCAGTCCTGCGGCCGCTTGTACCACTTGACCACCATGGCGCCCAGCCCCGCGAACGCGCCGAACATCATCGCGAACCCCACCGCCGCCACCGCCTTGCGCCCGCCGCTGCCGTCGTCGGCCTTGCGCCCGTCCACGCCGAACTCGCCGTCCAGGCTGCCCACGGAGTTGCTCATCTTGAGCACCTCCATGCCGTTGAGCAGCGCGTCGATGCGCCCCGTGTCCTGCCCCATGGGCCCGACCTGGACGCTCAGCTTCCCGTCCCCGCCCTCCAGCGACGACGAGTTCACCACGAAGTCCTTGTAGTAGGGCGCCGCCAGCTCGCCGCCGGTCACCGTCGACAGGTCCAGCCCGGACACGGCCTTGCGCCCCGCGATGTACACGTCGAAGTAGAGGGTCGTTGGCGGCCTTGCTCACGATGTCCGCGAAGAAGAGGCGGACCATGTAGCTGAAGTCCGGGTCCACGTCCACCTTCCACGTCAGGTTGAAGTTGGGGCTGCCCACGTCGGCGTCCGCCATCTTGGCGGCGCTGGCGTACACCAGCGTGGGCGCCACCAGCCGGGACGTCCCGTCGGGGAACTTGATGGTGCTCGTCGGCACCGACACGTCCTTGACCGCGTTCTTGGTCTGCACGTAGGACGCGTCCGTCTCCCAGCGCCGGCCCAGCGTGTCGTTGGCGGGGCCGATGGCGGGGCCGCCGACGTTGATCCGGTACAGGACCTGGTACGCGTCGTGCACGAGGCCGGTGATCTCGCCCAGCGGCGTGACGGCCAGCGCCGAGTCGGTGATGAGCTCGTCGGGCGCGTTCACCACCTCGATGGCGTTGACGAAGGCGGCGGAGCCCTGGAGCGGCTGGAACTTGAGCGCGAGGTGGTTCTCGGTGGCGTTGATCACGTACTCCTTCATCACCGCCTTGTTCTCCGCCGTGAAGCTGTGCAGCAGGACGTTGTCGTCCGTGACGACGCTGAACGTGGCCGACGCCAGGTCCACGTCGCCGCCCTTGATGGGGAAGAGGTAGATGCGGATGAAGTGCCACCCGGGGACGACGAGCGGGAAGCTGTAGACGGCCTCCGTCTTGAAGACCCGGGCCGTCTCGTAGAGCGGCGACGGCAGGTCGGCCTTGTCGTCGGCGGCGACGCGGATGGCGTCGTCGGCGGACAGCAGGTGGTTGGCCTGCGCGTCCGTCTTGTACGACTTGCCGTCCGTGGTGACGGGCGCCGTCCCGCCGCAGTCGATCAGGAAGCTGTCCTTGGGCATGAAGCTGGACGGCGTGGGCGGCGTCTCCGCGCCGCTCTCGGTCACGGGCCGGCCCTGCCCGGACACCGTGGTTGTTGTCGCTGCGGCTAGCAGCAGCAGCAGCAGCAGCGCCGGCGGGAGCGCCCCGCGGCGCGTCATGGTGGCTGGTGTACTGCTACGAGCGTGCTCGATCGACCGCCACCGGCCACCTGCAGCGCTAGCTTGTCCAGTGCACGTCACCACCGGCACCGGCACCGGACGGACGCCGGCAGGCTCTGACTGGGTGGCGGGGCCCTCTCACCCCTCTCTGGTTGGTGGGCCCAATCGGAGGGAGAGGGAGGAGGGTGGGGGTGAAATGGCGGGTTATGTGGTGGCCACCGGCGCGCCAAGTTTAAGCAGCCCGCACTGCACGGCCGCCCGCTATGTTTGGGCCGCCGACCGGGCCACCGCCGAGATGTGCGCTCCACCGCGTTTCCGCTGCCGCTGCGTGCCTGCTCCACCTGCACCTGCTGCTGTGCGCCAACCTGCCAGGTGCCTGCTGCCTATTCTGGGCATCGTTTTGCTTCCTTTCCTTGGGCCCAACCAAATGCTAGATATGCTGGACATCATATAACTGCTGCTGCTACTCATACCTGCTAGCATGCTGCTGCTACTACTCATACCTGCTAGAGGTAGTTCACTGAGGCCAAGGAGATCAGTAAGGGTGTCCTAAGTCCTAACCAACAAGGAGGCCGCCCAAAATCAATTTTGAGTCCACCTCGTAATCCAATAGCAGTCCCGGGTGGCCGCGTTTGGAAAGATAATCTAATAAGCTAACCAATGGCTTTGGTTTCACATCAACATTCGTTATGAGACACCGGGAAGCGTTGAAACAAGTCAACGTTCAAAATCTGCAAGGTGCTGCGACACAGTCTTTTGGACCATGTATCGTCTTAGGCCCAGATTACAAGTGTGCATGGTTGCATATAAGTCCGGGTGTGTACATGATACGTTCTCATGTATGTATATGCGCTTTATGCTATAATGTATATATGTACCACGTCAGGCTGAGGAGGTCAGGACACCTTCGTCGGTGATGTCAATGCGTCGGAGTGGGGAGACCGGGCTGCCAAGACCATCTTCCTCCTCTCGCGCGGCCCACGCGACCCCATGCGGGGGCAGACGAGGCGGTGGCGGCGGCGGCGGCAAACCCAACCCTCCCCTCCCTCTTCCTCCTCCTCCCCCCGCCCCGCCGCACTAGCCCGCCGGTGCCTCCCCGTGCGCTACCGCTTCCACCCCAACCATCTCACCCGCCTACTGATTGCCCGACCGACCGAGGGAGGTAGGCGCCCCGGGCGATGGGAATGGTCGCCGGGCGGCTAAGGTGCAAATGCCACGGCCGGGCCAGGTCGGGACGGGGAACCTCACCGGAGTCGGAGGAGAAGGCGGCGCCGGAGGATAGGACCCAACAGTGGCGCGGCGCAGGCTGTGGGGGAGGGGAAGTAGGGGCCACCGCTGGGGGGGCGGCGGCGCAGCCGCGCGAGGAAGAGGAAGGCCGCTGCCATGGGCCGGCCGAGGCCCACGAGGGTTGGTCGCCGGGGTCTCCACCTTTGGTGGTCGAACCCCTAGCACACCCCTCGCACAAAATGTGCTCAAGCAAAATTTGGAGATCGCAAACACAATGTAATCCGGGACCTTGTGGCTTCGGACACAATCAAGGCCTTATTCTCGCCTTTGTTAAATCAAGAGGCCCTTCCCCGCACTCTTGGCTCCGCATTTCGATCCGTAGCGATGGAGCTGAACCTCATTGGCTTGGAGCATGACGCTCTTTAGATGTGCCGTTCGGGCTGTCCTATGCTTGATCCACTTCACGGTCGCCAAATAGTTTCTTTTGTAATCGTATGACCTTTGTTGGTGTCTATTTCGGTAACCGCAATTACCGTTTAGGTCCTTAATTTATAAAACTCTACTTCGCTTAATGAATGTTGTGTCATTAGCATGTTCGAAAAAAAACTTTCGCAATTTGGTATGCACAAATTTTGGCAGGACTTCTATGGGTCATATAAAACAAAGCGGGGCCCTGGTACCGAAGTTGGGCCTTGGTCCATTTGGCACCTAGGGTTTACGGTATTAGACATATATATATATGGGGGCTCCCCGGCCCTTCTCTCTATACCTGTTTGAAAGAACTTCGATGTCTGTTTAAGATATTAGGATTTGATTCTACACCATCTTATTTTTTTTCCTTTGTTTCTTTTCCATTCTATCCCATTATCTTTGTACTGTTTGGAAGAACTTGATCCCTCTTTTAAGATATCATGATTTGATTCTACCCATTCTCATTTTTTTTCTAATCCACGGTGTCACTCATTATCTCTTTACTTGGATGAACTTGATGCCTGTTTAAGCTAGATTTGATTCTTCCCCATTATTATTATTTTCCCGTGTTCAGTAGAGTAGGTCTATAAGAGGAGTTGTGACGTTATGTTGGTTTACCTGTGTCGAAGTTTCGATTGAAAAACTTCCCCGATCTCTTCAAAAAGGTTGTAGAGTAGTTCATATATGTGATTCTTAGCATAATAATTTTGATATACATATAACATGTAATTGGAGTGGACTAAACTGTTATTTTTTAGTAGCTCAAATATGTGCTTATTAGCATAATAAATTTGTAGGGTGGATCTGATTTTGTTTGTCGGGTTGGATTGTGGGATTGATTTTTGTTTTGTTAAATTTTTTAGTATGTGTATTCAGAGAATCGAGCCTTTGTGATAATGAGTGTCTCAAAGGATTGAATTCTCGCATTGCTTTGGAAGTTCGGACAAATTGGCGTTATGTATGACAACCTCTGGCGCAAAGGAGGAACGAGATCATGTTGGGGCGGGATAAGGGCAACCACGTATGGCGTAGGAACGATGATATCTTGTTATTTGTATGTTTTTTAGAGATCGATTCATTCCTGTCCTCTTTCAAATTTTTGGCTGCTTTTGATTATTGTAATTGTTGCAGGTGAAGAACGGGAACTAAATACCATTTTGTCCCAAGCGAAGCATGGATCGCAGAGGTGAAATCTATTGGCGGTGATGTTTTTTGCGCCTCCGATGTTGGAGGAATTGTGCTTGTGGAGGATTTTGTATCCGTGGGCTCTATGAAGTACCTTATTAACAAGGAATATTTCTTCAAAAAAATCTAGTAACTTCACTTGATATAGAGTACTTTGGCATCAATCGATATTGCAATGATCGGGCGGTGTGTGACAACGAGGGACGACTCTGGCTGGTGCTCCTCCAGCCGGCTACGCAGCTTGCGAAAAACACCACACGGTGGAGGCCATCAATGTACTCACGCACGTCATCGACGTGCACAACCGGACCGGACAGCCATGACTCATCAGCGGCGTGCTTACGGGAGATCGATTTGGTCGAGAAGGTTGACTAGCTGCGGGTGGAGGCAAAGGTGGACCTAGACATCGGAAGAGCAATAACGCAAAACCATAAACTCTAGCATCAATTGCATCATCAAAAGGCCTAAATGGCAAAACCAACACTAGCCAAGCACCACAACATGCCATCAAAATGCTATGGAGCTTTGTTGTCATCTCGGTATCATCAACACCACCACGCCAATTTTGATTCTTCCCCATTCTCGTTATTTTCACGTGGTTTACGTAGATCTATAAGAGGAGTTGAGACATTATGTTGGTTTCTCCGTGTCGAAGTTTCAATTAAACAACTTCTCCGATCTCTTCAAAAGGTTGTAGAGTAGTTGGTCCTAAGCATAAGTGGGGAGTGGAAACCTAGAGAGGATGGGGCATAAGTAGTTTTGGATAAAGTGGGGACCGGGTTCGGGATGAGTAAGTAGAAGAGGAACTGTTGAGAAGTCTCTCGCTTCTTTTTCCCCTTGCTTCTGATTGTCCAAGGAGAAAAGAGGGCGATTCGAGAGTGTCGGCGGCGATTCCGCGCCGCCGCTCTTCCTCCTTCGGTGGGGCGCGGCCGCGTCGTTGATGAAGGGGGTTGGGGAATCGTCGTCGCGGTTGTAAATAGAGTAGGTAGTTGTCTACTTAGCTCTAGGTTTTGCCCGTCGCCCGGTGATGGCGGGGCTAGGGTTTGTTGGGGGTAGTTCCCCGCCAAAGATGTCTGTCTTGGCGTCGTCGGTGTGGCGGTGGTGTCTCTGGGCGCCGTTGAATAAGTCTGCGTGGCCTCTTCCTCGCCCGACGGCAAGCTCCTCCGGCGCCATCGGAGAGGTCGACGCTTCTATAGGAGTCCTGGTCCGGTATGTATGCCGCCGCCCGTTTCTTTTGTTTGGAGGTTGCGGTGGAATTTTGTGGGTCTTGGCGGCCGCTTGGTGGTTGGATCCGGCTCGAGCTTCCCACGGCGGTGGTAGTCGTCGTCGGCGTGCTCGGATCCAAGGTCGAAGGAGCTCGGGCGTGCCCCGGCCGATGCGTGTTCATCGTCGATTTCATCTCGTCCTTGGGGGCGAGTGTCTTTTGCGGCTCTTTTCGAAAGCCTTTGGGCGTTGGGGCTCCTTCAGATCTGGGGTGGCCATGGAGTCTTCTTCATCGACGGCGATGGGCGACGGCTTGACGGGCGGCGAGCGAAGGAGGCTTCGGGCGTGTTCGGGAAACACGGGCCCGGGGTCTTGGTGTAATTTTCTTTTTTCTCGGGGTCTTTGTGTAAGCTGGCAGGGACAGTTCTCCATGTATCCTCCTAAATCGTATCTGTATGTGTACGCGTCTGTATATGTTTTCCTTATCCAGTGAATACAGATACGTTTCAAAAAAAAAAAAAAAAGTAGAAGAGGAACGACATTGCTACCATGGGCCATCACTGAACCTTCATGAACTTCCACATTTTTTTGGAACGGTTTGTACATTTGAGCTCTGAAATCACTGAACCTTCTAGAGCTTCGAGGTTTTTTTGTTGGGAACGATGTGTCCATTTGAGCACTGAAAAGACATCATGTATCAACTTTTTTGAGGAAACGGCTTGTCTATTAGTGCATTTTTTTCTTCAAAATTCTTATTACTTTTATTTGTTGGTCTGACTGTAACTCGAATGACGTCCTGACCATTGAATCAAAATATTCAATTTTTTAGCGGATTCAACAGCCACAAATAGTGCACCGTTTCTTTCTTTTTTTCTTTTTAATCTTTTAGATTATTTCAGACCGAGATTTAAATCGTTTCGTAACATGCCTACCTCCTTTTCGCTTGAAATCAGGCGTCCTCGTCCTTAAAAGCAGCCACTCTTCCCTGTACTAGATACCCTTCCTGTTGAAGAACCCTTCGAGCACCTACGCCGCCAAGCAGCTCTACCCAGTTCTTCATTGTCACCTCGGCGTCCCCGCCCTGCTTTTGGCACTGGAGTCGTGCCTTCCGCTCTGTTGTCGCTCTGGCCCGCCCGCCTTGCTCCGGGGTTGACGCCATGGTTGCCGTCGTCATCGTTGTCGCCGTAGGCCACCGACGTCGCGTTTCGGGGACCAGGACTTCCACTATGCCATTCTGATTGCGTCCCTTGAGCTTCGAGCTTCGGCCGTGCGATGTTGCAGCTTGCCTAACGAGGCGACGTAGTGTACCTTCGTGCTCTCCATTGTCGCTCTGGCCTGTCTCGCTTGGATGTTGACGCCATCATGGTCGCCGTCGTCGTTGTTTGGCAATGGGCCACCGACGTCGTGCTTTCGAATTAGAGTCGTCTTGGGGTTGATGTCATCGTTACGCCCACGTTGTTGTTGGCCGTGGGCCACCGACATCGCGCTCAGATCCACCTCGGCAGTCGTTACCGGGCGTGTGACGCTCCTTGATGCTCTACCGCATGGGTTTCAGAGATCGGGATTTTCATTCCTACATTCAATTTGCGTCTTATGAGTATCGGCCTAGTGATGTTGCATCTTGCCTTGCGTGGTTGTGTTGTGTGGCTTGATGGAGTGCTCCTCTCTTTGTTGCTTTCGGTAGTAGTTGCTGCTTTTGTTTGTTTGTGGCCACTTTCTCTGTGGTTGTGTTGTGTTGCGTTGTGTGGTGTTTTGTAGTGTTGTTTTTCTTGAGCCGGTCTCGGCTTCTTCTCTTAATAAAAAAGACATGTGAAGTCTTGTTTGAGGAAAAAAAACTTAGCCACACCATTCTGTGTTTCATGTCTGAGCAATATACAAATAGTTTCGGAGAGGATATTGCGATAAGGGATAGTAGAATAAGGTAGCAGAGCTTCCTTCCTGATGGCAAAGGTACCAAGTATTACCTGTCTTCATGCAGCCAGAAAGAAACTCTTTGCATGCGTGCATGGCCACTCCATTCAGAAGCTGATCGAGACTGCTAGTGCGTGTAGATAGATCGTTCTCAATCTCACCAACGCCTGTCCCCTGCTGTCGTCGAGGCTTTTCAGTTTGGCATGCATCTCATCACATCTGTCCGGCACTTGTTCTTCAGAAAGCATTTAGGTAGATCATTGTGCTCTCTGCTCTGTGCGTGATAGGTTTAGAATTCATGATATATGTCTGTGTATATATGTATATGCGCTCTATGTCAAGATAGAGTACGCTCAACTAGCATCAAATCTCAAGTGAAAATATATGATCATCTAAGATCTGACACTGTTATCACGAACAAACTGAAGAGGGAACTATACTGTGAAACCCGTACAGACCTGTGTACAACTAATATATATCATGGTGAACGCAAGTAGATCAAAGAAGAGTTGAAATACAAATTACAAAGATACATATATATGTATGGCTCCTATATATACTCTGGTACTAAGTACGATCGAGATGACCAGTTCATCCCATACTTGTTATTAGCAATTTTTTTTTCACTTTTTCAACATCGATCCAACTAAGGCTTACATCCAGATCCAACCATGAGCCGCAGCCTGCTCGTAAGGGACTTATTGCTGCGTTCCGCCTTCGTCTTCTCCTTCTGCGACGCACATTTCGTTCCTTTAAGTTTGTTCACCTTTTTCAAATCAAGCGAAACAACAAGATCAGATATATTTTTCAGCTCTAGAATCCCTGATCAATGTGCAAAATCAATCGATCAGATAAGAATACCTTGGTGGGTGTGTTGGGCTTGCTGATGCCACTGATGCTGCTGGTGCTGCGGTGGAGCTGGCGCGCGCCGCGCTGCAGGATCTCCACGGCGCTCCAGCTTCTACCGTCCGCCGCCACCGACGACTTGCTTCTCTGCACCTTGCGGCCGCCGAACGCCGGGTCCACCACGGCCACCGGCGTGGAGTCAGACCACATGGCAGGATCCTCGACCGCCACCGGCGGCACGGCCGAGGAGGACCCCAGCCCCAGCCCGAACTGGTGGTGGTGATGGACGGCAGCGGCAGCCTTGCCGGCGACGTCCAGACCCAGCTCGTAGCTCACCTGCCTGATGCGTGACTCGAGCAGGTTGAGACGATCCATGAGGTCGCCACGCACCTGCACGTGCTGCAGCGCCGCCGGCAGGGACTTGGTGTGCTGGTGCTGAGCTGTTGGTGGCGCGCGGCGGAGGGCCGGGGTGTGATCGGCGGCGTGTGATGACGGGGACGCTGCTGGTGCTCCTCCAGCTGCCGCAGCTGCACGAAAACACCACACCACACGTCAATGTGCTCTTCGGCGTGCACGGCCGGCCATCACCCATCTGCAACTACACGTCGATGGATTCTACTCACCCGGAGATCGATCTGGTCGAGAAGGCCGACCAGCTGCGGGTGGAGGCCGTTCCCGTATCCGCTGATGACGACGTGGCGCTGGGAGTCTACCAGCACGTCCGCCATGACGGGCTGCTCTGGCTGCTAGCGGTATATGTGACGGTGACGATGCCTGCTGCGGCTGCAAGGTGCCATCGTGAATTATAAAGGCACGGCGGTGAGGATAGGGAGGAGCTTGAAGCACGCGACGACGGGGTGAGGTGCAGCGGAGGCCGGCATGGTCGGATCTTCCTGCCCTCCGATCGCGCATGCGAGCGAGCGGCCCACACACGGCAGAGAGAGAACGGCGCTTGCGGCAGGACCAGTTCCTGCCTTCGAAAAACGTGTCTCAGATTAGAACTGCAGTCCTAGTAGTCAGGTTCAGGTACCTACGTGTGTTTTCCTTTCTTTTTTTTTCCTTTTCGTTTTTATATTTCTTTTTATTTTTATTTTTGTTTTCTTTTTCCTCTTCTTTTTATATTTATTTTCTTTTTTTTTTCATTTCCCTTGTTTTTATTTTCTCTTTTTATTTTTTTATTACTCCCACTAACCATTTTAAAATTTTATAGTTTATTTATCTTTTTTTTCTATATATGCTGAGCGGCCCACACAGGGGCGGATCCCGAAAAGCTTCTCGGAGAGGGCTAAATAACTAAGATTAGGATGAGAGTTAAGCAAATAATGGTAATTTAGAGGCTAATGAACAATACTTTACATGTGATTTAAGGCTTCCAGGGGCTGCAGCCCGGGCATCCCACCCTTTGGATCCACCCTGGGCCCACACGTACATGGAGTCCTAGTCGCGTGCGTTTCTTTTTATCCCGGTATTGTGGTACCTGATGGGTTTTTACCCGAGGGCACGAGCATGGGGTCAATATTCATACTCATGAGTTTGTTAATGGGAACAAAGTCATACCCATCTGATTTGCGGGTGCGGGTACATTCTTCTGTCGCACCTATACCCGCAAATCTATAGGTTTAATTTAGCCGGCTCCAAGTTGTAGCTTGTGTAATATAGCCCATGTATTAGCATTTATCATAGCCCAATATCAACCGGTCGATCCGCTTCTAGTGGGCTTTGAAAAAATTGATAAACAACCGCCCCACTCTAGGCCCGATCCGATTCTCTGCGGTCCTTCACAAAAGTCACGGTGACTTTCTCTATGCTTCGATGCCGTCCATTTTGCGATCCAACGGTAGCAAGATCTCAGCTTTTCCACTCCCATCTGCGCAGCCCAACCCTGAAAAAGCAGCCCAATTAAGGCCCATTTCGTGGCCGAGGGATTGCTCGACCAATATTTTTAGCATTTGGAACACCGCTTTACGCACAAAAAAAATCACCGAGCCAAGGTTTTTGCAGGCGCAAGGCGTCGCCGCCGCCGCCGCCAGTCGTGCTTCGCCGTTGCCCTTGCGCCCTCCTCGAAGTCGCCGCGCCCACCGGGGTCGTCGTTCCGTGGAGCGACATCCTCGTCTGAAGCTGCGATGTGAGGGCGGCGCGCAAGGATGCTGCTGTGACTGAACGTGGTGTCTCGATTGGCGGAGTGGTGATTGACGTGCTTGCTGGGAAGTTACGAACTGGGTGATATCAACTTGTCATTCTCCTCTTCCTTCGTGTGCTACTAATGGCGGAACCCAACCAGTAAGTTATGCTTATATTTAATCCCCCCTGTGTTTACTCTTCCTGACGTGTAGCAATGCTCATGTATTTATTATCATACAGAGAGAGTGCAACTCCAATTTGGTCTTAGCTTTCAATTAAATCCGATGGAACAACCCAACAAGTGAGTTCTGATTATATTGTGTTTTTCCCCTTTGTTTATTTCTAGGTATATAGCAATCAACATGTTTTTATTTTTCTTACAGAGAGAATGCAACTCCAATTTGGGTTCCTCGTATTGGTCAGAAATTTATAAATTTGGATAATGCTTGGTCTTTCTGGGTAGATTATGGAGGTCACGCTGGTTTTGAGGTCCGAAAACGGTACACAAATGAAAGTAAATCCGATAAAAGAGTAACATCATGTAGATATGTGTGTGCCAAAGAGGGTTGTCGAGCACGAGACAGGAGAGATCATCTCACAAAAAATCCTCGAGCTGAAACAAGAACATGTTGTCCAGTTCGTATGGGTCTTACATTAGATCGAGTGACAGGGGAATATGAAGTGCTTGATCTAATTCTTGAACACAATCATGTTCTTCACTTGCCACATACCTTGCCACATACAATTGTGAGGTCTGATGGAGACTTAAGTTCTGAAATAGAACGTGTAGTTGTTGGTGATCCTTCAGAGCAAAAATCTTCATGTAATTGTGGACAGTTTGCAAGGACAGGAGTGTTGTGTAGCCATGCTTTGAAAGTCCTTGACTTGATGAACATCAAGTTATTGCCTAATCATTATGTGCTGAAGCGTTGGACAAGGGAAGCAAAGTATGGAGCTATCCAAGACAACAAAGGAAGGAGCATAATTGAAGACCCAAAGATAGATGCTATGCTTCGCTACAAGGAGATGTCTAAAAAATTTCTTAATTTGGCATATCCAGCTGCAAGTGATCCTGAATGTTGCATTTTGGTAGACAATGCACTTGATTGCCTTGGTAAACAACTACAGGACAAATTAAGTTTATCTACAAGTGTGTTGTGTGATACATATAATGTCCAACCTAATGCTCAGCAAAATGAAGAATTGCTTAGTGCTGCACGCTTAAAGAAAAAAGAGGTTCAACCCAGAAGTTCAAAGAGACATAGAAGTTGGCTTGACAAGACAAGAAAGTACCAAAAGAAAGTGTCAGATAACTGTAATGTATGTTCTCTAAAAACTTGAAATATGGTGTCTTAATTTATATGCAGCATGAAGTGAATAATATTGGATATTTTATATGCAGCATGAAGTGAATGTTGGTGAACAAACTCAAGTGTTGGACAGTAGTAATGAAGAGCAAAAAATTCCTTTGCATTCACTAGCTTCGCATTTGGTGATGGTGCGTTCGGTGTTTCTCCTTTTCAATTTTAGCTAGTGTTAATATCTGTCTTTTTTGTTTTCTAACTTTCATCTACCTGTGCAGGGTTCAGTGAAATTAATGAGGCTGCTATTCAACATCTGCTTAGGCCTTCAATTGAGTAGTTGTTGTCTCATGGGAGGGGGCATTTTGTTCTTTTGAGATAATTGCTCAGCATCTGCGTGCTAAGTGATTGGATGGGCGGAGATTATTTTGTTCTTTATATGTTGTACTGGTGGTTGTTGGTGGAGAATATCTATTAACATGTAACTATAAAAGACTTAACTGAAATCCTTGGAGTATTAGTATTACAAATCGTTTACATTTTGTGTTCGACCATGAAATGGGCCTCGTTTGGGCTGTAATTTCGTGCGGGCTGTGGCTGTTCACTAGGAGTAGGAGTGGGAAATATGAGATGAGCAGCCACCGTTGGATCGCAAATGGACGGCATCGGGCATAGAGAAAGTCACCTGTGACTTTTGTGAAGGACTGCAGAGAATCTGGATCGAACCTCGCTTGTGCACCTAGAAGCAGGTTGGGTTGCTAAAAAAAAATATCTAGAGGCAGATTGTGGTGCAATAGCACCTCCTCTCGTCCCTGTATGGAGGAAAGAAGTTGTTGCACTTATAAAACTAGTATGGTGCCCGTCGCGTTTGCTACGGTTTCATTTAAGAGATGCACATGAAAACCAAATATTGATACTTTTTGTGCTAACAATAACAATACGGTGATCAAAGTCACCGTATTGTTATAACAATACGGATGATCAAAGTCACCGTATTGTTATACCCAATCACGGCTGAGTTTTTTTTTTTTTTTTTTTGAAGGAACACGGCTGAGCACATTTGCCCCATGTTGTCCCGGTCACATCCATATATCTTTCCCAGCCATGCCCCTTTGCTTCACCGGTAGCCTATGTCGTCGTTTGAAAGCAAGCCAAAGGAAGTTCTTGACTCTTAGAGAAGCCCAAGTCTTCCCGTTTAACTTGCTGAGCCGTTGATGCTTTAATTTAGTTTTTGCTTTCCGGTTTTGTTTCCAATGGGAAAATTTTGTCATCTTTGAACGAAGTGGTCACCCTCTCCCTCTGTCTCTCTATCTCCATAGCTAGCCGTGGGCGGCGCTCCGCTCTGAAAAAAGAAAGGAGAGCCTAGCCATGGTTTGCTGCTGAGTGAGGACCAGCTTGCTCAACACATAGAGCGTCCGAAAGTCAAAACCCGGATGATTGGTGGGCATCTATCCCCAAAGTCAAAACCAACTAGAGTGTGTGGATCACAGAGAGAGATCGATCCATAAATCAGTACCACCATGGATATAGATATACGGAGTATGCTTGTATTTGTATTGTATACATACAAGTAGATGTCTCGGGATCCACGATCAGCCAGACAGTACTGACAGTACTGCACCCCTCTCTGACCAACCGTTAGAACAGTTCTGAACATCCACGCGGTCGCGTTGCGATCCAGTGCCTGAAACTCGTGCTGCACTGGCTAAACAATTCCGATCCATTCCTTGGTCAGCATGGCCGGCAACTGATAACCAAAAGTGCATACTATATATATATACTCGTATATATAAAAAGTTAGTTCACGCAACCACCACTGGCTCACTAACCTTTACTTTTTCACCTGACATCCCCTCAAAAAAACCTTATTAATCACCGCTTTTATTTCACTAGTAGGACTTTGAAAATGAAAGCAAAGTCATGAGATAGGATGGATTATTTAGTAGTATTATATAGCAAGTGTTGAAGCCTACTAGTATACTATGCAGAAGCACAGTCTTAGTCCCTCGATCGATCCACATGCATGATCACTTGATGTACAACTGTACATGCAGTATAGTATAGTAGCCACACTGATGATTGACTGATGACCAGACGATGAGCAGAGTTATACAAATGGGATCGAATGAGACAGATCAGATGCAGCACATGGCTAGCAAGGAGTAGGTTCAACACTAATAAACTGATCCTGCATGCATATATACATAATCCGTCGAGATCCATCTCGCCTAATATTAAAGAATTATGTATCAGTTATATATATATAACAGGACTACTACTATATATATAGTTGCAAAATGGCATGTATGAACCCGGCCATGAGCTAGCCAGGTAGCTATATCCAAATACACGTTTTTCAAACTACGAACTGTACCTCGGTACTACTACAGCCTATATATGGCCTGTGTAAGCAAGAAGGTTGCAATATATGGTGCTTCTTGAAGCATTTTAGAAGATGGAATAATTGAACTGAAGTGAGCTTATATGATTGCTTGTTGCATGTCTATATTCCACAGCAGCAACTGTATGCACTAGTAGGAGTATGATGCATGCATGGCTACACAGCCTGCTGATGGAAGAAGATGGAGGGATCCGAGCGAACCACCAAACCTCTTCCGATCCTAGCTCCTAGCTCCCGTTGCAGGTTAATTACGTGTCGATCGTCGTCGGTCAGATGCTTAATTATGCTGGGAAAAAAAAAGGCGTAAGAAGTTGGGATTGGATGTTTAGTGTTTATTATAAATTAATTAAAGGGGATCAAGCAAGCATGGTGGTCGATCTTGTCTAGTTGTGTCAGCTCATGACACGACTTGCTAACCATAGCAACATCGATCATCGCATCAAGCACAGTGCCCGGCCGCGACGGCTGGATTTGCCTCGCCGGGAACACAACACAGCAGGAAAATGGACAGCCCCGGCCGGCCGCCGACTGCCGTCCGCCGGCGTCTTTTTCGGCGGCGGTCAACGCGGTCGACTGATGGATGTGGAATGGAAGGGAAGGGAATGGGGCCCAGCCGCCAAGGGGACCAGGGCGGGCGGCGGCCAGCGTGGCATGCACACCCGCAGTGTCGGTGGAGACGAGTGTCACAGCTAGGTGTCACGCCTTGTGCAATCGCAAGCGCAACTTGCTCAGATTCTCGATGCATCACCACCGTTTTTTTTTTTCAACCGTCCTTTTTAGTGCCAAGCACTGAAGCACATTGTTAGTAAAAAAACAAAAGAAAAAACTAGAACAGATAAAATGAATAAATAACTACTATTTTCCTCCCAAAAAATACGTATTTTTTTATACTGACTACTGTGTATATGTGAATGCAACAAGAGCATTAGCTAGCTTGGGACACGGCTCTGTCACGCACATGCTCGCTCACTACGCACTCTCTTGGTTGTACTACTATATCACAGCAACTGTATTTTCTGTAACTACTACTTCAACGCAACTGTATTTTTTCTGTATCTCATACTACTAATGTGTATGATGTGCAATGAGTATCATATGAAAGATATTTTTATCATAAAATAGTTTGATTTCCCAATAAGCGAGATATGCACTTTATTTTTGGACAAAGGGAGTACCAAAACTAAATTAGTCTCACACCAAGGAAATGTATAATTACAATTGTTTCCCCTGAATTGAAATGGAGGCTCTTTCCGGAGTAGGAGGACAGGATGTCACTGTTACTGTTAGTGTGGCGGCCAATGTACATACAATGGCGTGTGCTTCCGTGCATGATTGGAGATTGACCCGGACGCTAGCTACCTTTGCCGTCTGATTAGATGACACTGTTCATCCCAGTCCTGGTGCATATATATAACATCCTCCTCACATCCATCACAATTCACTTATTTATTTGTACCTGATTTTATTTTTTCCCTCGTAAAAACATGGAGGACGATTTCTCGTGTACCTAATCGTACCAGCATCAACATGCCGATCCGATCACGTGTCGTCCAGACGCAGATCGATTGCACCTACAGTTTTGCTAACGTAATTCTGTCCATACAATTTGCCTTCGTTGCCAGGATCGAGCAAATTGGTGGATGACAAGAATCTCTACTACACTTCTCTTGTATTTCAGGTGACTGACTTTTTGTTATTCTTCAGTCTGGCAACACAATTCTTTGTTGATGTTTGGCTACACAAGAAAATTTGTAATTACCTGCTTGAAACTTAAGGCACCAGAGATTTTTTTTTAAAAAAAAAAGCAGCTCCTTTTATACCACAAGGGTGTAATTCTTACTCCCTAAACCTGATTTAATGAAGGATAATACTAACTACAGTATCATCCGACACGACAAATAAAGCCGGGTATTAACACCGCAGGTTTAGTTTGTTCAGGCTTGAGAGATCAGTAGTTGGATCAGAGCTAACTAACTAACTAACCCCAAATCATATGCCTCCGATCCGATCCGTCCGGCGCTAATAATGCTCTTGTTCCTCCACTGATCAACACTCTTTCATTCATTCCATCATGCATCACCAGCTGCATCTGAATCTCTCCATGTGCTGAACGAAACGAACTACCAATCAGCAGCTGCATCCATTTCTGAATGCTGAAGAATTACTTACTGATGCAGTGGTAGTTCAGTAGTTACATGTGAGTGAGTGAGTGAGCACCTACAACCGTTTCAAAAATCACTCACATTTCGTTGTTTCTACTTGTCGATCACAACCGTAAATTCCTTGAAACGCAAAAATTCCTTGTGAAATTGGTGGGCGATGGATGGACGACGGTTGAGACGTCGTTGGTGTCTGAAAGGCACAGCCCATCGCGATTAACGTCAAAGCACGCACACATCAGGGCAGCAAAAGCGCATGATTACGAGACGCCGCTCTCCTCCGTCTGCTGACCGCCGACCGACACTGCGCGATTCCAACGTCCAACCAAACCCAAACGAATCGATCAGGATTCTTCTACTATTTTCTTCTTCTTTATTAGTACTCCGTAAGTACTATCAATCAAACAAAACCCGCGAATAAATCCACAATCGACAAGCAGGAACGAAGCAGCATCGAAATGATGCAGCAAGATCATCCATCTGTTTATTTTGCAGGTAGAAATAGCAATAACAATAAATAAAGCAAAATGATCGAAATGGTTTTGATCAGATGGAGCCATCGATCAGCATCATCTAGCCAAGCAGCAATTAAGCAAGCAGCTACATACACTACAGTGAGCCATTTCGTCGTCGTTTCGTTTCGTTGTGCTCCGCGAATTAAAAAACGGTTGGTTTGGTTGCGATTGATGGATCAGTCGACGATGGAGCCAAATTAAAGCTCTCTCAAAGTTAATTAACTTGCAGAATTATGTATGAAGAAAGTGGGGATTTTAAATCGTCTTCCTCCTCTGGACCTGACCTGACCGACGATGGTTAAGGTAATGTATGGCCATGTGGGCAGTGGCCGCCGCTGCCGGTATTCTATTTGAGCGTATATATTCCCTTGTCCATGCGGTGGTTGTTCCACCTCGCTCTCCATCCATTATTTTCTTCTCCGACCTCTTCGCTGTCCATCCATCCATCCATCCATCCATCCGTTCGTCGGTCTCCTTCCTTCTTGGCTCCCTCCGATCCCCGCCCACCTGCCTTCATATTCGCCGGACGGCCGTCGGGCTAGCTACCTAGCTGTGCTCTGGTTGCTTCGCGCCATTGCCGAGGAGGCCCGGCCAACTTGGTTGCGATTCTTGAAGCGAGTGGGCAGGAGGCGGTGGTCAGCATGCTGGGAGCGAGCCCCAAGAGCAGGAAAGCCGCGCCGGTGAAGCTGGGCTCCATGAAGGAGGCACCAGCACCGCCGGCGGTAGCGGCCGTTGGCGGGAAGCAGGTGCCGGCGGAGGAGGTGTGGGAGGTCCGGCCCGGTGGGATGCTGGTGCAGAAGAAGAGGGTCGGGGCAGGCGACGACGAGCCGTCGCCCAACGTGAAGCCGGTGCCCACCATCCGCGTCAAGGTGAAGCACGCCGGCGTCACGCACGAGATCTACATCAGCTCCGAAGCCTCCTTCGGTGAGTCACTCAGTCTCTCGATCTTGTCCGTTTATTTCCGGCCGGCCGGCCAACGACGACGACGACCTGGTACGTGGGTGGTGGCTGACGAATGAAGCTCTGTCCGGCGGCGGCGGCGGCGGCGGCGGCGGTGTGCAGGGGAGCTGAAGAAGCTGGTGGCGGCCAAGACGGGGCTGCACCCGGACGACCAGAAGGTGCTGTACAAGGACAAGGAGCGCGACTCCAAGGCGTTCCTGGACATGGCCGGCGTCAAGGACCGCTCCAAGGTGGTCGTCGTCGAGGACCCCGAGGCCCGCGCGCGCCGCCTCATCGAGGAACGCCGCAACGGGCACCTCGAGAAGGCATCCAGGGCCGTCGCCGCCGTCACCGCCGAGGTCGACAAGCTCGCACCCAAGGTACGGAGTACTAGTACATTTTAGCCTGCCAAGATTGCATCTTTTTCCGAGCCCATCGAGGGGACTATCTCCTCACTAGACTAGCTAGGGGGAGGGGCGTTGACCAACCAACAGTTGCTCACCTCTGAATGATTGTGAATAAAATCTGACATGGCAGGTTGCGGCGCTAGACGCGTCGGTGCGCAAGGGGGAGAAGGTGGCGGAGAACGACGTGGTGCAGGTGACGGAGCTGCTCATGAACGAGCTGCTCAAGCTCGACGCCGTCGTCGCCGACGGGGACGTCAAGGCGCAGAGGCGGATGCAGGTGAGAACTGATAAGAACAAAGCATTCACTAATCGCTAATTCACTAGTAGCGGTGCATCAGTATCAGTAGAGAGCATCAATTCGATTCTCTGGATTCCCACCCATGCCGACTGAATTGGAATCGATTCCGGCCACCGTCCGTCGTCGCATCGCAGGTGAAGCGCGTCCAGAAGTACGTGGAGACGCTGGACGCGGTGGCGGCCAAGAACGCCGGCATCATCCGCAAGTCCGGCGAGAAGGCCGCCGCCAAGCCAGCGCCGCCGCCGGCACAGCGGCAGCCGCAGCAGCAGCCGCGGCACCAGAACCACCACCACCAGCAGCAGCAACAGCAGCAGCAGGGACCGACACGGTGGGAGATGTTCGACCTGCTTTCGACACTGCCGTCCACGTCCTCGGCCTCGTCAACCACCACAGTCAGCTCCACGGCGTCCTCCGGCGCGCCGCCGCCGACGAACCGCCTGGACTGGATGCTCTGATGAGCCACGAGTGCAACCCGTCCACCGTCCACCACCACCACCAGCGCAAAAGCAGCAGATGTGGGGAAAAGCGAAAGGCGAGTGCAGATGCGATGCTTGTGTGCCAAGAATTGCACCCCCTGCTCGTCCTGATGAAGCCATGATTGGGCTACCTGGGTCCTGGGCTACCTCCTGAGCTTGGTCACAGCAAGCACACTGCATTGTACTGCATGGTACTCCCTCCTAGCACCTGCCAATTCTAGTTCATCAATCAGTCATGTGAGAGTTTTTTTTTCCTTTTCTTTTCTGTTCTTCTTCTTCTTCTTCTCCTTTGTTGTTGTTGTTCATGAAACGTTTGAGAGAGATTCTTTTGTGTGCATACTATTCAGATAGAGAAAGAGAAAGAGAATGAGAGAGTTGGTTAATTAGGGCAAGTGAAGTGTGTTCATTCAGATTGGGAATAATCAAGCTAGTAGTTGTTGAGTCAAAAAAAGGATTTGGTAGTAACAGTGTCTCAAGAAAGGAACAAATGTAGCCATGCCCATGCCTGTATGGTCTACACACACATTTACATACAGTACTATACTGCTAGTACCAAATACATGTCATGGATTGTGATTATTACACTGTTGTTTCAGTGATGACTGAGAGATCGATCCATGGTCGGTTGTGTGTCACTCCTCACTGCTAGCGTGCTGTGTTGGATGCATATGCAGAGATGCAGAGTTTTTTTCTTCTTCTTCTCCCCCTCCTCCTGTATTATAATGTATAGTGTAGTTGCAATCAAGCAATAAAACAAAAACGTTTTAAATTAATTTTTTTTTCTGTTGCTGTTGCTGAGTTAGTTGGCGCCTATCTGTCAGATATGATGAACAGTGCCTGGGTTGGTGCGCTGTTGAATTCTTTATCTTTATTGCGGCTACACCACACCACACCACACCACATTTTAGGTGCCCCATATGCATCCATCCTCAATTCCAATTCCCAGCTGGTTTGATGATAAAAGCAAAGAACCCCAGCAGCAGAGATCGATTCAGAGGAGGAAGAGAAAACGACGACGATGACTTGCCCAACCAACCAACAGCAGTGCAAGTGTATGTATGTATCTGCAACTTGGTCTACTAGCTGATTCATTCATCAGTTGATTAATTGGGAGATTAGATTAGCAGGAGCCCGTTGCCGTTGCAGAGGCTGTGTGCTGTCAGCGGTGTGCCCGTGTCTGAAGCAAGCGTATTATTTCCGGTGGTTGAGCAGTGGGGGATCAAGATCATGCATATATGCGCGTGCCGATGCTGATCGTGAGATGGGAGATGCGAGATGCCCGGGGCTTTCACTCTCTCTCGCATTGCTGCTGGCCGGTGGACGGAGAGGGAAATGCTCTTTAGAAGTGAAATGGTGGAAGCTTCCCTGTGCCTAAACACTCTTGCAATCCTCTCATTCCACGGTTCCCACACAACAAACAGGATTAGAGGACGAATTCCTTACTTGAGGATTAGAGGTTTCCATCAACGATGTCCACCATATAAAGCACAGCGTCAGTTGGAGACCAAGCGTTTCGGCGTACTCGCGCCAGAGTGCTCCATTCGGCAACAATCAACCAAATTGCGTACAAAACCATGGATGAGTTTTGATTTGGAAAGGATGGACTATGAGTTATCTAGGGTGCTTTCATGGCGACATAGGTGGGAAATTTAGGTCAAAAGTAAAAGGGTTGCTTTAGGGTAATTTCTAAGAGACCATAATTAATACAATGGGGTAAAATTAGCTGAAAGTTTACAACTTAGGTTACTTCTAACTAATAGTGGCATGGGCATACAAGTTTAGTGTGTTATTCAATATTATCCATTGCAATATCACCTAAGGTGGGTGATATTATTGTCGAATACCATTGATGATCCGAGTACATCGAACACAAGGCAAGATGTTTTTGTTTTGTTTTCAATAACTCATAGAATGTTTCACCATGACGTGTGTCAACACAAGAATCAACATTAGTGCTAAAAGGGAAAAGAAAAGAATCACTTTTAGTAATCATCGTATGATAGATAGATGGGTAGCTTGGTTGGTTTAAGAAAACAAATTGTTCATTAACAAAAAAACAAGTGGTGGCTCTGCATATCTCTTCCTTTGGCAATTATGTATTGGTGCAAAGCATAGACACAAGACTACAAGAGTGGCATGGAGAGAAGAGACGCTTAGGAGAGATGCTTCTTTCTTTTTTGTGGGCTAGTGGAAGTCATGGTCGTCCTTCTCGTGACCGATCATGTAATAGGACATGTGCTTTCTTACATGACCAAAGAACGAGAGCAAGAAGAAGGAGAGAAAAGATACAAAAAGAAGTCATAAGACACTTGGAGCTGACGCGTACGTCCTTGGTGTATGTTACATTTTGTTAAGCATGATGCGCGACACAGGGATTCTAATAGCGATGAGAACGGGACAACCATGATAGTTGTGTGGATGTTGGTTGCAAAGGGAGCAAAGTCGTCCTTGCATGCATCTCGGCTTTGGTAGAGCTCCTAATGCATCGACGGAGTGTTTAACGCCAATTACAAAGCTTGGAGGCTTGTTTGAAAATATTGAGGGCCTATTTGTAGTCTCTAGAGACTCTTTTTATAAATACAAGCACCACTAGGGGAAAGAACGAAAATTTTCCGTTCCACCTCACCTTAAAAGAGGGGAGGGAAAGGCGGGGAGTATCCATCACTCACTTTGTTTCTTTCTCTCTCTATATATATCTCTCACACTCTCCACTCCCAACTCATTATGTTCAGTCTAATACCAAACATTGTGACTTTGCATTTGTATTTTGAGGATGAAATGTTAATCTGTTTAAACAAAAATGGCTACAACCAAAATGCTACCGACAACCATCAGCTTCCCATTCAGCTGCAAAATGTCCATGAATTCCGTCACCACTAGGATCTAGTTACATTTGTTTAAACATGGTTCCCCTCAAGGCTCAATAAAGGACACTAAACACACTACAATACAATAGTATATAACACAGAAAAAAGTTGCTAACATTCAGATCCGTCACGACAATTTATTAGAACCCTAGTCGTTCACCTCTAGGCACCAGGGGGAGGAGCGAGTGGGAGGTGGGCGTCCCAGCAATTCATACCTGTGAGGGCAGCGGGGTGACAATGAGGGCGGGCGAGTGATGATGGCGAGGGTGGCAGGGTATAAGTAATTTAGTTTTATTAAGAATAAGCTTAACTTTAATATGGATGTAACAAAAAACCTTTCGACTTCTAGATGCATGCTGTAACACTTTTTTTATGTCTATTAGTGTCGGGTACCAAAATAAATGGTACCCTAATACCTCGATTGGAAGGAGGATTACCTCAAACACATGATCGAGGCGCTAATGATCCCAAAACATCATCATCCGAGGGCCCTGCGTAGGAGGAAAAACAGCGACTCACCCGAGATCCCCCCGTGGAGAGGGGGTCTCGACCGACTTCGCCCGAGATCCCGCCGCCTTTTCGCCCTCGACGGATCCCACCCACCGCCCGATCCACGGATACCGGATGCGTGCGCATTCAATGCATCCTGACAGAGTTAGATTCCCTGACACCCTCGAATTCCCTCGTCGGTGGGCCCACGATGGTCAAATCCTGCTGCAGAGCCATCATCTCGTCCGAAAGCAGCCTTTAAGCATAGTTCGCACCTTACCGGGCACTGTGTCAACCACTTCCCTCTACCACGTCGCCTCACGCACCCATCCTCAGGCGCCACGGACGACACTGCAAGCACGACGGAGTACCCTCGGACGATGCTGGTACAGCTCTCGGTCACCATCAACGCGCCCCTCGAGCACTGTTACCGCCCCTCTCGGCAGGTATCCCCTCGGCAAAGCAAAGACCTCGGTGGTCAATGACAACCCTCGACCAAGCTCGTCCAGGAACTTGTACCCCTCGGCACTGACATGATGGCAGAAGGAAGGACTAGTCCCTTTCCACGATGGCAAGTACGGACACTATATCAACCATGGCTCGGGTACAAGGCCAACCTACCACGAAGCTACCCACACTTGAGACATATGTACCCGTTGGCTCCCCCTTGGGCCTATAAGAGGGGGAACCAGGACATAGCATTGGCAAGTCGGAGCACGCAGGCCCTGACTTCACACGATATTGGCATTCCAGCTCGATCAACACCACGCACAGAGACTTGGGGTTCCGGCCTCTCTCCCGACTGGACTAGGGCCGACGTTGGCCTGAACTAGTATACATCTTTGTGTCATCTCGCACCACCATCTGGATCAAGGAACGCGCAACATATTACTGGTTGGGTTTTGGGGACGACGGTCCTGAACACCGACAATTAGCAATTTAGGTAAATTTAGTTGAAGGTTTGCACTTTAGGTTATTTCTAACTAATAGTGGCACGAGTGAACAAGTTTAGCGCATTATGCCTTAGGTGGTGATTGAGATGAGGATTTATGATTGGCCATTTGTTTTTGTTAATGCTACACTGTAAGGATATATATCATTATCGAATGTCGATGATTATTTGAGTACATTGAACTTAACGCAAGATGTTTTTGTTTTGTTTTCAGTAACTCATAGAATCGTTTGCCTTCGAGTGTCAACACAAGGATCAACATGAGCGCTAGAAGGGAAAAGAAAAAATCTCTTTCTGTAATCATGGTAGCTTGGTTGGTTTAAGAAAACAAATTGTTTATTAACAAAACAAAAAAATAAGTGATGGCTCTTCATCTATCTTCCTTTGTCAATTATGACACATAGCACTGTCGTTGCAGAGCAGAGACACAAGACAACAAGTCACTCTGGGCATTCGGGTTACCCGACCCGATCGGGTCGGGTAGTTCGAATATTTGGAAATTCAGGTAATTAAAACTGCTACCCGATAATAGCCCCGAAATTTCACTACCCGAAATTTCGGGTACCCACAATTTCGGGTTCGGGTTGGTATACCCGATCTACGAAGTACATGAATTCACAACAACCCCTCAAACATTATAGAATTTTTCATAGAATTAAACTTCGACAAAATGATTGATAATAGGTTCAAGTTTTCTACCACAGCTCACAAGTCATCAAAGATTCACAAACATGGAACGCTCACATGCAAATGCAACTAGAAACAGTTTACAAATTACAAGTTCTAGTAGTAGAATCAGGGGTGCTTGCTTAGTACAGGTAGTTCGGTACCGGGAGTAACTACCCAGATTACCCAATAAAACTTCGGGTAATATGAATTGCTATCCGAACTCAAACCCGAAGTTGCGGGTTCGGGTAGATCGGGTTCAGATCCGGGTAATTCAGGTTCGGGTAATGGGTAGCGGGTAATATGCCCAGAGTGAACAACAAGAGTGGCATGGAGAGAAGCAAAGCAAAGAGAAAAGAAGAGAAGAGAAGAGAGGCTTAGGAGACATGTTTCTTTCTTTCGCGGGCTTGTGGAAGTCATGGTCGTCCTTTTTATGACCGATCATGTAATAGGACATGTGCTTATTTCGTAAATGACCGAAGAAGAAGAGCAAGAAGAAGAGAAAAGAGACAAAAAGAAGTCATAGAGACACTTGGAGCTGACGTATACGTCCTTGGTGTGTGTTTTGTTAAGCATGCCGCGCGACCACAAGGATTTTGACGGCGACGAGAATGGGACAACCATGAGAGTTGTGTGGAAGTTGGTTGTGTGGTCCTGGTCTCGGTTCATTGGTAACAGCCACCCTGCCATGACGGAGAAAGAGAGGGCAAGGGCGCAAGGCCACGACCGTCCATGAATGCGTGCATCCCCTCTTTGGTAGAGCTCCTAATGCATCAGTTTGCTATATTTATACGCATAACAAGAAAATAATGTAACTAGAAAGATCAGACTCTCTTATAATTTGGAACAAAGCGAGTATTTGTTATTTAGGCTACCTTCATAGTGAAAGCGGCAGGAAATCTAGCTAGGTTCACACTAAAAGGGTTGCTCTAGAGTATTTTTCATAACAAATGTGTGTTATAGGTGGGTAACTTATCCGAAGGTTTAGAATTGTTGTTACTTTAGATAGTTGCGTATAGGGTGTACAAGCAACACGTCGCCTTGGTGCATTATTTAGACGAAGGCTTATGGATGATCATTTGTTGTTTCTTACGGAGCAATGGTGTAAGGAGAGTATATATTTCAATTACTGTCGACTACCGATGATGACTAGTTGGAGTACACCGAACATAAAGGCTAGCTAGATATCTACTCCCTTTATCCCGTTATACTGGGACAGAGGCAATATGTTTTGTTTGTAACAACCTTTCGTGCGCCTTTCTTGTAAAAAAATATCGCGCGCCTTGGCATGTGTCGTCAACACGAGGCCGGATCAACATGAATGCTGAAAGGAAACAAAGAGAATTTGTTGCAGTAATCATAAGGGCTTGCCCATCACAGGACAACAAGTAAAAGCTACAGGCCACGCATACAAGGAACACGAACACGTCAGGTAAAGTGTAGTGTAGTAGGTCCAATATATAATTTTTTTATCAGAAGCAAGTTACCCTCTGGCTCTGGTCAGAGCTTTTTACCTGTTTTCTGTGACGAGGTATCAATTGCGCGCTCTACACAAGGCATACGTATACTCTAGTAGGATCTCTAGTGTTTTTTTGTGAGGCGAGGCGCTGCTTCTTGTTTATGCGAGCACCTCTGACTGTTGTGCACAAATTAGCCATGAGCAAGCAAGAGTATAGCTGAAACGACGATGTGTAGGTTGGGCGGGCAGCTGGTGTCGGTGCAAAGCGCAGTGGCGTAGGGAGAAGGAAGCAGAGGAGGGAGGTTTTTGTTTAGCTAGGAGAGAGGCCGGTTCCTTTGGTGGAACGTGGAAGTCGTGGCCGTCGCTGCGGTTGCTTTAATTTTGTGTTGTGACGAATCATCAGGACAGACGCTTTCGATCGCTTGCACACGACACGGCTAGCGAACGAGGAGCAAGAATAGAGAGATGTCTTTTTCAAAAAAAAAAAAAAAAAAAGTCATAGAGATGGACACTTGGAGCTGACGCGTACTCTACGTGCTTTGCCCTTTCTGTGGAATCCCTGCCCTGCTCTGCCCTTTCTGTCGGTTGCCTGGTCGCCGTCCGTCCGTCCGTCCGTTCACGGCGCGACGGCAACCGCCAGCCCGCACCCCTGCACCCCAGCGAGCGACGACGGACGGAGAAACAAGCGAAGCAAGGCCGCGGCCGGCCATGCACCCTACCCTACCACACGCACCCGTACCCTGGGGCTTGGCTTCGTTTTCCTCGAAAGCGGCTGGCGGACGCCGGATGGACAAACAGCAGGACTACCTCGCAAGGCAACACGCGTCATCGGGGTCAGCCAGCCGGTGTTGACGTGACCGACCACGGTCGTGCTCTACGCACCCACCGTACGTACTGTACGCGCTGGGAACATGGTCCATCCACAACTCGGGGCCCGCCCCAGCCCTCTCTGCTATGCCACACCTCTTCTATGTTCGACAAAAGAAAATTTGTTTGGGTGACGAAACGCGACACGCAACGAAACCCGTGTTGCCTGCGTGACGACGACGACAAAAGCCCAAGCCCAACCGGCAAATCCTCCTCCTGGCCCAGTCAATGGGCCGTATTCTCCAACCAGTACGTGCTGCTGCCTCTCTATCATCTAACTCCTCCGTTCAAAAAAAAAAAAAAAAATCTAACTCCTCCGTTCAAAAAAAAAGAGAGACAATGTGCTGGTCAGCCTTTTCAAATTTTTGTTATGTTTGTAGAAATATGTGCAATTTTTATATCTTTAAATAACTTTTTTATGGAATTATATTCAAAGATCTACTTATCGATACTAATTACTCCCTCCGTCTTAAAATAATTCATCATGTTGACTTTAAGATGTCATGTTTGACCGTTCGTCTTATTCAAATTTTTTATATAAATATTATCCATTTTGATGTTACTTATTTTATTATTAGAGATATTTTAATAATAATTTATTTATTTTCTAAATTGTATAAATAATTTGAATAAGACGAGCGGTTAAACATGATGTCTTAAAGTCAACATGATGAATTATTTTGAGACGGAGGGAGTATATACCATGGATATTACTCTCTCCATCCCAGGATATAAGACATGCACATGCTTCAAAATTCAAACTTTATTATCTTTGACCAATAATTAGCCTAATACTACAAAAATTTTATAGTACAATAGTGGTAACATTAGATTTGTGTTTACAAATGCTTTCTAATGATACTTTTGTTGCCGCCATAAATTAAGTATAATAGTACATATTCCCTCCGTCCCAAAATAAATGACGTTTTGGGTTTTCGTACCACAACTTTGACTCGATTTGTATAAAATACGGGCAATACTTATATTTTTTAAATAAATTTATTAAAAAACTAGACTTAAAGATCTCTCCGATGATACTAATTACTTAGCATAAATATTTATATATTTTAATATATAATACCGGCATATGTTTCTCGGGTTTAAAAACGTCATTTATTTTTTGGGACGGAGGAGTAGAAATTAACCATTCAAGTATCATCTTGAAGACCATACCAAGTCAAATCGCCTCTTATATCTTGACGAGACGGAGAGAGTAATATTTTTGTTAAATATATTTGGCCAAAGTTAAAAGATGTTGATTTGAGAAACAAGAATGAGTCATACACTCTACAACTATATTGTACGAGCCGTTCTAGCCACTGTATGTTGGGACATGCAGGTTCTCCATTGTTTTCCACACATCTTTGCTAGATACAAACATCTCACGGTGATCCCCTTGTAAATTGTAATCTCCACCTAGGCCTAGCCTAGGGGCCTACTAAACTTTGGAGCTTCCAATTGCACGCACACGTTAGTTGAGCTTGAGCCAGACAGACCCTTTTTAGTTATGCCCATGTCAGCTGGGCCCACAAAAGCGCTTTCTTCCAAGTTTATGCAACCGTCGGGACATCTATCGATCCGAGTATGTGCCACAACTATGCTACAGGGCACAGACAAATTCGCACCCGAGAAGACAACCAGCCCGCCTCGGGTGCTGTTCCTCAAATTCTAATCTTCATTTTGTGTTGTTTGAGTTCTCGCTGATTTTGATTATTTCAATAGTGTTCTTTTAAAGAGAACAAGCCGAGACAAACTGGATAGACTAATAGAAAACAATCTGTTATGGTTCAATAGTGTTATATGTGAGAGAATAAGCGATTTCTTTTCATTGTTTGGTTTCATTGTTTGCTTGGTACCCGGATAGTGCAGGAGCTAGGATTTAAAACTTGAGTATTCCTATTTCCACATCATTAAAAAAAAATCAAATTCATAGGCTTAAAATATAGTCAATAACACTAAAAAAATCAAATTTATAGGCTTGAAAACCAACTTTTGCTTTTTGAATCTAAACTTCTAGCTGAAAGGCCGTTTTTACGTGTTTAGAGCTGAAATGCACAAAAATACTACAGATTATAGGCTTATAGCACATGCTCAGTAACTAATTCATCCGACGAAGGCCAAGCAAACATGAAACTACGTAATCTATTGGTGGTAAGAAGCATTTACGTGGAAATAACGCCGCACCAAATAACATGTTTATTCATTTTATTGTTTCTTTTCACGATAGGGCTACTTACATGTGTTTCATTAAGAGAGAGAGTTCAATACAAGTTCGAAGGCGCAGTAGCCTCATGCGGACGAGCACTAAACACCGAGCACCTAGCTTTTGGATTCAATATAAAGTGATTACATTGTGAAGAGATCTTTGGGACTAGATAGGAATTGCCAATTCTAAAGTTCTAAAAACCTGCTAAGTTCGAGTCTATTCATTTTATTGTACATAGTATAAAACTAGAAGTCACGTCTATGCCTAAAGACGAAACCTATTCGCAGTTACCCTGATGAATTACAGTCCGGCGGTTTATGTAATGGTCGTCACACTTGTCTTATGCTTTATTGAACTTCCAATCCGGCATTATAGCTAGGCATGTACTGTTCTAGACGAGGCACACACTAGGTTTGGGTTTGGGTTACTCATACTCTGTTAAAAATAAGTTTCATTGTATTGTAAATTTTGGTGCTCAAATAAATAAAGACAAATAATAATAAAAATAATGTTCCACAAAACGACTGTAGTACAAGTATAACAGGTTTCCGTGTGTGCCTAACAATTTTACCACAAAACAATTGGAGTAGTTTTTTATAAAAATAAATAAAAAGGAGAAAAGAGACGTGCCTCGCGTGGTGTCCTCGTCCTCGGCCTCTTCCTCTTGCTGTGCCCATCCCTGTCTCAATCAAATTGATCCATCGCCCGCAAGGCCGCAACAGCTGCAGCAGCCAGCAAGCAACAAGGCGAGATCGTCCTCCAGCAGCCAGCAAGCAACAAGGCGAGATCGTCGTCGGATTCGCAGGCGCAGGTGAGAGCTTCCTCGCACGCCTTCACTCCCCATCGATCGCTCGTTTAGCCAGTCTGTGCACTGATTTTCCGTAGAGGGATTGAGCGGATTTTGCTAGGGAACAGAGAAGTACGATTCCTCATGTGCGCCGCCCGAAATTGCTGTCCTGATTACGCCGCCTGTTGGCTAGCTCGCTGGTCTGGTTCGATTTGGTGCTAGGCGTGTTTCTGTTAGGGGATATCTCTACCTTGCCGCTAGCCGCCGCGGTCGATCTGGTTGGCGTCCACGGTTTCCTCAGACTTCGCCGCCGCGGCGCCCACCCGAATCGGGGCTGGTTCGGCCGTTGAGGGCGATGGCCGCGCGCTAGGCAGGGCGCGCACGCGGCGGCGTCAGCCCCGGCCGGAGGCGGCCTGAGGTGGCGTGGCCGCACACACGGGCGGCTGCCACCGCGTCCATTCAGGCGGCGCGCGGAGCAGCGCGGAAGCAAAGCGCCCGGAGACGATGCGCAACCTTCAGCAGCGCGCGGTGAACGCGTAGATCGGGGCGCGCGGAGCAGCAGCGTGCACGAGGAGCGATGACCGGCAAGGAATCAGCAGCGGATGCCGTTGCAGCGGGAGCAAGCGGCGAGCGCGGGCCGGCCGCACGGGCGTGTGCCTAGCGGGGCAGGAGCATGCATCGCAAGCGAGCGGGGCAGTGCGCAAGAGCAGGCGCGGCAGCCAGCACGCAGGAGCAGCGCGATGCGTAGGAGGTACTTCCGTGAAAAATTTTGATCTCAATTGATACGGATTTCGATGCCCACGAGGTGAATTGAGTTCTAAAAAAATCCGTATGCCCCTTAATGATTCATCTACCCCTTTCAGTAATTGCCATTCCCTATACATGATTACAATAGTGTGCGTATAATTTCCTAAAAATAGTTTGTGAATTATGAATTGAAGATCCTGACCAAATTGAACGGAAGCCGAAGTAATTAAGTTGCCATTGTTGCGGGAGGTGGAAGACTAACCGACATGTGGATTCCACTTGGCAGAGATAGAAGGGAGATGAGAGGCTGACAAATGGGCTCCACAGTAGGGCAAAATGGTCATTCCACCTGTCAGTTTAACACCGTCAGCATTCAACCTAGACGGAATGGCATAGAGGTGCAAAAGTGAAAAAGTGTGTCGTGACGTGTAGGTTCAATCAAAATTTCTAGTGGCACACGCGTGCAAGACATTTTACATAATGGCATACGGTGAAAGCCTCTTAACTGAAGTGTCCCTTGCCGCCCGTATTAGCTACTTTTTTTTTTTGTATTAGCTACTTTTAATCTATGGATTTGCGTATAAAAGGGTATATATATTTTTGGGTACTGTTTTTTTAAGCCAGGATTCAAATCTCATCCTGCATGTGTGGATTTTCTGAACCTTAAACTTGTTGTTAAGCGACACTCATGTAATCTTAGAATCATTTATCTCTGCATAACTAATTAATTATGCAGAATAGTTCATTCATTGAGCGCCCACACCAATTTTCATTTTCGCCATGTGTGCATACCTGCTCCTGTCATTGTGATGTTCATCCATACACTCCACAATTCTGACTCAGTGTCACTTATGCAGTTACTGAACATACAACATGAGTTCTCTGGACACCGTGAGAGGAGATCTTGCTCTGGTTATTTTGTACCTAAACAAGGCTGAGGCAAGGGATAAAATCTGCAGAGCGATACAGTATGGATCAAAATTCTGAGCAATGGAGAACCAGGACCCGCACAGAACGTCGACAAGTCAACTAGTCTGGCTCGGAAAGTTTTCCGGCTTTTTAAGGTACTATATAATCGTCATTTTACTTGGCACTGATTTCAAGTCGAAGGGCTTCACGTTTGCATCATCATCATCATATGATTTATGACTCAGTCTACCCTTGTTTACAGTTTGTCAACGATCTCCATGCTTTAATTAGTCCTCCTGCCAAAGGAACACCACTTCCACTGATCTTACTCGGGAAGGTATGCTGATTGCTGAAGTTTGCATTACATGAGAACTTGTTCAGCTGAGGATGGTTCTGTTCTGAAGTTTTCTGATTGAATTTGTTTATGCGTGTTCCAGTCAAAGAATGCGATGCTGTCAACTTTCCTCTTCCTGGACCAAATTGTGTGGGCTGGGAGGACAGGAATATACAAGGTTTGAATTTCCTTTCACATCTTCATGCTACAAAAAGTTTGATTGGCTCTGGTCTTTCCCTGTGTCTTTGATTTTTGCATAGGAAAAAGGACTGTTGCTATCCTTTGTGTTCAGATAAATAAAAGAAAAAAAAAAAAAGTTGATGCAGAACTGTTCTTCCCTATAGTATCTGTTAAAGAAATTGCATATGGAAGTTAATACTACTTACATGATGACAAACAAGAGACAGGAAGCTAATCTGATTATTTATACATTACAGAACAAGGAGCGAGCGGAGTTCCTTGGAAGGATAGCATTTTATTGCTTCCTCGGTTCGAACACCTGCACAACCATTATCGAGGTATGCTTTTTTCCTAGTACATTATATCATGTATGTAAGTATGTAAACCATCTCCATGTAGAAACAATTATATTATTTGAGCCTATGCGTTTTTTTGGCTTGGTCTTGTTACCACACCTGATTCATGCTCAAACTGTATAGCTAGCTGAGCTCCAACGGTTATCTGCGTCAATGAAGAAGCTAGAGAAGGAACTGAAACACCAAGAGCTGTACAAGGTATACTTTCTGCTGAACCAAAGACATACGCATAGTACAGCTTGCCACCTTGATGAAAACAAAACTGCTCTCCTCGCCTCGCCTTCCTGATGCGTTTCTGTTACCTGTACGCCAGAACGAGCAGTACCGGATGAAGCTGCAGAAGTCTAACGAGCGGCTGCTGGCCCTCATCAAGTCGAGCCTCGACATGGTGGTCGCCGTGGGGCTGCTGCAGCTGGCGCCCAAGAAGGTGACCCCTCGCGTCACGGGCGCGTTTGGTTTCGCCAGCTCTCTGATCGCTTGCTACCAGGTAGGCACCTGACCACCGTTGCTTATGCTTGCCTTGCCCCTGTTTGTGGAAAAGACGGATGAATTTTGTCTCCTCTTTGTCGCCTTGGCAGTTGCTTCCAAGCCCACCAGCGAAGAGCAAGTGAGGAGGTGGCCTTGTGTACACGGCGGCTGCATATGCCCAAGATTTGGTTTGGTGCGTCGCGATTGATGGATGACATGTATTACGTAGACTAATCATAAATAATTGGATTGTTGATGAGTCGTTGGTTATGTAGCTTGAAGGCACGGTGAGCTGTGGCAGAATAAGAAATGGCCACCCGTGAAAACGATTCGTGTTTTAGCACCCAAATCCCCGAGTAGTTTTGATTTGTATTAGTTGTTCATCTTACTATTGCTTGTTAGTTTTGCATGAGCGAGTCGATCGACAATGTCTCCCTTCTCTCTCCCTCCCGACCTTTTCTCTGCTATAGGTGAAAAGGGCGACTCGAGGGCGGTACTTCTCCCAGTGGCGATTTCACCGTCTCGCCGGCGGCCGGATCGGTGCCGGAGGTGTGCGGAAAACATGGAATCGCCCGCGCAGTGTACATACCTGCCCTTTCTTCCTTTGGTTTAAGTTGGTTAGGGGTAAGGATTTGTCTGCCTTGCGATGTCGGTTAGTGTTGTGGAGATCCGACAAGCGATGGTTGCGGCTGCTCTTCCTGAGCTTTGCGACGGTGTCGAAGTAGGCTTTGACGGTGCTTGGTTGGTGGATAGATGTCGTGGTTGTGGAATAAGATCCAAGGTGTCACGGTTTGAGGGAGGCGATCGCAACGACGAAGTTGTCTTCGGTATCTTCACCGCTGTTGCTTGGAGGTTAGTTTACTTTCTCCTTTCCGCGAAAAGGGGAGAGTCTTGCATATCCCTATCGTTTGATTTTGTTCCGCGCCATTGTCGCTATCGATGGCGGCAAGTGGATGCTTTATCCGGGTGGTCGGGCGACAAGTTCCAGTGCTCGCTACTCTAGATTTGTTCCTTCCCACTAGTCTTCGTGGTGGACGCCGATAGGTCTTGGGTGGTCTGGGGCATTGGCTGTTGCGGCAGTTTCCACGCGTGGAGCCCATCTTTTGGTCTGGCTGAAGGATCTGGCTCCAGCTTCATCGTTCGTAGTAGCGGAGGACAGATAAAAATCAAGGTGTGGCGACGTTGGTATCTCCACACAATCAGACTTTCTATTTGTATCGTAGGCACGATTTTTTCAGTAAATATTTGCCCCCTCCAATTCGATGATGTAGAGGGTTTTCATTTACTAAATTTCTCTACCATCAAATGATGAGTTCTTAATGTATATCCATGACACCAGACTAACAAAACCAAACAAAAATGATCTGAGAATTTAAAAAATTTGATTATCGAGAAAAAAAAAAAACAAGGGCCACCATGCTCCTACGCCACTGATCGTTCGCTAGGAGGAAGCTGGGAGTATAGGGCCTGGATGTCCTTATCTGTAATATTTAGTTTTGCAAGGGTATGTATGTAAAACGGGAATGTAACATTATCGACAATTCGAAGTTCACGTGCTTGTTAGCTTTGCCTGAGTGGAGTCTGCGGCCGGGCCGCGGTGGTGGTCGGTGGAGTGGCGGCGAGGCTGTCTGGGCCGATGCGTTCGCTGCTGAGGAAGATCATTTGGTGGCGTGGGCGGCCCCATTGGACATTGGTTGTCGTCTGTGTTTACTCTTTTACTGTTCTTCCTGCAGTCAGGTTTTATTATTTTATATTTTCATATAATGTCTCACGAAAATCGGTGCTGAAATCAAAGATCAAAATTACCCTCAAAGGGTAATATAGAGACAGAGAATAGGAATAGAGATCTAATGGGATAAGAGGAAGATATATTGAGAAAAGAGGGAGGCACAAGGAAAGGTAAGGTATTAGGATAAAATAAAATTTGAATGCTATTTCAACACCGCCTCACAGAATGCCTTGGTGTTTTTTTCTTCAAGGCTCCTCTCCCTCTCACAATTATCTTCCTCAGGTTCCCCTAGCTAGGCTAGCTTCTTGATTGCTTTCCAACTTGTTCGCTTGATATCCACTTTCTCTATTTCTATAGCTCTTTTAGTTTTCCTAGGCAATTTAATGTTTTTAAGTTTTCCACTCCTCTGGGCAATTTAATGTCAGATGAATGAGACCAATAGCTAAACGGCTGTGTTTAGATCTATTTTTGGGTGGGTGTGACGTACTAAATGCGGACCAATTACAAAATAAATTATTGATTCAAGGTATGTAAACGGCGAGATGAATTTATTAAGCCTAATTAATCTATCATTAGAGCATCGCTATTGTAGCAGTTTAGTGTCTAATCACAACCTATTTTGCCACGATTAGATTTGTCTCGCAATTTACAAGCTAAATGTGTAATTATTATTTTTTATTTCATTTAGATTTTATCGATCCATGCATGTGTCGACATATTTGATGCGACACTTTTTACAGTTTGCACTTTGGGATCTAAACAGCCCCAAAGCCATGTGTAGGTCAGAAGTTGCATTAATATTACTCTTTAAATAAAATGTATAGCATACGTGAAACACTGACCATAATAAGATACTCCCTCTAAATAGCTTTTAGAAGTCCTTCAGAGAGATTCACGAACTTGCTCAAAGCAAATCGCTGGGTGGTTGCAACTGTTGCTTGTAAGAAACTCACCCACGGCCGTATTTAATTAGAGAAGACAATAAAAATAACCCCTAATTAATTAATATGCACAATCATGTCCTAAACGACTCTAAATCCTATACAGAGGGGGGTACGTTATCTTTGGGTCCGAAGGTTTTGGAGTTTAGTGATATCTATTGGCAGAGTCGAAACAAGTGATCTTTTTGTAGCGTGCTTGTCGGTGGGGCGCTGAAGCCCCTACCGTGGGTGCGGCGGTGGCTGGCTACATATGAAGAGATTGGTTTGGTGCATTGCCGATTGATGGATGACATCGTTGTGAGCAGGAAATAAATCCCGGATGGAAGTCTCAGCTCCATTGTAGTGTGTACTAGTAGCTACGTTGGTTGGCACGCAAGGTGGCAGTAACCACTGGTGTCAGTTATGGTAGACTACTCATAAATAATCATATTGTTGATGGTGAGTGGTGGCAGAATAAGAAATGGCCACCCGTGAAAATAATTCGTGTTTTAGCATCAAATCCCGGAGTAGTTTTGATTTGTATCCTTTGTTCATCTTACTATTAAGATTAGAGGGAGATGAAATTTCGCTCAAAAAAAGTAAAGACGGAGATGTATTGGGAAAATAGAAGAGTACTATATTAAGAGTAGAGGAAGGTGCATTGGAGAAGCTTGAAGGTCAAGTAGTTATTTTAGAGCACTGGGAAAGTACGCTTTTTCTTTGAAAAAAAATTAAAGTACGTATTTTGGAATGGAACGGAGTGAGTATACATAATCAGTAATGATTGAGGATGTCAGTGAAGCGGAGGAGTTTTGAGCATGTAGTAACCCACGGCGTTGACATGGTAGACGGTGGAAGAATCCTGTGATGAAGTGGACGTGCTACGGATGGCAACGACGGTCGGTGACCCGGTCCAACTAGTGTCAGCATCCCATCCCATCCCAGCCGGGCCGGCGTTCCTCTTCCTCGTGCTGATTGATGGATGGGTGCGCCCTGACCAATGGTGGTTTCACGCGTGCCTTGGTCCGGGCCCTCCTGGGTCATGACGAACCGGTCGGCTGCACCCAGGGCATGCCACGATCGCCACGGCCACGTCACGTCGAACCATCTCCATCGAACCTGGAGCACCACGTGTCGGGCGGGAACTCACGTCACGTCATCTCACAGGCCGCAGCAGCTTTGGATTGGATTCGGTGGAGCCTGCCGAGCGCCAGGCCGGGGACGGCGTCCGCTGGTGGCTGGCCGGTCGGTGAGGGTCCAGACGGTGGCACCCTATTTGATTTGGGTTGAGAGCGCGAGTAGGAGTAGGACGGCCGCGCGGCGTGCGGCGGCCACATCCGCATGCACTGTGGAATCGAGTCCGGTTCCGGACGAGGGAAGCCGCCGCCGCGCCGCAGCAGCAGCCTCGTGTCGGGGGCGCCCACGCGTTTCCGCGGACGGCCGCCTCCCCTACCCACCGGCTGTCTCCGCACTGGCGCTGGCACGGGTCCGCCGCCCAACCCAAGGAAAACCAAACCAGTGGACTGCCGCCGCCGCAGTGCTGCATCCACCGCCCGCCGTCACGTGACGTGCTCCCCATCCGGCCACCGGGGTTCGAGAGTCGAATCGAATCTATCGGACGGACGACAGAAGGCCCACTCTACAGTGGAGTCGCTCCCAGGCCAAGTGCTCTGCTCTGTCCTTGTACTCCATACTACGAATACTACGAAGTAGTGTTGTTAGTAGTACTGGAATACTGGATCGATCCACGACAACAACTAAGATTGAACCATCTTATTTTGATCATGATTTTACTGACTTATCTGGTATAACCTGTTTTTAGATAAACTGCACACGGCTCCACATTTGCTAGATTGTCAGGGTGTAGACAGTAGACTCCTCTTGAGCTCTAGCACATGTGAATAAGGATGTTTTTTTTTACAACAAAAACTGTAGGGAGATCCCCCACAGTGGCGGCCATTTTCATTAATTTAAAACAGAACAGAGAAGCCCATACTTACAACATTAACGAAAAGCATCACGCCAAACACAAAAAACCGACCAAATGTCAGCCCTAAACCTGCAAGACTAGAGGGAGCATTGATATTTCAAATTACGCTTGAGACTTGCTCTTTGAAGACGGGTGTAACCCACCCAAGAACTGTAAATTGAATACGCTATTTGTCTTTGGTAATCTAAAGCCAGGGCTGAGGCCCTAAAATTCTAAAAAAAAAAATATATATTTCAAATTGCACTACTACCTGGCTATGGTTGGATCATGCCTTTCGAACACTTTATCATTTCTCAGTTTCCAAATGAATAAGGATGTTGGAGCCTTGGAGGAGTACATGCTTAATTTCCTACTCTACTTCGACTAAACTTGTCTTCAAAACTCAAAAGTTCGATTTAAAGAAACAAAAATAGTGACGGAAGAAGCCCCGCGCTCACCCCTTGCCTTTGACCGTGAGTGAGTGAGTGAAGAATGAAGACGGCGGCAGCACAGTGTGGGTGTGGGTGTGGGTGTGGCGGCAGGTGCCCCGACAGGCTGACAGGTAGCGCAGCCGCCCAAAAGCCAGCCGCTGTCGCCATCTCCACGTGGCCACCCCATCCATCACCTGCCTAGTGCCTTCCTCTGTCCCTGCCATGGCGGGCCCCATCTCCCAATTCCAATCCGCAACGTTCCTTAACGCCGTCCGCTAAGCAACAACCAACGCCATGCTGACGCCCACACGGCTTTCCCCGCCGCCTCGCCACCGTCCTGCACGCAGTCTCCAGCTCACCTCCGTCTCCCGCCACGCTTCAAACTTCTCCCTCCCTCCCTCCCTCTCCTCCTCCTCCTCTCCATATCCATGTCTCCTTCCTCTCCACCACCAAACCCTATATAAGCCAGACCACACACACGTTCGTTCCCACTCCAAGCTCCATCCATCACCACCCACACTCCATTTCCATCGAACCAATAAGACAGCATTCCAGACACCGCTCGAACAAACGCCAAGCACCACCACACGCCCAATCCATCCATCCATGGAGTACGCCATCACCGACGACTACGTGTACGGGTACGACGACGACCATCAGGACCCCCACGTGGACGAGTACGCGACGGTGCTGTCCGCGCCGCCGAAGCGTCCGGCGGGACGGACCAAGTTCCGCGAGACGCGTCACCCGGTGTACCGCGGCGTGCGGCGGCGCGGGCCCGCGGGACGGTGGGTGTGCGAGGTCCGTGAGCCCAACAAGAAGTCGCGCATCTGGCTCGGCACCTTCGCCACCGCCGAGGCCGCCGCGCGCGCGCACGACGTCGCCGCGCTGGCGCTCCGTGGACGCGCCGCGTGCCTCAACTTCGCTGACTCCGCGAGACTGCTCCGCGTCGACCCCGCGTCCCTCGCTACGCCTGATGATATCCGACGCGCCGCCATCCAGCTCGCCGAGGACTCCGCGGCGGCCTCCGCGGCCGCGGGCGAGGACTCGTCGTCGTCGTCCGCGCGCCACGCCGCCGCCGCCGCCGTCACAGTGGCGTCCACGTCCATGCCCGCGTCCTCGTCGGCTTCGTCGGCGGCGTACCAGCAGGCGGATGCTGCTGCGGCGGCGGCAATGTACGGTGGGGAGTACGCGTACGGCGGCGGCATGGAGTTCGATGACTCGTATTACTACGGCGACGGGATGGTGGCCGGGAACGATTGGCAGAGCGGCGGCGGCGGCGGGTGGCATACCAATATGGACGCCGATGACGATGGCGCCGGGTGCGCCGGCGACATGTCGCTCTGGAGCTACTACTGAGCTCCGCACTGCACTGCACTGCGCCGGCATGGATTCAGCTGCTCGCTCCTCTAGAGTCTAGACCGCAGGAGATTGGGAGGACTGATAGGGAGGAGGGAGTTTGAATTTGATTCAAAAGTTTCTAGTACACGAGGGAACGGCAAAATGGCATGCAAAAAAAATGCATTTGCCGTTCTTGTGCCTCTGTTTTTTTGTGGGAGAGAATAATAAAAGACCTGCAACTCTGCCGGCCTAGAGTTTATACTATTTTTTAATTGAAACAAAAAAAAAAAAATAGAGAAGAGGACATTTTCTTGTTATTTATTATTACTTTTGTTTTTACTTTTTTTTCATATGATATTTTTTTATAAAGCATACCTGTATTAATTAAGGAAAAAGCAATACAAGTACACCGTAGTATAAGGATACGTATGATAGGTACCCGCCTATAATCTACAAGGACCCCAAGGGATGAAATAACATGGTTGATTAGGCCAGAATTTTGCAAGATTCCATTTTGCTGCAGTATGGGTAGCCCATGTTTGAGTTTTTTGAGCGTAAAGCCCATGTTTGAATTGAATGCAACATATTTTCTGGGAGATAGTTTGGCCATCAATTTAATCCAAAACTCTGTTTATTTGAGATGGAAGAGAGGTGAGCAGCAAGGAGCAGAGTGCTCTGTAGTAACCCTGTTTTCGTTTCGGTTTCTGAAGAGCAACGACTTTTAGTGGGAATTGGCAACGTCGTTACAAAAAATGGCAGATGCACGTGACTGTGGACAGTGGCGGCGGTGACGGCCGGTGATCCGTTCCGTTCCGTTCATCCATCCAGGCAGCAGCACTACTGGCACAGGCAGTCGGGCATCAGTGTTTTTCCCCCTCGATACCGTAAGTAGCATGTGCACGTGCCTGTGGCTTACAAATCCAGCAACGGCAAGGACAAGATCGTGGCGGTGGCCGGCCGGCGGCGCAAGTTCCAGCACACGGTGGGTGGTGCTGCACCTGCACGTGCGACTTGTTGACACCTTACGACATGTGATGTGCCGTCCTCCCTCGATTGGTGATATGCGAAGCAGGTGGGCTTAATAAGATACTCTACTCCGTACTACCTGACCTGACGGGGAATCAGGCAGGTGATTACTAGTAAGAGATAAAAGGTCGTCGTTGCTAATCCAGGACCCGAATTGAATAAACATGGGCACCGCACGGCACCGGCCGCCGCCCCTCGTTGACGCGTCTGCGCGGGCGGCGCGGCGCATGGTCAGTGGCCACAGCTCACGACGAGCTCATCATCCATCACCTCCCGGCTGGACTGGCTGCTATGGTCACCGTCAGAAGCAGCAACAGCCAGCAGAGGATTCACTGAATGATTGATGGCTGAATCTTCAGTGGATGCACACGTACACTCTACACACGCCGCGTCACGTTGGTTCACCATCACATCTAGAACACACTTGGCAGCCGCCGGGCGGTGCCACTTGCAGCTCTGGTAGTGGTAGGAGCGGCGGGATGGGAACGCGGTGGTTTTGCTGATGTTGGTTCGCCAAGCTGGCTCTATGGCTGCTGCTGAGACCTTGACTGTCCCAGTCCAGCACTTTTTACAAGACAGATTAGTAGTAGTTAAACAATCAAAACTATGGAAACCTTGACACGTCTCCAAGTCGGAAACGCATGCGTGTCGGTGTAGGGTGTGAGAAGAAAGCTGAATACTGTGTAGTTGATGCAACCACGTTACAAAGAGCCAGAAAGAGCATTCGACGACTGCTTTACAAGAAAAAAAATAAAACTGAAAAGGACAAGAAATGGGATAACAAGGGCCCAACAAATCAAACGAGTCCACGGCGCCAGTACAGTGACGGAAGGTCTACTCACAGTCACTGTAGAACTCAAGAAGACGAGTTCTCCACGATATCCTGTCAGAAGCATTATACAGTTACTAGTACTACAAGGTAGTACGTACTCCCTCCGTCCCACGTCTTTCCTCCGTCCCTAAATAGATGCCATTCCGCTTCCGGAAGTCAACGTTTTCAAGCTGCCAAGCAATTATATATTAAAATATATAAATATTTATCTTAAGTAATTAGTATCATTGAAAAAGATCTTTAAGTCTAGTTTTTTTAATAAATTTATCTAGAGATATAAATGTTGCACGTATTTTCTACAAACCTACCAAAGTTGAGAAAAGTTTGACCGACACGCACCCAAAACAACATCTAATAAGGGACGGAGGGAGTGCGTGGTAGTACAAGCCAAATAAAGAAGCCAATGACCAGTCAGGTGTCAGACCAAAACCATCAACCAAGCAGGAAAGGAAGACCCCCGTGAAGCCACGAACATGCTTCGGCGTTTTGCAACGTTCAAACGTACTCCTCTGGATTCTGGAATCAAGTGCTTTCGCAAGGGAACGAAACGAAGATCATGGATCAGAGGACGGGGTACAGTAAAGGTCAGGTCAAACCCCATCACAAACTCACACAGCCAAGTGCCACTTTCGGTCATCATCCATCGGATGTGGATACCAGCACTAGTTTGACAAGTCTGCGATTCCAAACCTGATTGAGGCCTGTCAATGCCATGATCGTAAACAAGTCAGAAAATATATCATTGCAAAATAAAAACAAGTCAGAAAATATATCATTGCAAAATAAAAAGGTCGAAAATATATATTGCAAACTTTATCTTTATAATTGCAAGTGATTTTTAAGCCATTTTGATGCCTTTTTTCTACACTATTTTTCATGTGATTCAGCGTTAACTTCTAATCAAATGAGACATGGCAAAAACTTTGTAAACACTTGAATAATCCCAACCAAGCTGGGGAGCATAGAAATTATGCTTTCCTATTGTACATACAAACTGACTTGCACTGCAAACTATGCGGTGGAATATGACTTTAAAAACATCGCAGTGTAAAGATTGACTCAAACTACCATGTCTCCGTAATGAAATATCTACACTTACGTAGAAATTTTACTGGAACAAAGATAGAAGAAAATTTATACCAGATAAGTTTCTTAGGTCTGTTCTTTTGCAGAAAGCTCCAGAAGATACTCTGCCTCCCTCAGGAACAACCTTGTCAGCTGCTTTTGCCCTCTTCGGTACACTATACATGAACGGTAATTTATTTTTGACTTCTTTTTGTGCTTCTCATCACTTTCACTGACAAAATAAAGAAAGAAGGTTTTCATATCATTACGATAAAACATGAGGTTGATAAACAAAGACGTGGTCTGAAATATGTAAGCTCCAAGCACATCTTGGATATTGGGGCTATTCATGCTGTATTCTAAAATAACCATTTTCAATAGTGCCCCATAGCACATTGCAGGAAACAAATATAGTACCATACATGGATGTGAATTTAAGATGAGGAAAATTAAACTAAAAACTCTTGAGAAAAGCCAAAATCGATCTGCCCACCTCGCATAATCTTCTGACTGAATGGAATCAAACTGCTCAAGCAGTTCAGTGTCAGATGCTTCTGTTCCAGAGCCCTCTTCAAGTTCAGCCATTCTTGCAAAATGAATGGAGTGATCTATGGGTTATTCTTGATGCTATACCAAAGTCGGCTGTATGATCCAACATACATCAATAGGAAGATAAAAGTGATTACTTGACCCCAAGAAGATCCACAAGCAAACTCAGTGCACCCTGATCACCGCAGACCTCCCAAATAGCACTTTGGATCTCTGCATCAGATATTATTCTATCTTCACTGGATCCAACCTAGCAAGAAGACATTCAACAAAGGCCCTATCAATTTGCAACATAATACAGAATTTGTCGTATTTCAAGTTTAGATGCATTGCATCCAAATAAATTCTTTGAGCACTTCAAATATAAGTGCAATCATCAGTTGTTACATAGGCCATATAGAATGATGCTGAAAACAGAAGTTAATAATCTTCATCTGAATGCTGACGTTAGATCAGGAAATGAACTTGTGAAACTTGAGATCACAATTGCTTCATGAATACCTTTTACGGCATGCATAGCCAAGAAAGCTCCTATTCATGCATGAATGCAGCTTGCATGACATGGATCATGGATGTGATGCCAAAAACTAGTGCCTCCATGCAAATGTCATGAAATAACTATCATCTGGCGCTGCCAAAAACAGGGGTATATGCAGAAAATTATGTAGCTGCACACATTAAAAGAGTGAAGGCACCCATGCTAGTTACTCCCTCCATTCCAAATTATAGTTCGTTTTGGCTTTTCTAGATACATTGCTTTTGCTATGCACCTAGTTACACTATGTCTAGATACATAGTAAAAAGAAATGCAATAATTTGGAACAAAGGAAGTAGTTTTAAGATTTTGAAATCTAAGGACTCCAAGTTGAGTCATAGGAGGAGGATTTCAGCTAACAAAGCATGCTTGAATCAAGCTACATGGAATCTGCCATTTTGGCACAATAAATGGCTAAGAAATGATTCTTACATGCAATCACTAGTCTCCCTACTCCCTTTCAGTATACAATTATCACAGATCAATTCAGAAGTAAACGCTGATCACTGCATCTCCAGAAAATGTAGTATGACACCTTAAGAATAAGGTCCGAATCTAAATCATGAGATTAGGAGTCAACCCTTGGCTTATACACCGTAAGAAGTGCTAACCTCTCCAAGTAAAGAAGCAACTTGTTCAAGCTCATGTTCTTGCATGGCAATTGTCCGTAGAGTACTCATAAATTCCTGAGGGAAAACAATTTTGTGAAGATATGATGGAACTTTTTGCGTTGACCACTCCAACTAAAACTTGAAAATGGACTAGTATTTTTCTTGCTATCCTTATCTTCACTGGAACGGATACCAAAAATCCATTATCAAGCAATCTTCTGGGTAGGAGGCATCTCAATTCACTCTTCTGCAAAATACAGAAGACACACAAAGTGAGATTCATGGAGGTAATGAAGGCGTAGAGGGCTTGATCTGGTTAGTGCAGTCATCATAACCTTGAGCTGTCCTGATCAGGGACAAATTTTGAAACCTTTGTACAAATTAAAAATCAAAAAGTTTATATGTAAGGTAATTAATAAGCACAAGGTACTTATTACTAGTAGGTGATTCCCAAAACCCTGGCATGTACAGGTAGCACCTCAGTATAATGATGGAAGCAATGCATGAATAGGATGGAAAAGGGTTAATCCCTTGGCAGTACCTGCAACTCTAGTAGCTGCATTTTTGTATCAGCAGACTGGATCCGTCTAAGAGCTTCCAAAGGATAATGAACCTGCACTTAGCAAGTAACCAGAGCTTACTTTATTAGAGACATCTTATTATGTAATTATGCCAAAAGAGGAAAAAAATACTGAATCTTAACAATTTAATCCTGTAAACACGTGAAGCCTTTCAAACAGCCAATTAAACAATTCTACAGTTTCTGAGTAACTTATACAAAGGATGAGACACGGATATGCTATTCCATGAAATGTCAAATCCTAGCTCGATCTATTGACCTCATCCCTCTCTTTCAACTTTCTACTTCAAGTGTTCCTTAGGTTTCCAAATATCGCAGAATGGTAAACTGACTAGCACCACAGATTTTTCAGTCAAACATTTACTTGGTTAGTTTAATAGTCCAAATTCGACCTTTCTTTATTGGCTATAAAAGATAAATGGAAAGAATCAAAATTATTATCTTTTAGCACATACATCATTACGAGGGTTACCATGAGATAATCATCAGGATTGTTGTCAACCACAAATCCATACAGGTACAATAGTTCCTGTAAGTACAAAGGACAGCACTTCATCAGTAAGGCTATTCTCGTTTTTAAACTATTAATAATGGAATTGCACAAAAAACAAAAACGCCTTTTCACCTCTAAGTACGATCAGAGTGAAATCTACAGCAATAACTCAGCAATCAGCATTTGCACTAGAAGTAAATTCTTAAGGAACTAAGGATATATGAATCCACGTGCCACTAAAACCAAATAACCAGACCCCAGGGATAAAAAAAAGCCACATAATCATTGCATCCCCTCTCATTTGAATTTGTTTCCTTTTTAGATTATGCATCGTCAATACCAGGAAACATTAGATTGTTTTCTGGATTTCTTGACCAAAATTGTAACTAAGGCCTAAGAATACAGATTGAAAGAAATTTCCTGTAAGGGTTTCCATTGTTCCACAAGAGGCAATCACACAAGTATCATGGTGACGAATTAGTATATTACAAAAAGTGTGATAGAGAGACTAAACAAGAATATGTGAGAAAACAAGAATATGTGAGACAAAGAGAGTGATCCAAGTCATACAACGACAACTATAATAAAAAACAGAAAACTAAAATTAAAAAGAACAAAACATTAGTGGTAAACTAATAACACTAGATCTACACATATGTTTGCAAGTAATACCTCATTTCCTTTGTTGCCATAGTTTATGCAGATCTCTGCTCCAGCCTCAGCAGAACTTTTATCAGCTTCAGAAAGAAATGAATACATACAATTAATCATAATGGGCATAATATCTTACTGAAAATATCAGCTTAAAGGAAAGCCATAAAATTCATTTATCATGTGTGAACCATACAAAAAGAAGGTTGGATCATAAAAGTTACCAAGCAAGAGGTACATTGAAGCAGGAATTCCAGTAGCATTTCCCACAGAATCAACTTCCCATGTTGCCAGTGCCTTTACATCTAGTGAATACAATAAAACTAGCTTATAACAGGGAAAGAGTGATTCTCTACTAACAGACACACCATACATGTCGGAAAACAGACACTACTTTGTCAGACTGTAGTTGATGAATTAAATATAGAACCCTTACTATGATTGCAGAAATCAATTCCTGGCACAAGGCCCTCAACCCAAATTGATTCTGTGTTACTTGATTTAGAATTCTCATCAGCACTATGATCCTTAGCTGTAACATCAATTTCCTGCAAAAAAAAAAAAAAAATGAGCAAGTATTTAGGCACAAAAACATATGGATGAAAAAAACTATTTAAAAATAATAGTGAAGATGCCAGAAAGCACGAGTAGAAATGATGCCCATGGTATACTAGGGCCTCACAAAGTTTCTTTAACTATTTCTATGTTAGGAAAAGGACACCTGAGCATACAGGTACAATTATGATGCCAATCCTCCAAAGTCCAAAATGGCTTGAGACTCAAGATTTGTCACCATGACACAATGTTGAACTCAGTTTCAACTTTTAAAACTCTGCAACAATCCTGAGGTTCATTTGATGGTGGGGATAGTACATTTACCTACTCCATTCCAAATTTTAAGATTTGTGACCATGACACAATGTTGAATTCAGTTTCAATTATGATACCAGTGCTAGGTTGGAAGGTTTGAAATTGACCTGCTGGGCACGGGGGCTAGAAGAGCAAGCATCATTGCCGGTTCTGATTTGCTCATCACCACATGACCCCAGAAAAACATAAGAATGAGGCAGTGGTATGTTCAGTGCTCGAGTCCAGAAGATTGAGTTTGCCCTGTCAAAGACTCGTACTGCTGATTAGAAAGAAAAATAGCTAGAGATAATAAAATTGGGATGTCTATATGGGAGTTTCACTAATCTTTTGATTATGTACACTTGTGGAAAGAACTAGTCCTCGACACCACCACTTTAGTCAAGTCAGAATTGCAGATTCCTTAACACTGATGAAATTTTCATCCTGACCACAGCAAAAGGAAGCAGGTACTCGATGCTAGATATCGAAACAAGTTAACTTTTTTGAATGACTAATACAGTAATACCTACAGTAATACCTTGTCACGCCTTATTTGGTTCAGCTATTGCTTTTTCGTGTGGCTAACTCATCTATGTACATGGCTATACTGAACATCCAATTGCATGGTAGATTTGCAGATAAAATAGTATAGCTATGCAACACTACTAATCATGGTGAAAATGATACTATTGTAACAGATGGTGGGCGAAAAAGCTAGAAGGGCTAGGTTTGTTCAGACTAGGTCCCACTAGTTAAGGTCGTGCGGGTTTGTTTCCAATGTGTTGTATTCTTGAGTATGTGTAATCGCTGCACTCATATTTGGTCCCTGTATGGGTGAGGATCCTGTTTGGGACCCCACCCCCCAACGACCACCCTTTTCTTTTCATTCTCTATAATACAATGAAAAGCAGCTCTCCTGCGTTTTCAAAAAAAAAAAAAAAAACACACACACAGATGATACCTATAACTAACTAATCTACACTGTCATAAACAAAAAAATAACCACAAAAGATTCTTCTGTTTCTTCTTGATTACAACATTTCATGATTGTCTTTTTCTCTTGATTATCCAATCCCATGTACTGTTTACAACATAACATTAATACAAAATTGTGCACAGTCCACACAATGGCATGATCAATCAAGATGGTAAAATGATATCAACTGAAGTTTACAGTATGTCGTTTCTAACTTTAGTACAAACAAGAGTTATTACATACCAAAGGAAGTCCTCAAACAACACTTCAATTGAGCTGCAAAACAGTTTTGATAGTATCAGCAATTAGCAAATGGAAAGATTCAAGCGGATCCAAAGGAGTACATTTCTCATAAAATATGCTACAAGCAACGTAATGAAATCTTAGTTTCGAGAGAAAGGCCAGAAGGCACCAATTTACTTGAGAGGGAGTATATTAGAGGTAGAATCATCTTTTTTTTTTTTTTGGCTTAAACATAATACTTTATGTATCAAGCAATAACAATGAACCTTTCAAGAAAACAGAGCCAGATGGCACTGGCTTACTTGAGGAGATGGCAGAGGAGAAGTGATATGGAATGAAGTTAATATTTATGTGCTTAAGCATGATGCAACATTCTGTCAGTTTTCAGGCTCCTAACAACTCAATCAATGAGACAGACAATGACCGGGCACCTAATAAATAGATACCCATGTACCTAAAAAAGCTGAATAACTGACAATATTTTAGAAACGCCTAACTAATAATTTGATGCTAAGAAGAATTCGATGCAATTGCAAGGTTGGTAGACCCTAGCATCAGTTCCTTGGTAGCACAAAAACAGGCCAGTAATTGCATATAAGAAGTGATGCGGCATAAAAGAGTTAGAATAATCATCAGCATTATTACAGCACAATCAGAGTGAAATTCGAATTTCAACATGAGGCCATGAGAGCATACATAGGTATGTCATTATCTAGGTAATGTTAAATTTGTGAATTGATGGGTCTTAAGTACATTTTGAAACAAATATAAAATCACGAGAGATGCAATTATAGGACAATAATAACATAAGATCTGCAAGTGCAGCAAGGGATAGCTGAAAAAGGCTATTCAGATCAAAATAGACTCCAAAAGTCAATAAACCATAATGGTAACCATAAACCACACTAGAAGTGAATTTCAAACACCTTATAAACAAAATCCATACATCATAAACAGGGAATATACAGTTAAAAATAAATGCCACCACGCTGTGAATATCATAACAGTAAGATCTCTACCATGAATCAACTGAAAACATCTCCTAGATTAACACACGAGACTCTTGTCATCACACAAAAGTGGTTAATGCCTCCCAAGAACACTAGTCATGCAGCATTCTTTGGGAGTCCGGTCTGTATGTGGTGCAATGGTGTGCATTGATGCTCCCACAGAAATTAAGATTCTATGCTTTATAAATGACACAAAGCATGTAGCGTGCTTGCTAAATAAATATAAGAACAAAATGGTGCAAACTGAATCGAAACCTTGCTGATTCATCGACATGTAAAAGCTCTTCAACGAGTCCTTTAACCTTCTCATCAAATGACGATTGCAATGACTTCCTCTGAAACAAAATCATCCCAAAACGATTGATTATCGTTACCACACAATATCCCCATCCGCAACACAGAGGTACAACAACAGTGTGCACGGATGAACCTGGATCACCGTAGCCCGATGCAGAGTCGTCCCTTCCAGTTCGGCAAGCTCTTCCTCAGTAAACCAAAGGGAGCTCCCGAAGGTGCTCGGAAGCATATCCAAATATCTGCGAATGCAGTGACCCACCACTTCAGCTACGGTTCAAACGGGGAGGGGTTCAGTAGCGGATCGCGGTCTTACGGCTTCCAGATTGAGCCAGGGCGTCGGCGCTCGGCCATGAGGAAGAGCATGACGAGGAGGCGGTCGTCGACGCCTCCCTCCTCGAAGAGCTCGCGGCACCGCGGGCCGACGAGCGGGTCCTGCAGCACCCGCATCGGCGTGATGGCGAGGTCGAGCGGCACCACCATCGCCACCCCTGCACCGCACCGGCGCAACGCAACACCCGGATGAACCTCGTCCGCTAGGGGAGGGGAGGGAGACTGGGAGAGGAAAGGGTATGAGGGTAGCGTTACCGTCGCTGGCGCCCGGCTCGGGGGCGGCGGTGGAGAAGACGCCCAAGCCCTTGCCGCCGCATGCGCGGATCGTGCAGCCGCGGAGGTCGGCGCCGTTGGCCTGCGGAGGAAAGGGAGGGGTTGGGGTTTAGCGGCTGAGGAGGAGAAAGTGTTGGACAGGGGCATGGGAAAGGGAGAGGGGGCGACCTGGAGCCATTGGAGGAAGGATTCGAGCTTGGCGTCGTCGTTGGCAGCGGCGGCTGCCATGGCAGTGTTGGAGTTCGACGAATTGCGCGAGTGAGGTGGAGGGAGCAAGCTGCATAAGGAATTGAGGGGCTCACAGGCAGGTGGGCCTGATTACGATCAACCCCTTGGGCTGACAGATGGGCCTTATATACTCCATCAACTTTTGGTGCTATTTTGCCGGATGCCTTCTGGCTTATAGAGAAAATCTTATTACTAATTATGTTTGTGTCACTAGTTGTGTATTTTAAACTATATTTCATAATAAAACTAAATTCAACGGCATGAATACAAGCAATGAACTTTAATTAGGTTATTACAAAAATCTGAGTAAATTAGATTTTGCACTGATTAAATTACCAACAACCCGATTTAAATCTTACAATTTTTTTTTAAAAAGATGAAGCCATTTATTTTTATTTAGTGTTGTTTCTATTCATAAGCCAAAATAGAAATTTTACGGTTTGACAATCAATCCACCTGTTAATCTTGTGCCGTCAATCCTTGCATTTTCACATTCCTTTTCCTGTGTGATGGAGTAGGCTTGTTGTATGAATCAAAACATGACCCCAGTAGTGCTCACCACCCCTATCGGCTCCATTGGTTGGATTCGTGGAATTTTCTACCCATGAGTTCATTAAACTAATTAGCATTCTGATGTTGTGTCCATAGGATCCGCTCATCGATCTGTCCTAGTATTTATTTCCATTGGAACCGAGACTTATCTGATCAGCAGCGTGATCTGTTGACAACAAAAATGAAAATATTAGGACGGATATATATATGAGTGGATCCTATGGACACAAGATAAGGATGTCGGTTTAATGAGTTTCTTGGATATAGAAAATTCCATTGTTATAGTAATCTCTATCTGCATTTCGGCAAAATAGCACTTAAAATCGTGCAAAACCAAACTCAAATAAGCAGCGTGCCAAATAATTTGATTTTTTTTAACGTTAGTTCAAGGAAAATGGGACTTCTGACTAGGCCCATCAGGCCTCTTTAGCTAGCCCATTCCGAACTTAAAACGTGGCTGATAAGCCAGCTTAATTAGTCAGGAACCTATGCCCATTAAAAAAAGTCTGAGCATTTTCCCCTAAAAAAATCAGTTCCAATTTTTTTTGATCGAAGTCAGCGAGGGAAATCCTGGCCTATCTTTTTTAATTTTTTAATAATGCAAACCTGTTTAAATTCGCCCCACGGGAAGTCGAACCCGTGTCCGATGGGTGCTACTCGGGCGCTCTAACCACTAGGCTAGAGGCCCTTTTCACAAATTAGTTCCAATATTAGGGAGGCTACGTACGTACTTTCTTTCCAAATTATAGTTCACTTTTGGCTTTTCTAGATTCATTTCTTTTACTATGTATCTAGACATAGTGTATAACTAGGTGCATAGAAAAAATCAATGTATCTAGAAAAGTCAAAGTGAACTATAATTTGGAACGGAGGAAGTACTATACGTTTTGCGTTGGAAAACAAATGTTTTTCTAAAAAAAAAGTGAAGCAAACGTACAATGACACAGGACTGCATATATCGTTTTCTTATTCATTCCTTGAACAACAACAAACAAGCAGGACGACAAACACGCAACGGTAGAAATCAAAACACGATAAGTTCAAAAAAAAAAAAATCAAAACACGATAGGTGCCGGTACCAATAGCATGCATCCACACCGTGCAGGAACGGAACGTACGTATAGCCTCCCTCCGATCCGTCAGTAACACCGGGTGGTCGCACCAATAGCCGCCACACAAGTAGGGTTATTAGGGCAACAGTTATCATATGCTACACAATACTGCTCAAAACAATGCTTTGTTTTCCCCCACTTTCTGAGATTGATCCACACAAACTGTGAAACCAACAAGCAGCAATCAACCATTTATTTCAGCATATTGCGAGTAGCTGCAGCATCAACTTGGCCGCCTGTTTATTTGTTGCATCTATCAGTGTAACTTGTTTCCATCAGCCTTGTTTAGTTCCCCAAGTTGGGTGCCAAAAGATGGTTTTTTGCACTATGCAAAAGAAGATTCCCCATCACATCAAAATGCCGCAAATGTTTGAAGTACTAAATGTAGATAAAATCAAAAACTAATTGCACAGTTTTGTTATACTTTCCGGACGAACATTTTGAGCCTAATTAATCAATGTTTGGACAATTATCTACAAATACAAACAAAATGCTACAAATGCGCTACAGGGAATTCCAAAGCACCTCCCAACTTTGGGAACTATGACGATGATAGTATATATAAGTAATAGTACAAACAAAATGCCATCGTCTATATTATACAAGTAATAGTATATTTCAGCGTACGTGTTGCGAGTAGCTGACGAGTGCATCATCAGATGAGATCATGCAGCTATAACTATATGAAACCACGCCTACAATTGTCATAGCTATTGAATCTTTGTTTTGGAGATCCCTTTAAAACGCATGAATTTTGTAAGATTAGTATAAAAATCAGTTTAATTCTAAATGTAGAATTCAAGAAATAGGATAGGATAGTTCGGTGATGAGAGAGGGACTGGATATAGATATGATATAGATATATCACTATGACGATGATTCTCATTTAGTTTTATGATGACTTCACACACCGACGCATAGAGCTAGCGATCTAAATTTGTCATGCCATGGATTTGTTAAGTCGTGATTTTGGCTTGTGATTGGTTTGGCTACCAAACTAGCCAACTTCTAATATTTGGCTTGCCAAATCTTTGGCAATTTTTTTCTAACTTTTGGCTTGCCAAATCTATGGTATGTCAATTTTGGTTGTCACCAACGAGGCTCATATGTACAAACTCTATTTGTCTTATAACATAGTGTATTCTAAAGATTCTAGAATAGACGATACGGAAACATTTTTGGGTAGCTCGATCTCGCAGTTTAGCGTCGAGTAGTATTCGCCTCTCGGTAGTAAATCGCCGCCGCCTCTCTCCTTCCTTCCACCCGGATCCCGATCCCCAACCGCCGCCCGTTAGCGCAGCCCCACCCAAAGAGCCTCCGCCGCCCCCTTCCCTCTTTCGGTGTGCTCGAAGACGAGGCAGGTGTGGCGGGCATCCGTTTTCTTTTTCCCTCTTCCTCTCCTTTACCCCTCTTCCCCAATCTTGTAATATCCCTAGCCAATAAAAGTCATGAGGATTTCTATCCTCCTTATCCTTGTTTGCCCGATGATGGCCATGGAAGGAGGGGAGAAGGTGAGGAAGCATCGGAAGGAGAAGCCCAAGGTGTCGATCGAAGCGAGAGCCCTACCAGGGCGGCTGAAGGCGGGACGGCGAAGATCTTTGTCAGAGCAATAGTGGTCGGAAGGTATCCGCCGCCCGCCGGGTCACTCAGCGCCAACTTCGCATCAGGCCGGCGTCCGGCTCAGCGTCGGACGCGTCCGTCACACGCCGGACGCTATGCCCCGGGCGCCCCGGGCTCTCCCCCAGCTAGCATCCGGTGGGGTCCCCTCCCCGAGGGCTCGCTAGACCAGCGCCCCGAGCGCACCTATATCGCGTGTTCGGCGCCCTTCGCGGGCGCATGTGAAGAGACAAAGTGTCCGAACCAATTCGATTTAGATCGGTTTTTGGAAGATCCTGGTGCTTGGAAACGCATCTAAGGCGGTTCCTAAGGGGATAAGACCACCCCCCCTCTATATAATAAGAGGTTCATGGCCGATTTGATCCCATCTACATCCAATCGTCAAAACACAAACCCTACCTCTACTTTTATCCCTTCCAAACCCTAACTTGCTGTTCGATGACGTTCTCGACGAATTTCGCCGGCGTTCTAGGTGGCCTTGCCGATCCTAGAAGAACCTTCACGTGCTTTCCTCCCGACGGATCCTTCCGGAGGGCGTTCCGAAGTCTATTTCGGCCGAGATCGAGCTCTACATCGCCTCTACCGCTCTCTAGACCGGGTTTGGGTGGTAAAGCTGCGCGAGTCTTGCTAATCGTTTCAGGTTGATCGCAACCTTGTGGGCGTCCAAGGCCCTCCTGGTGTGTTGGTGCAACCCTAGTTCGTGTCAACAGAAATCCAATTCTACCAAAAAATAATTCATGACGAGCACAACAAGATAAGATGAGTCCAACATAAAGTATTTTAAACTTGGAGATTATAGTGTTTTGAATACGACACCGGTTGAGTCGAGGGGGCTGAATAAGTTAGGGGAAAATGTGGCTAAAAAGGAAGGTAGTCTCACCTTCAAGGAAGCTTCTCAACATGTGGCTAGGACAAAGTGGGGGGCCAACAAGGGGTTGCTCCTATGGTTGCATGATAGAGATCAATAGGAGAATTATTAGAGAGGTTGAGGACATGGTGATGAAGGCAATGCACTATTGAGAAAAGAAGAGAAGCTCTAGAGTAGAGGTGATCTCTAGACCTTACGAAAGACTAGGAATGATGTGGTCTCCAACAACAAGATCATGGCTTCACCGTCGATGGTAATCTAATATAGAATTATGCTCATCAAGACCTTGAGCCCCCCTTCCCCTACACAAGCCAAAGTCCAAGGAACCGGGAGAGATGATCATTGGTAATCTAAATCAAGGTCTTCTTGAGGCGTGAAGTTTGGTTCGAGATTGTTTGTATTGGTTGTGTAGATGGGTAGTGATGTTTCACTTTCTATGTTGGGATGGCGATTTTTTTTTTTTTTGGCTTGTTGAGGTTGGATGTTATGCACACCTAGTCCGGGGTGTGGTCGTTTTTTTATTGTTGGGTTTTTTATGTTGGTAATCCCAATTCAAAATCGAGAGGTTCAAATGTTAAGCTATTCTAATAAAGCTAGGTTAGGCCTTTGATCTAAAAAGGAGAAAAAGACGAGAACTATGAAAGAAAAAAAAAACAGACCAAAAAACGAAAAAAAACTCTAATATAGATAAGCTAGGAAAGGTAAATCACACAACCAAGGTAATGCAAATAGTAATGCGGAAGGTAAAGGTGATAGAGATGCAAACTCCCGTTGACGACTTCGATATTTTTACTGAGGTATCGAGAAGCCCGCAAGCTTCCCCCTAATCCTCGTTGGAGCCCCTCGCAAGGGACAAGCTCGGTTAGGTAACTCTGTGGATAGCCTCGGGGCTTCCCCACGCGCAAGTGGGTCTCGACGTGCCCTTAGGCAAGCCTCTCTCGGATGCTCCCCGCTGTCTTCACTATCAAGCTTCCGGCAATTGCCGCGGGCCTTGTTTCCTTGGTACACGGTGGTGGCCACACCACAATCGCGGTTGGTGTGGTCTCGCAAGACTTTGAGCCCCTCCGATGTACAACCCTTGGATATTGACAAATCTCACTAAACACTAAGCCTAAGCTTAGAGCAAGCGCATATGAGCAAGGTCTAACTAACCTAAGCACTTCGCAAAGCACTTATGCTAATCACCAAGTGATCTTTAAGCTCTATGCATGTGGAGAGCACAAATGAAGTGTGCCAACACTCCCCTATCTTTCCTCAGCTCCCTCACCTCTCATTTGGTCGGTTGGATGGAGTATATATAGCCACAAATGAGAATATAGCCATTGCCCCTCCCTGGGAAAAAATCTGTGAACACCGGACGCGCCAGCCGCTCACCGCCGGATGCTACATAGTAGCGTCGACACTCCTTTATCTGTCATGTGTCACTAGCCATTTGAAATCGACCGGTTGCCGCGACTCGGTAGTCACATCGGACGACGTGACGACGGTAACCGCTTGACGCAGTCCTGTAAGGGGTGTGGCTCAAGCTTTCCGTTAGACGAGACCGATCGCGGGCGCCGACGCGCCCGATTGTAGCGCCCGACGCGATTGTCTGCGTGAGCGTCCTTTTTATCGATGCGTTGGATGCGCCCGGTTGGTTTTTGCGTTAGACGCGCCGAAAACAGTCCAAACGCCTTTAGCGTTATATTTCGAGCTCCGCTGGAATTCCATTATCCAACATGTGTCGACGCCACGGTGTCCGGGCGGTCCATTTACTATCGTCCCCCAAAGCTTCGCCCGGATTTTGCTTTGTTTCTTCGTGATCTTTGCTTCGGCTCGGTCCCAATCTTCATTTCTCTGGAAATTTACCGTGCCTTGGTCCAAGTCTTATTTTGCATCTTGTGAGACTACAAAATAAACACTCATAAACTCGTTAGTCTTATTTGGTCATGTTGGTCATTCAAACACCAAAATCTATACTAAATGGGCGAGGTCCATTTTCCTTACACAACCCAATGCCAAATTTAACACTACTAAAAAGGAATTGATGACGAGAAAAAAAGATAAGATGAGCTGAACGTGCGGCAATATTCATATCTTAACTTTGGATATTATGACTACGATCACTAGTCAGTAGTCATGTGATTTTTCATGTACTTTTGTGGCCACAGATGCTTGAACCCGGCGACCTCAAGTCTATATCTTTGTCTAATTTTAAAATGAACATTTGGCATCCTAAATAAAGTCAAATAAAAAAAGTTTTCAGTCATAAAGTTATTTAATTTTTTTTAGATTTATAATTTTTGTTTTGGTTGTTTCTTCGTTTGAATTTCAACTATGAGAAGTCCAAATGTGACTTCAATGAGAATATTGTCAACTCAAAAGATGCCTAACTTTTGAGATCTAACACTTCCATTTGGGTTGTTTTTCAACCTGAGGTTGCCCTCGAAATTTAAATTATATTGTGCACCTTCTATCTTTTTGAGGCAACTCAACTTTCAAAGCGTCTAAAAGTCGATTTCTAGAGGTGGCTAGAAGTACAATAACCTCTAAAAATAGGGGCATTTGTAAAGGCAGATGGAAATAGAGTCACCGCAAATACATTTCTCCTCTTATGGCTACATGACAAAGCTTAAGGGAATTAGAGAGGGTGAGGACATGATGAAGAAGGCAATGATGAGTAAATAAAAGACGCTAGGGTAAAGGTGCTCTCTGGACCTTATGGATCACTAGTGATGTGGTCTTCAACAACAAGACCTTGGCTTCATCATCAATGGTAATTCACTAGAGAATTATGTTGATCAATACTAGAGGTCCCCCTACTCAAGCCAAAGTCCAAGGCACCGACGGAGACGAACATTGATAAAGTGAATCCATAGGTTGTCTTGAGGTGTGAAGTTTAGTTCGGGATTGTTTGGTTATAGATGGGTGGTGACGTTTTTAGTTTCTATGTTGGATGGCGAGATGTTTCTTTTGACTTGTTGAGGTTAGATGTTAGGCACACCTGGTTTGTCGGTGTGGATGTTTTCTTTGTTGTTGGGGTTGTTTTGTACGTTGGTAACGCCAATACAAGATCAAAGGTTCAAATGCTAAGCATTCTAATAAAGCTAGGTTAGGAATTTGATCTAAAAAAAAAAAAAAAATAGAAATAAGGACATAGATATAGAGATCGAGATAGATATAGATACAAATATAGATATAGATTAAAAATATATAAATATAGATACAGATACCTACATACATAGATATGGACATAGATACAGAGATCGAGATAGAGATCGCGATCTCTATTAGGTATAGGTATAGGTATAGGTATTGGTATATACATAGATAAATTCTAAGACGACACCTATCACATTTATTTATGAGATGACTCCACACACTGACGGTCTAAGTGAGCAAAGGTCAACCAGTTCTCGTATGTGCATATATAAGAGAGAAGAAACATTGAGGAGTGCAGAGGCTTTATACCAGCTAAGAAAAAAAAAGCAAGTAATGTCATTGTCAGATTGGAAATTTTGAATGGCGGTGACGAGCAAGAAGATGGTTGTGGTGACCATGGCCGTTGTGTTGCTGTTGCTGCCGCTGATGGCCAACGTGGAGTCGACATCAGCCACGGACTATCCAGCTGCAACTCCCACGGGGGTACTCCTACTCGACATCCAACAACCAGCTGGGGGCAAGAAAGCTACTGTCGTGCCTCCCAAGGGGATACTCTTGTACTCAAAATTATCAGTGTTGCTCCAAACGTTGTGATTTGTATGTGTGCACATGATGTGATAGCCTATGATGTGATAGCCTACGTGCATCATGAATGTGCTTAAATTTGCTTTGATTTGTTTGAATAAATGTCTATCTTCAGCTATTGTACGCGTTCGTTGATGTGTTCGGTGAATGTAGTGTTCGCTTTTGTTCGTTTAATTTCCAATCCAATAAGAAATCCAACTATGCTCAAAAGAAATTGAGGGTGAGCAAAAAGTGATGAGGTCATTGTCCCGATCTTCACGACGTAGGATTCCGATCTTGATAACTAGCCGAAGAACGGCCGATAACTTGCTGCAAGCAGCGATAACTAGTGCAACCTGACAACACACACAAGGAGCCAACCACCGTCTCTTCTACGGCAAAGCATGAACCAAGGATTCACCCAATCACACTCTCAAAGAACCAACCTATGCTACCTGGACACGAAAGACCAGGAGCAAGGATTGGGTGCCGATGACGCGGCCGCTTCTGTAATCTCCGCGAAGGAAAACACAAGAGCAAGGGGTAGAGATTTCTCTCAAGTTTTGTTAGCACTCAGCTGAACAAAGGGGTTCTGGTTTTCAATTATCAAAAGGTGTTCTTTTGCTATGAAACTAGGGGGTATTTATACTAGCAACAACCCTGCTAGACGGGTGTAAACTCGAGTTAGAAACGAAAAGTTTAAGTAGATGAAAAGTCTTCCACGAACTGACTTCTGAAGTGGCATCGCGCGGCTGTTGATCTTCTAGAGTAGCCTTCAGTAATTAGGCCATAAGTTTTTATTGAGAAGTGGAAAAGGTCCACCGTTAGATGCGTTGGAAAGCTAACTTTATTATCTTTCTAACCATGTATGCCATGCACCATGAAACGTCACAGAATGATACAGTTTTGCACACAAAGTTGTAACAATGTGCTGACCTGGAAGACTTCGAACCTTCAGAGCAGTCTTCAGTAATCTGACTATATCTCGAGATTAAGATGTAAAAAATATATGAAACTACTTGAATTGGAAACTAGTCTTGATAAGCTTTCAAACAAGTGCTCACTCACATTCATAGCTTTTGAGAATCAAAAGTTATGAATGTTTCTCAAACTGGTCCGTTTTTTTGCTGGTATGCTTTGCACTGATCTTGTCTTGCTGGTCCGTTTCATGTTTATACCTAAGTAAAACTAAAAGTAGAACACTTAGGTAGTATAACATCCTTAGAATTGTTCAAGTTGAAATTAGTTAGGAATGAGTTCACCTGCTCTTGTAGTTTCTTGGCACGACTTCTTGTTAATGGTCCATGATTTGCATCTTCGATATTGGATGGTGAAGGATTGACACTTGAAAAAGCATGTATGGTTGGGATGTCCTCATCAGAAAGATAAGACGAGTTTAACATACAATAATATATCAAATATTAAATTTGGAGATTATGACTACGATCATTATTGCTAGGAAGTCATATGTTTTTAGCGCACTTCGTGCGTGGCCACTTGAGGCTAAACCAGCGACCTCAAGTCTCACCTGTACCTTTTATTCGATTTTAAAATGAACATTTGACATCCTAAACAAAGTCAAATCCAAAAGAGTTGCCATAGTCTACAAAATTATATAACTCTGGTTTTGATTTTTCTCCACCCAAGGTCATTTGAAAAGCCTGAATTTCAATTGTAAGAAATTCAAACGTAACTTTACTTACATTGATGATTTCAAATAAAAATATTGTTGACAAGTCTATATAAAGTTGTGTACTTTTTTAAGATCTACAACTTTCATTTTGATTGTTTCTCCACCTGATAGATTTTACCCAATACCACCTGCATGCGGTTTATAGCTCTTCAGAATATCTTTGGTGGTGGCGCATCGCTCCAGTTAGTAGGTTGTGCCGATAGATGAACCATATTGTGTTTGCTGTTTTGTTAAGTGTAATAATTCTTCTCTCTCGTACTTGTCATGTACTTCTTTGACTTTTAAAGAGTCACCCTTGTATTAGTTGCTCTGCACCCTCCATTACCGGCACTGGTATCAGTGAAAAGTTATTCAGGTGGAGCATTGTCGCCCCACGCCTCCCCATGATGCCTTAAAAGCGGACCGGCCAACGAAAGAAGCTTTAGAAGTCGTTTTGGACAAGGTTTGAGTCAAACATCGGGGAATATAAATCATCAATAATTTTTAAGTTGTTGAGTTTGTAAATATAAAAATTATATGAGTAGATTTGTCTTAAAAATACTTTTCATAAAAGTATACATATATCACATCTCCATAAATATTTTTAGGCCGATCTCAATGGGGGTTCCATAGGAGTTTCATGCACATTAAATAGAGCGTCACATCAGCAAAGTCCACTTTTTGCATGAAACTCGAGGAGAGAGAAGAGAAAAAGTTTCATCTTGGTGAAACTCTCTTGACACGAATACCAACTATCTCTGAGTCATAAAATTAAATGCCTATGAAACCACAAGATGAAACTCTCCATTGAGAGTAGGGGTTTCATGCAAGTTTCATTTCAATTTATATGACATGACAGATTTGAAAAACAACGAAATGAAACTCACCATTGAGCCCGGCCTTATAATAATAAGAGGTCAAAGTTGTGTTTTGAAGACCGTCATTTGTCCTAAACGACTTCTAATACCATCCCGAGGGGAGTACAGATATATAGATGCAGATACATGTGTAGATTATAAACATATATACTCCCTCTGTCCTCTTATAAATGTCACTGGAGCTATGTACCGGGTGCATGCAAGATGCTAGGAACGTGAACAGCCTTGCGTACCTGCAGCAGGGTTTGAACTTGGACGACATTTAAACCGCGAGCCTGGCGGGGAAACTGCCGTTTGCGTGCCGCCGGACGGGTCCGCCATGGCGTGCTCTAGCTCTTGGGCCTGGCATAAGAACGGAAAGCTAAAAGAAACAGCATACGAGACAAGAAAAAATGAAGATCGGAAATATAAGGGCACTCACAATGCAGACTTTATTATAGAGTCTAAGCTTATTTATTACCATCATATTTATTGCACTTTGCTGATGTGGCGCTGATGTGGCAGTATATTTATAAAAGAGAGAAGGAGAAAAAACAAGACTCCAAGTCTTATTTAAACTCTAAGTCCACGTTATCCAATGTAATAAATAGTTTTTAGGCTACATGGTAGAGTCTACATTATGAGTGCCCTAAAAGAAGTGGCAACGCCCTCGATCTGAGCTTGATTGAACTAGTGCATTGATCAATCATTTTTAAGAGGGCTCATCGCTGCTGCCAAGACAGGGGTGGGATCTCAAGATAGCAGCACCGCCGTGGTGATGGTGGCTGGTGGCAGGCGAGGGGCGCTGCCCCACATGCACGCCGGTGGGGAACACGACACCACAGGAAGTCGCAAACGGGAAGCCTGCCGCGTGAAGAATATAATAGGCACTGTCCATTGAGCGGCGTGAAGAATATAATAGGCACTGCCCATTGAATGCTGGCGAAATTTTGGGGAGAGGAGTGAATTAAGTCCTCTAAATGCAGACTCTATCACAGTTTCTATGCTCATTTATTACCATGCACGCCAAAGGATACGACCAATTACTACCATACAAGCCTATGCACGCCTATGCACAAGGGAGATTTACTGGGCAACGCAGGCTGGGCTGGCAGTAACACCTACTCCTACAGCTGAGATATTTACCGCGCCAGAGATATTTAGAGCAAGAGTAATAATTTCGTCGGCTGCTGGCAAAATAGTTCCAGCGTGGATAGCATGCAACATTCTCTCTCTTGTTCTTCTATCGCCATGGGATCAATGGGAAACCAAAAAAACGTACAGCAAAGTGCTCTCGCCCGCTTTTAGCGGGCGAAGAACCAAGCGCCCGCGCATCCTCTCTCCTATTCTCTCTATGCCAAATCATCTTTTTTCCTGACGTGGACTCTATTTAGCCTGCTGACTTAGCCTTATAATACTTGCTCTTAGAGCAAGTACTATAATACAGCCAGCAAGCCGACGGTAAGGTTCCTTACAGCCTTCTCCCAGCCCACCCATACAATAGTTAGCTCTTTCTAATTAATACAGGGCCCACTTGTCTATCTCACATAGTTTCTTGATTCTTGTGCCCAAGCCAGCTTTAAGCTTACAGCCTGCTTCTCCTCTCTCTCCTCCCTTCTCTCCTCCACATCAGCATTTAGCCGGCTTACAGCCTGCCATAATACTTGCTCTTATGGGTGTTGGATGCTGGCCGGAGTTGGATGGCGCCACCGTGGCTCTAAACTGTATTTAAAGTCGGCGTTTCAAAAAAAAAAAAAAAAAAGAGAGATTATCACTATTTGCTTGGAAGTTACTAGATTTAGCACCCGTCATCGGTAATAGCCTATCCAGGTCCGTCATGGACCTCATTGAGATCCAAACAGTGAACTTTAAAAGTTCATGGACCAGCATGACACAAGCACACCCTTAAATAAGCATGCCTTAACATTCAGAGCTTTACCGTACCGGTTGAGGCTGATGGCCAAATATTCAACACCTGTTTTGATTGCAGCTCTGCAATTTCTTGGCAGTTTTGGCACACGCAATCTAGAACTCAGTGTTCTAGCAAGACAACATTTTTGTACAGGACCTACCCGCTTCCGCTGAGCTGCCCATGGGAGAGGAGGTGTGCCAAATATTGCTGGAAAACACAGAGAAAGTATACATCAGAATTGCATATGGACTGGGTAGCAAGGACATATCCAAAACAAACGTACTACAAAAGTGGGTGTTTTCTTCTGCCAGTCTGAATTGATGGGCAATAAGCGCATGGGTCTGCAAGGAATCAGTGAATGGTGTATATATAGGCAAGCGTGCAAGTCCTTACAGCATGGTAGGCATACGGTGGTTTCCCTTGCCGGTCAAAATGCTTCACCATGATGGAGAACTCTATTGGACCCCAGTCATCTACTATTTCGAAACAATTGCATAGTGCAGCCTTATAAAGCTGCAAACCAAACCACCAAATGAAGTGAGAATATCTCCTTATGCAGGTTGGCATAGGAAATCAACAAAATAGCTCTTTTTAAACATCTACATGTATCATTAATGTTTATAAAAAGCTCCCTGGACTTGTATTGATAAAAAGGAGTATATTCAGTTTCCACACCTTCGCGGTGTCGGTTAGTAGCTCGGTACCAGCAGGGTACGAGGCATAATACTGGTCGGCCCTTGAGATCCCCGCCCTTGTCCTGCAGAAAGCTCAAGCAAAGAGCACAGTCGAGTGAGAATAACTGAACAAGTAATAAGGTTATGGAATTGTTAATGGACATACGTATTGCTGGTGTAAGCATAGGTAACAAGGGTGGTGAAGCAGTAGAATCCAGCATAGGACACCATAAGCCGAAACTTCTGGATCTTTAAGAGCTCCTTGCATTGATAAAGGATATCCATCCCACTACAGCTGAATGCTGCTTTTTAGGGGAAAAGATTGAAGGAACATCAATTAAAAGCAACAATTTGAGCTAGCGTACTTTCTTGTAAAGGTCACATAATAATACTAAATGGACCATGCATGCAACAAAAAGCAGAGGATCACCTAACCAAGAGAATGTTTACAATTGTTTTTCTTCACATATACTGGATACTTACAGGGTGCACAAGTCGCAATGACATCACAGAGTCCCATATTCCTACATGTTAGCACTCACTTTTGGTAAGCATTTTGCTACAACACCTACTGCGGCATGCACAGATTGAACTTGTGATGAGCTCCCAGAGAAGCTACGCACGGGGTAACTGGCGTAGGGCGGTGGCGGTAGCCCAGTCGACGCCGGGAGCGAGCGAGACACACACGGGGTGAAGGTCTGAAGGGGGAGCGCGCACCCGCACGTGGGCTTCCTGGGCCGTTCTTTTTCTCGCCTTTCTTTTGCAGCTTTTATTTTTCTTTATTTTCCTTTTTGTTTTCTTTATTTATTTATTTTTTTCATGATTTGGTATTTATCCTCGACGAGGAACACTACTAAAGTCTAGAGAAACACATTTGGTTTTAAATATGTGGAACGATTATGACATTTATTAGGAATTACAAACAAGCAAGAAACGTCTCTTTATATTTTTATTGTAAGATATAAGATATTTTAAAACCAAGCAAATGTAGTTGCGACAAGCATAGGCATGTTAGCGTCGACTACCAATCTCCAGGAACAACACTCATGTTTGCAACTGTAAAAAAGATCCGACAAGGAAATGGATTGAGCTATGGGAACGAGATCCTCTGAATTCGGTCTCCGTGACTGCTGTCTGCATTCACTCCATCTTTACCGTCCGCTGGCATCCAACGGAGCAGCTGAGCCCAAGCACTCTGCCTCCTCCTTTGCACGTATTGTGGCCCAATAACTCGGCCCGCTAAGCGGAAAGGCAACGAACAGCTCCTGCCGAGAGCTCCCAAATCGCCGCCGTCGTCTTCTGCTCAACCGCGCTCACGTCGAGGAGAGCCCCTGCCGAGAGCTCCCCAAATCCCCTCCCTGAGCCGCGTCGTCGCCATCCCTTCGCCGTAGCCGAGTCTTCGCCATCCCTTTGTTGTGGGCCACATCATCGCTATTCCCAGGCCGGAGCGTGTCTCCCCATCGTCGTCCCTCGCCGAGCGTCGTCGTCCTCTTGGATGCTGCCGCCCTGCAGCGTTTCCACCTCGTCCAGGAGCTTTCCAGGAGCACGGCTTCTGTCCAGGAGCTCGACTAGCTGCAGCACGGCTGCTATCCAGGAGCTCGACTAGCTGCAGCAAGTTTGCTGTCGAGGAGGAGCTCTCTCAATTTCTAATGCTATACGGTATGCAGAGAATGCCTGTAAAGTGCAACTTGTGCAAGAGCTTGCGAACCGTGTAAATTGCGGTAGTATCATCTGTGATTGCCCCCTCGCCTCGATCGTCCTGGCTTCAGCCCCGCGCGAAAATAAGCCGTGTCCGCGCAAAAACAGCGAGCTATCACGCCAGAAAAGAAGGAACGCCGCCGGCTGCCTTTTTCCGCTTAGCAGGCCGTGTTATTGGGGCAAAACATCCATGTACGTAGGGACATATTGCCTGGGCTCAGCTGCTCCGTCGGATGGTAATGAACGGTTGCGATGGATGACTGCCGGCAGCAGTCACGGAGACCGAATTCAGAGGATCTCTCGTTCCGAGCTATGAAAGAGGCTCGCTCATTGATTTATACTTTTCTTCTTAATAAAACGCGGTGGTGGGGCTCTCCCGTTTTTTTTTCTCATTGATTATACTATTTTTTAAAAAGATTGAACAACATATGTTCCACAGCTTTTATATCATCCGGGGATATAGATCAATTCATTTGCTGCAATGTGTGGTAGTACTGTTCTACTGCCCGCAGAGACTTAATTAAAAGTTGTCGATCACTGTTGATCGATGGAAAGACCAAAATTAGCATTGTGGCTCAGTAGTCTATATTGATGATCCAGGAGCTAGCTAGCTAGGGGAGGACACAAAAAAGGCTTGCCAATCAACGAAGCACAACACCAAGCAAAAGCATCATGAACACATGCATATATATATATATAGATCAATTCCGCTCACGTATATATCGTGATTAATCCTAGTAGCTCAACATTTTTGTTTGGTAATCCTAGACTGACGGTCATACAAAAGACTCTTATAAAAAGATGCATGCACGAATGATCTCATCAGTTGATGCACTCGTCAGCTACCCAACACGCTGAAATATACACCGATTCTATCCTAGTATAATATAATTCTAGACTAACGGTCACACCAAAGCCTTACAAAAAGAATCAAGCGGCATGCATGATTTCATTTGTTGATGCACTGCTAAGCTTCCGCAATACGCTGAAATATGCATAGACGATGGAAAACAAGCTGCGTTGCATTGATCGATGCAAGAAATAAATGGCGGTCAAGTTGATGCAACTATTCGCAATATGTTGAAATAAATGGCGTCAACTGGTTGATTGCTCGTCGGTTTCACGTTTGGTGCCGATGGATATACTGGTGCCACCGGTTGCTAGACCAGCTAGTCAAGCCCCTAGAGGGCGTCCCCCGTGACCAGGGTTCGAAGGCTAGGAATGGTTGATTTTTTGTCGTCGGTGTGGAAAAAAACCTCCTCTCCTGTTGTCCCAAAGCACAAGTATATGTAGACCGACCCTCTCATCAGGTAACGGACCCTTGTATGTGGGCAGGACATGGGTTCAGGGATTTTCTCGGGCTAAGATGAGAGTCCTCTGCCTTAAGCGCAGCTCGGGGGTGTCTTCCCCAGCAACCCGAGCTTTTTTATCTCACAAAGGTGGGAAAAGAGATCCATGCAAGTAAAGTTTAGCTAGCTAAAATTTCAATGCTAAACTTTAGTCAGCTAAAAGTACTCCCTGCAAAAATTTAGCTGAGGTGTTTGGATCCTCCCGCGCTAATAGATTCACCTAAACTTTAGCTGGTCATTTAGTTTGGCCCGTTTAGATTTCTAGCATGCAGTCAAATTTAGTCAGCTAAAGTTTAGTTGGTGGATCCAAACAGATAATAATACTAAAATTAAGTCATGGCTTTCGTAAAGACAACATGGTGACGCCAGCGGCGTCAACTCCCTCCCTCCCTCCAGACATGCATGATTATGATAATAATAAGATGGTTTCCATCTCATATTTATATATCACTCCATACGCAACATCGACGAGAGAGAAAAGCTCGATCGTTTCCCTCGCAGCCGTGCTAGATTTAAGAGAAGCATATATTGGATTTGGAGGGGTGAAGCGAACCTGTCTAGCTATCTGTGGACGCTTGGCGCCAGAGCTAGCGAAGCAAGAAAGTAAGTAGAGTATCGTTCGTGGAAAGGGCTCGGATTCGGAATGGCCAGTAAGAAGCAGATGGTTGTGGTGATGGTGGTCTTGCATGGCTGTCGTGCTGCTGCTGGCAACTGTGGATTCGTCGGTGGCGGCGGCACCGCACCAGCAGGCACGGCCTCTGACCACAAGCTGGGGCAGCTGGGGGCAAGAAGAGAGCTACAGGATATCAACTTATGCCGTTATGCGGAGGACATTTTTGTGTCTATGATGAAGACTGTTGCATTACTAACCCTGTTTGCAGTGACCACAACGAATGCATCTTTCCCTCCTACTAGCTAGCTTTCACGTGTATGTCCACGTAATCACACATTGCCATATGATAGTAAATAATCATGTCCTCCGTTAGATTTCGTGCGCGCTGGATGCTGTTGCTAGTTTGCTACCGGCAGCTAGTGTGTTCTGATTTCTACGCCATTGTACGCATGTACGCACTTGTCCTTGTCTCGGTTGAATGAATAAAGCAATGCAGTGTGTCATTGTCTACTATTCTTGGTCGATCCCCATATGTGTTCGGTCAGTTCTTGTATATAAGCAAACTTCTTTTTTTTTTGAAACCGGGCACTTTAGCCCGTACTGCATTAAGAGGAAATGGAGTTTAAGTTTACATCCTCGCGAGTGCCCTAGCGAGGTGCACGGGAACACGCGAGGCGGGGCACACTAACACAAATCACCGGCTGCGACGGTGGAGCTTAGAGTGGTGTAACTAGTATGGAAACTATATGAGGCGACTAAAAGGAGCGACGGAGGGGTGGCCGAGCGGTGGACACCAGCGCCGGGCGACCGCGGGCGAGCACCTCGTCGAGCCCCGCCAAGACGGGAAGAGCACGCGCACAACCCGACGTTTGTAGTCCGCACGTGTCCCCTGGTGTCCAAGCAGCCGCCGGTCACCACGCCGTCGGGGTGGAGGAGCCAGCAATGTCCGGGCGCCCCTCCCACTTGTTGAGCACGACGCGCCAGGCGCGCCGACCGCCTCGGGTCCCGTGAGACCGATTTGGCGACCTGGATGGGAGCTCCGCCTAGGGACCCAATCGCCCACCCGAGAAGTCCGTAGAGGAGGCAGCGAGGGAGATGAGTGGCTGCTCGAGGGGCAGCCGGAAGGAGTTAACAAACGCTGTGATGGTGGCCTCCGTAGGAGAGGCAGCGATCCGATGACGGGCGCATCACCGAGACCGCACATCCGCAGATAGGTGTGGCCGCAGGGCTAGGCGTGACCGGGCCGGGTGGAGGAGCTGCGGTGCAGGCGCCAGAACAGCGGGAACACCGGGTGAAGGCAGACCCGAGGGCGGGCTGGGGTGCCCCGGCGCCGGGCGGTGGAGGGTTGGGGTGGTGGGGGGCACCGTGAACCGCTCGACGAGGTCACCCCACCGCCGTTGGCGCGCACCCGGTGTAGAAGGAGAAGCCGGGCCCGGCGTGATTCTTTGCAGCCGTGGTGGCGGAAGCGTCGTTGCATTGGGATCCTCCGCCGGGGCCGACGGTGTGGTCCCGCAAGCAGGGCGTTGTCATTGATGCCGTCCGAGTGGACACCACAAAGAACCGCGAAGTTGAGCTCGAGCAATCGTAGCGGTGAGGCGGGGCTCCCACCGCACCTCCTGGGAGAACGGTCGCGCGACGAGGGGAGGCTTCAAGCTCGTCCAACATTGGGTCCACCCTAGAGGGGGGGATCCGCGCCCACAAGCTGCCCGAGCGGGCGGGTCTGCGGGTGTGGCGACGTTACCCCCCGAGGGACGGCTCGGGCGCCCACGCTGCCGGGAAAGGCCGCGATCGAGGGGTCGAGCAAAGGATGCGCCCGACGAAGAAGGGAGGCACCGGGCGACTCTGGCACCCGTAAGGGCATCCAGACCACGGACACGGTTGACGGCGACGCGGACGGACGAAACACAAAGACGGGTCTCGGCGGGCGTGGAGACTCCGCCGCATCGTGGGAGGCGCCGCGGGTGGGAGCGACGGCCCGGTGGATGCAACCGGCGCCTGGTGCTTGTCGCGGCGGGTGTGAGGCGGCGGTCGGGCGGCGCGACTCACGGCGACATGATCCCCGCCCGTGCGGTTGAAGCAAAGCCCAACGAGGATGGTGGCACGGGCGTCGACGCCGAGGGTTGGGAGGGGCATGCCGCCGCCATGCCTCCGCCTTAGCACAAGAGTGAAACCGTCGTCGTCGGACGGGGGCGCGGATCGCGCATGGGGGTCCCCGGAAGCGCCGCTCCCGCGAAGACCCGGGATGGAGGTCGCCGGACGACGGAGGCCGGCGTTGGTGGAGGCCGGACGGCGCAGGCGGGTCGTCGCCGAAGCCGAGGGCGCCGGCACCCGGTCGAAGGAGTAGTGCGCCCGTGGGGGGCGCCGGGGAGGTTGGGGGAGTGTGTCCGACGACGGCGGCCGCGCCGTCCGCGCCTCCTGGCTGGCCCGCCGCCCTCGACACCGGGGGGACCGCCACCCGCCCCAGGGACCCGTGGAGCACCGCCCATCTCGCGAGGCCCGCGGCTAAACCCGGGCGCCCCCAACGAGGAAGGGATGGACGGGCGCGCGGCATGGCGGTGGGGAGCTTCCAGACCGACGAACTCGTCCTCAATGTCCGAGCCATCCGAGAAGCGGCCGCCGACCCCATCGCATGCCCTTGGGTCTTCCGACGGAGGGGAAGAAGGGGGCGCATCCAGGGGAGAGGTTGAAGCGCGGACCGCCGGACGAGCCCGGGCGGGGCGCGACCATGGGCGCCGCTACCTGGATCCTAGGGAGGACGGCGTCGGGGCCGGACGTGCGCGGACGGGCGGCTCCAACCCCGGCAGCCGAGCGGCGTCAATTCTTTGTTCCGTGCGAGCCCGGGTTGGATTGCGGTGCGTGCAACCTCGCCCTCCTCCAGGACGTCAAAGCTCCCCGACACGGGCGGTGGCCCGGGGCGGTCCCGATCGGGCGGAGACGGCGAGGCAGCCTGCGGCGCGGGGGGTGAGCGGCGGGACGAGGACGCGTGCTCGAGGAGGTGGCTGTCCCCGAGGTGGTCGGCCGCGCCCTAATCGAAAGTGGGGCGATGAGGTCGGCGCGCCCGAGGCGCCCATGGCGGGGGCACGCGTCGAGGCGCGCCCGACGGGAGGTGTGCTCGCCGATGACGCCGTCACCGCGACCGTGAGGCTTCCGCGTGGCCGTTCTTGGCCCGGGCCGGGAGGGGAGAAGACTAGGAGGACGGCGGTGTGGGACGACCACCGGTTGTTGTTGGCCCGGTTGGCCTCAACAGCCCTCGACGAGCCCCTCCGCCTTGGCCGGCGGGGGCCATGGCCGGACCAGGGGCAGCGAGGTGGGAGGCCTCGGTGCGGAAGGAGGGGCGACAACGGCGGCGGCCGGCAAGGGGCAGCTCCCACGCCCACCGGCGAGCCCCGGGCGTGGCAAGGAGTAGAGGCGCGAGTATCTATCTGCGGCGTTGCCGACCCGGGGCAGAGGGTGTCGAATCCGCTGGCGAGGAGGGCCCGGCGGCCGGATCCATGCCCGCCCCCACCAGATGCCGATGCCCGCGGTGGCGGAGGAGGGGCCGGGCGGCGCCGGGTGCGGCCACCGGGGAAGCCGGGGCGCGACGACGGGTGGGCCGGGGAGAGAGCAGGGGAGGAAGTGGAGGTGGAGGCTAGGCGGTGGCGGGAGCCGGAGCCTAGGTGGCCGCCGGCCGGGCGGCGATGGTGGATGCCCCGCCGGCCCGCAACGGTCGGGAGGGGAGCGCCCCTGTTTCGCTTATATAAGCAACCGGGATCGAGTGCCTTGTTCATCTTCCGAGACATCCTTGTATACAAACCGGAACAAGTCCTTTTTTAGACCAAAGGTATTCACCCGACTTTTTGAAAGCTTAACGAACACCCATAGGCTGGAACAGTCCTTTTGTGTATCCATCCTAAACATTAGCCATTGTTGATTGGATTAGATGCTCTTTTCTCTCACATCAAACTATCAAATGCCTCTTTGCGTAATAACACAAACGTTGTGTGTAAATCTTATCTGATCACCAGCAGCATTATCTATAGTTGACAAGCAACAATGAAGATATTAGGACGAGATAAGCGAATCCTATGGACACAAGATATGAGAATGTTAGTTTAATGATCCTCCTATGGCTAGATGACAGAGCTCAAGGGTAATTAGAGAGGGTGAGGACATGATGAAGAAGGCAATGATGAGAAAAGAAGAAAAGCTCTAGGGTAAAGGTGCTCTCTGGACCTTATGGAACACTAGGAATGATTCCAAAGAACACACTGCAAAATGCAAAAATATAGGACCTCCTATGGCTACATTAAATTAATGTAAGTTGCATAGAACCTAATAAAGGGGGACCCTTTGAAGATCAAATAAGTACATGACATGTACGAGAGAGAAAAATTACAACACTTAACAAAACAACAAACACAATATGGTTTAGCTATCGGCACAACCTACTAACCGGAGTGAGTGCAAGCAATACTTTCTAACCTATCCACCACTAAAGACTCTAAAGAGCTATAAACCATACACAGTTGTAAGGTATTTAGTGAAATCTATCACATGATAGCCATTAACCTTACAGGTGGCACCCATGACTTGCATCACCTCGAGAAAACGATTTTTTTAGAGGCAACTGGAAATAGAGTTACCTCTAGAAATAGAAGTTACACTTTAAAATAACATGAATTGTTCAAATGGCCTCAGGTGCAGAAACGACCAAAACAACAAAAGTTGTAGATCTTAAAAAGTTATGCAACTTTATATAGGTTGGCAATATTTTTATTTAAAATGACATATTTAAGTAAAGTTACGTTTGAATTTCTCACAGTTGAAATTCAGGTTTTTCGAAAAGACCTCGGGTGGAGAAAATCAAAATCAAGAGTTGTAGATCTCAAAGAGTTATATAACTTTGTAGACGACGATAGCTCTTTTTGATTTGACTTTGTTTAGAGTGTCAAATGTTCATTTCAAAATCGAATGAAGATACACGTGAGACTTGAGGTCACCGGTTTAAGCCTCAAGTGGCCACGCACGAAGAGCGCGAAAAAACATGTGACTTCCCAGAAATAATGATCGTAGTGATAATCTCCAAATTTAAGATTTGATATATTACTGTATGTTCAACTCGTCTTATCTTTCTGCTCGTCATCAATTTCTTTTGAGCATAGTTGGATTTCTTATTGGATTGGAAATTAAACGAACAAAAGCGAACACTACATTCACCGAACACATCAACAAACACGTACAATAATAGTTGAAGACATACATTTATTCAAACAAATCAAAGAAAATTTAAGCACACGCGCTGCAACTGACACGTGCACAGGGACATGCATGATGCACGCAGGCTATCACATCATAGGCACTTCCCGTATAGAAAACAATGGTTGGAGCAACACTGCCGATGAAGAGTACACGCGGCTCCACTTGGGCGGCACAACAGTAGCTTTCTTGCCCCCGGCTGGCTATTGGATGGCGAGTAGGAGTAGCCCCCATGGGTGTTGCAACTAGAAAGTCCTGTGGCTGATGCCGACTCCACGTTGGCCATCAGCGGTAGCAATAGCAGCAAAACATGGCGGCCACGGTCACCACAGCCATCTTCTTGCTCGTCACCGCCATTCAAAGTTTCCAATCTGACGGTGACACTACTTGTTTTTTTTTTAGTTAGTTGGTAGGAAGCCTCTGCACTCCTCCAATGCTTCTTCTCTCTTATATATGCGCGGACGAGACCGATTGACCTTTGCTTACTCGGACCGCCGGTGTGTGGAGTTGTCTGATCAAATTAAATGTGATAAGCGTCGTCTTAGAAATTATCTACGTCTATATCTATATCAATACCTATACCAATACCTATTCCTATACCTATATAGAGATCGCGATCTCAATCTCGACCTCTCTATATCTATGTATGTATGTATGTGTATCTGTATTCTGTATCTGTATTCATATATTTTTAATCTATATCTATATTTGTATCTATAGAAGAGTTTCTTTTGTTGTTCTGGCGGTATTTTTCTTCCTTAGTTTTATTTTTTCTTTTTTTTAGATCAAATGCCTAACCTAGCTTTATTAGAATGCTTAGCATTTGAGCCTCCAGTCTTGTATTGGGGTTACCATTTACCAACGTACAAAACAACCCCAACAACCGTAAAAAAAAAAAAAAAAACGTCCACACCGACAGACCAGGTGTGCCTAACATCTAATCTCAATAAGTCAAAAGAAACATCGCCATCCAACACAGAAATGGAAACATCACCACCCATCTATAACCAAACAATCTCGAACCAAACTTCACACCTTAAGACAACCTAGATCCACTTCATCAATATTCATCTCCGTTGGTGCCTTGGACTTATTTGAGTGCCTTGTTAATATTCCTACATTTTTGCAAAAAAAAAAAAAAAAAAAAAAAAAAATGAATCGGTTGTTGATAATTTAATCACTGCAAAATGCAATTTACTCAAATTTTATAATTTAATTTAATTTGCTTGCTTGCATTCATGCCTTGCATTTAGTTTTATTGTGTGAAAAAGGTAATTTCAAACACACAATGAGGGCAGTGGCACTTTTAGTAATATATAAGCTGTCTCTATAAACCAGGAGGCATTCGGCAAAATAGCACTTAAAATCGTGCCCAAAAAATAATCAAGCAGCGTGGCAAATGATTTGATGACAGATTGAACCTTAGGTAAGGAAAATGGGCCTCCACCTGATACTCCACACGTCCGTGGTATTCATCATAGCGTCATATGTACCCACCAAGACAGGATGACGGTGCTCTGCTTCTTGTCTACTTGTGTCCTCTTTTGTTCAGAATAAACAGTATAGAAAACTGGTTTGGGACACTGATCAGGTGTACCTCGTATTTGCTTCTTTAATCCCCCAAAAAATAAATCAGAAATCATGAAAACAAAACGAAACACACCCCACACACACACAAAAGCCGGAAACAGCTAAGGAAAGAAAACTTTTGCTGATGCAAAATGAAAATCTGAAATCAACACACAAAAACATATATCAATCGCGCGCACCCGTACCATCCTAGTATATATTCCTATAGGCTGTATCGACCATGCATGCATGATCTCATCTGTTGAAGCACTCGTCAGCTACTCTCGCAACACCCTGAAATATACTTACTTATATGATATAGACAGGCGATGGATGGAAACAAGTTGCATTGAGAGATGCAACAAACAAATAAACAGGCGGTCAAGTTGATGCATGCAGCAGCGCTACTCACAATATGCTGGAATAAACGGCGTCAGCAGGTTGATTGTTGCTTGTCGGTTTCACAAATTAATTCAGCGCTTGCGCAAAGACAAGATGGTGTCGCCAGCAGGGTCGACTTGCTCCATCGCAGCTAGATATGCATGAATATGGTAATTAACATACCGACGAGCGAGCAAAGCTCGGTTGCATCGCAGTCGTCGCAGCCGCACTTATACTATATAAGAAGCATTGGAGGGGGTGTCGAGCCTCAGAGCAAGAGTACTAGTCTCGTGCCTGCAGGAAAGCTAGCTAGGGCTGGATATATTCGGAAGAATGGCGAGCAGCAAGAAGATGGCTGTGGTGATGGTGGTGTTCATGGCTGCCGTGCTGCTGATGGTGACTGTGGAGTCGGCGGCGGCAGCAACAACCACTGCCACGGACTCCGATTCCAACCACCAGCTGGGGCTGGGGATGCTGGGAGACGACGAGGCTTGCCCCTGGCGGTATTGTTGGGCAGATGATAACTGTTGCCCTGGCAACCCTACTTGTGAGAGAGATGGTATCCATTCTGATCCCTATTGTGCCTGACGGATCGGAGGGAGGCTATATGTACGTTCCGTTCCTGCGTGATGTGGAGGCATGCTGTTGGTACACCGGCATCTAGCGTGTTTTGATTTCTACCGTACGTGCGTGTTTGTCGTCCTGCTTGTGTGTTGTTGTTCAAGGAATGAATAAGAAAGCGATATATGCAGTCCAGCTGTGTCAGTTTACATTTGCTTCACTTTTTTTCTTTTGAGAAAAGACATTTGTTTTCCAACGCCCAACAGGAAAACAAAAACGTTAACTACGTAGCCCAGCTCTCCCTAATGTTGGAACTGATTTTTGTTTAGGGAAAGGTTCCTTTTTTTAAGTTCGGAATGGGCTTTAGCAAAAGAGGCCTGCTGGGCCTTATATAGTCACAAGTCCCATTTTCCTTGAACTAACGTTAAAAAAATCAAATTATTTGCCACGCTGCTTATTTGAGTTTGGTTTTGCACGATTTTAAGTGCTCTTTTGCCGAAAGGCATATAGAGACAACCACATTACTAATTGTGCATGTGTCTGTATTTTAAATTATTTTTTCACACAATAAAATTAAATTCAAGGAATGAAACAAGCAAGAAAAGAAAATTAAATTAAATTATAAAAAAATTAATCATATTTTGCACTGATTATGTTCTCAAAATGATTTAAGTCTTGAAAAAATTAGAAATATGATAATCTTGTGCCATCGATCACACTGCATTACTGCAAGATTATTCCTTTTCCTATGTGACGGAGCAATTTTGTTTTATGAATCAACAACATCACCCCAATATTGGTTACCACCCCTATCGGCTCCATTGGTTGGGTCCATTGAATTTTCTATATCCACGAAACTCATTAAACTAACATCCTTATCTTGTGTCCATAGGATCCACTTATATATCCATCCTAATATTTTCATTTTTGTTGTCAATAGATCACGCTGCTGTCTCATTCAATGGTTCCAAGCATGTGAGACCACATATTTGATTGTAGTTACTGAATCCCGTTAAATTTTTTTGACATAACTCTTATCCATTGTAGCCATAGTCTAATTCTATTTGACATAACTCTTGTAAAAGATGCATGCGTGATTAGCAGCATGAAAATCATGTATGTCGCTGGTTACCAGAGTACATCGTTCCTGCAACGAGGGTAGTTCACCGCCAGATGTGTGACACAAGATCAGAATGCCAATTAGTTAATGAACTCATAGGTAGAAAACTAGAGAGATTCTCCGCGCATTTAGTAATATATAAGTTGATAATTCACACTGTCCCTCATTGTGTTGTTGATAATTTAATCACTGCAAAGTGCAATTAACTCAAATTTTTATAATTTTAATTAAATTTGCTTGGTTGCATTCATGCCTTGCATTTAGTTTTATTGTGTGAAGAAAGGTAATTTCAAACACACATATGAGGGACAGTGGCACATTTAGTAATATATAAGTTGTCTCTATAAACCAGGAGGCATTCAGCAAAATAGCACTTAAAATCGTGCCCAAAAAATACTCAAGCAGTGTGGCAAATGATTTGATGACAAATTGAACCTTAGGTCAAGGAAAATGGGCCTCCAATCTATATACGGCCTAACAACGCATATATGTCATATTTAGGGCCTTTTCTGGCAAAGCCCATGTCAAACTTATAACATGGATGAGGCTCTAGCTGAACGCTTCCCGGCAATATACTATCACTCAGTTAGGGGGCGTGCTAGGCGCCGTCCACCTTGGAGGTGGGCCGCCCAGCAGAGGCCCGCCTGGCCGCGCCCTATTCATCTTCCTCATCCAGACGACGCCGCGCCCCCGCCGCTGCCCGCCCCGCCACGGCGCCCCTTCTTCCACTCCAACGACACCAAACCCTAGCTTCGAGCTCGAAGCCCGAACCCGGCATGGCGCCCCGCCCCGACTTGGCCCAACCGCCCCCCACCATGCCAACCGCACTCTAAGCCGTCCGGCGACCATGCCGACCGCCTACCTACCTACCCCCGGCCGGCCATTCTATACCCCCGGGAAGGTGTTGAAGGAGGTCCCGCCGCCATCATTGTCGTCTCCGGGCGACGCCCTGTCGCCGTCCACGCCTCCGGGCGCCGCCGGGCAGGCCGAAGCAGGCCGTGGGGCCGTCGGGCCGTGGGCCAGCCCACCAAAGGGTGGTCGGGCCCTCCGGCGCCAACTGGTCGGCCGCTAGCATTGCCGCCAGTCAGGGAGGCAGTGCTGTCAAACCTTGACAACACCTTTGTTTCTAGTCTCTCCAATAAAGCTGCACATGAGCTTCAGCAAATCAGAAGCAATTGTTGTTCAGACAAGTCTGTCTCTCAAGGCAACGACCGAAGAAAATCTTCATTCGACTGCGCCGAGGCAAACTGGACTCTTCCTCTATCTACAGACTTCTAAAAGCAAGACAACATGCTGATGACACAACTTCTGATATCATCTGGAAGAACTCTGTACCTCCTGCAATCCAGTTCTTCATGTGGCTTGTCTGAAAAAGGAAGAATCCAGTGCCGTGCAAATCTGTTTAGAAAAAAGATTGTGGTTGATCAATGTTGTCAAATCTGTAGTGTTGCAGAGAATAACACAGACCACATCATCCTGCGTTGGGCGTTGTCCCTTCGCCAAAGAATTCTGGAATAAGATTGGACCGCCGGTTACAGATGATCTTTTTTTCCACAACGGTAAAACCAAATTTCATTACGAAAACGCAACGAAATTACAAAGGGGTTACAGATGATCTGACAACTAAGGTCATTCAGACATTCCCAAAAATTCCATCCATTCCAGCTATACAGTAACAGTACAGCACCTTTTTTGCCCTGTGCTGTTGGAAACGACGAAATGCATTCATCTTCCAATGAGGTACTCTCCCTAAGACAAATTTTCCAAGCCTGCTGTGTTGGGACATGGTGAACTAAAGTCACGAAGGCTTCAGACCACTGCAACTTATACTAACTGAGTTGTTAAGATATGCGGGGTGAGCGGGAAGGACCTTTGCTCGGTCGACCCCTGAGTGGGCAGAGACCCGAAGGCAGAGCTAGAGCGAAGGTCTGGCTCGGGACAGGAGGGCCCAGCAGAAGAGCGACGGAGGTCCACCTCGAGGCATTTTGAGTGCGGAGGCAAAGCAAAACCTCCGCCTCGAGATGCGATATCCACGCCGAAGGTCTCGACTCTCGAGCCTCAGTCCGAAATCGGTCGAAGGTCGCCAAGAGATCCGAGACCCCTAGCTAGAACCCCCAGCTAAGAATCAGAGCGGAGCATGGCGAGAGAGAAGATGAACATCACCCAATGGAGAAGCAAGGCGGAGGCAAGAAGTGTGATGAGAAGGCCAGCCCAACTCCCAACATGGGCTCATGATGAGTTGGGATGGCAGCCCGCGAACTAAGGCGGTAACCGATGGAGTAAGATGGAAATGCCCTCAAGGTCTAGGATAGCTTAAGAAATATCCTAGGAATATTCCAGGGTCACACCTGTAAATGGACCGAGGTCCGACCTCGTGGCTATAAAAGGGGAGTGCCCCAGTGTAAAAACAGGTTGGTGAATACATGAATGACACATTAAGTTCGCAGTGTTCGCTTGTTCTCATACTATCCATTCCAGCCTCACTTTGCTCGGGCACCGACCGAGCGAAGGTTTCCCTCACATTGCGAGATCTTAGTATTTTGATGCTTTGTAAATCCCAACTCTCCTTTAACCACGTACTACACTCTGGACTATGCTCAAAGGATAGAGACAGGGATTCACAAACAGGAGGAGAAAAACCCCACGGCCTAAAAAAAAAAAAAATGCACCAATTTTAATTGTAGAATGACACCGCCAGTGCTAAAAACACAGAAGCTACTTGCCATCGAATCTACTTCTTTGTCAACAGGCTAACATTTCTGCAGAAATGTATAGAATTCCAAAAAAAAACAGGTTGTGTGAGCGTCAACTGTATCACCGTATAACGACTGAAAGTTGACTCTATAGAAGTATAATTTCCTTCTTCTCCTGCTTTTGAGTGTTCATTTCCTAAAATAAAAATTTCTGACAAAAGGGAGATTATGTAATATGGTTGCAGCTTTCTACACAAAGCTAAAGACCGATTATAAAGAGCTCAAGACCAGAACTTCAATATGGAGATGCAATGGTACATGGCGTGATGACTAATGCAAGAGAATTCATTGAACGTGAGCTAGACATTGTGAGGAAAGAAAGAGAGGAGCTGGAGAGGAAGAGGAAGAGGGAAGAGGAGGAGAGCTGGCGGCGAGGCGGGTGCGGCTGTTGGTTGCCCACCATGGTGCTAGTTCTTCCAAGGGGCTTGCTGATCATGGTGCTAGGTCTTCAACAGGGGTTGTTGATCATGGTGCAACTTCTTCCAAGGGGTCTGTTGAGGAAGCTCCTATCGTTTTGGAGGGGGAGGAGGTCCAGGTTTGGATGAGGGGTTAGTTTTGGAGGAGGGTCATGGGGAGGAGTTGAGGGCCCATCAAGGGGCGGTATGGCAAGGTACAAGTTTTTGGATTCCTCAAATGAAGATTGATGCGACCGCCGACTGCTGCTGTATGAATCTGAAGGAAGATGCTTTGAATGCTCTACTCTATTGTTCTTCTGCATTTTTTTTGGAAATTGATGTAGGAACTGTTCCAAAGTAGTCGTCATTCATACTCAGATGTGGATTGTACGACCGTGACTCAATGTGCTCCAGCCCATTAGGTGTGGTAGATAATTAGATATTGTTTCAGCCATCAGTTTCGGCCATGTGGGGAAATTTTTGGAAGGCAAAGAATTTCACACAAATCTTGTTCCACAGCAATTGCCTAATTGGTGCACAACACACCTTTTAGAACTCTGATACTCTCAAAGCCATTGAAGACCAACTCCTCAATTTGCAAATGAACCCACCCAGTCATCAGAATCCGACCCTCCAAAAACACCTCATTTATCAACATGAGAAACTTTTAGCCAAAGAGGAAGCATACCATAGACAGAGATACAAAAAGAACTAGTCTGTTGCTGGGGACAGAAATACCAGTTTCTTCCACCAATCCATTATCAAAAGAGCCAGGAAAAACACCATCACTCATTTCATCAACTCAGATGGATCCTATGCCACTACCCATGATCAGCTTGCTCAAATAGCCAATGCTTATTTTATAGACATTTTCAAAAGTGATTGCAGGAACACAAATGAAAATAATTCTTGGCTACCAACACAAGGCAACAATCAGCTTATTCAAGAAGACACTTATGTCAACTCGACGCCAGATGACAAAGAGATTCATGCCATTATCAAAGAAATGAGAGGCAATGCAGCTCCTGGACCGGATGGCTTAAATGCTGAATTTTACAAAGCCACTTGGGCCTGGACAGGTAAGGACGTAGTGCATCTAGTTAAATCCTTTTATCAGTCTGCTTCCATGCCTGAGGACATCAATCGAACTCACATTGCTCTTATCCCTAAAGTTAAAAATCCATGCACTCCAAAGGATTATAGACCAATTAGCCTCTGTAATGTTGTTTATAAAATTATTGCTAAATCTCTAGCCCAGAGGATCAAAAACCACTTACCTCACATCATTCATCCTTCTCAATCAGCTTTTATTCAGGGTAGACACATTGCAACTAATATCATTATAGCTTAGGAAATTATACACAGCTTTAATCTTAAAAGTTGGAAACAAAAAGCTTTTTTCCTCAAAGTAGATCTAGCTAAAGCTTTCGATAGACTTGAATGGAGCTTCATTACTTCTGCTCTTAAAAGACAAGGCTTCGGAGAAGATTTTATCAAACTGGTTTTCACTTGCATATCAACTACTACAATGTCTGTCATTGTCAATGGGGATCCCACACCTATGTTCCACCCTCAGAGAGGTATAAGACAGGGCTGCCCACTTTCTCCTTATCTTTTTATCTTAGCTGTCAACGAATTATCTATATGCTTACAACATCACTCCAATGAAAATGGCATCACAGGTATCACTCTTGGCCCTAATTGCCCTAACATCCATTCTCTCTTATTTGTTGATGATCTGATTATATGTGGTCAAGCAACTAAAAACGAGGCTTTGAGAATTAATGCCACACTTCAAGCTTTTTGTGCAGCTTCTGGCCAAACGCCTAATCTAACCAAATCCTCTATTCTTTTCAGCAAGAATGTAGATGATCAGAGTAAATGTGACGTGAAAAGTGTATTCCCAGTGGCCGACCTTACACCCAACACAATCTATTTAGGCCACCCCCTCATTTTTAATCATAATGATAGAACAAGAGCCTATAGTTTCATTTTTCAGAAATTCAGAGCCAAGCTAAATAATCTAAAAGCAAGGAAACTTAACCATGCTGGGAGACTTGTTTACATCAATTCCGTGCTTTCATCCATCCCCATTTATTTCATGACCACTATCCTTTTTTTCCTAACGATTTTATTGCAAAGATAACTTCGATCATTAGAAGGTTCTGGTGGTCCGGTGTGCAAGAAGAGAATTGCTCTTGTATTAATTTCAGGTCATGGAAGGACATATGCAGACCAAAGAAGGAAGGAGGACTAGGAATAAGAGACTTACAAACTGTGAATAGAAGTCTTCTTCTAAATGCAGCATGGAAAATAGCAACAGGTAAGAGCACCTTCCTGTCTGATATTCTCAAATCTAAATATTACCCTAACTCCAATTTCTGGCTAGCTAAAAACACTCCTATCAAATCGGCTTTCTGGTCATCCATTATGAATGTAAAAGACATCCTTGTTAATAATTGTATTACTCAAATACATAAAGGAAACTCTAGTATTTGGTCTTCACCTTGGTGCGGTATTTGGAAAGAAATTCACAACCACCTCAATTTACCAGTATCTGTAAAAACAAATTACCAGAAAACATAAGTGATTTGTGGGTGACCAATACAAACAGCTGGAACACTAACTTAATTCAGGAGATTTTTGATAGTGAGGCCTCTAATGTTATAATGAATACTGTTACCGTGCCCTCAAACAAAAATGATATTGTTCGATGGGTCCCTTCTATCAAAGGAGAATGCAGCACTAAAGAAGGGTTCCGTTTTCTAAACAATCAGATGCAGGTCCAACTACCTTTGCAGGACCACGAAGTATTTCTGATGCAGCTATGCAGATCCTACAGCGAGTTTGGAAGCATAAGGTCATCCCTCCAAATGTTAAAACCTTTGCCTGGAGATTGATCAGGAATGCTCTAGCTACAGGAGAACGAGCTGGAAATCTATCAACCAAAATAGACAGGAGATGCAGCTACTGCGATCATAATGAAAATGACTCTCACTTGTTTTTTCATTGCAGCTTCTCCAGGGCGGTATGGTTTTCGGCCAAACCCCCTATTAAATCATCTTTCCTTCCTTCCGAGCAGGATGGTGTTCAGGAAGCTCTTTAAATCATAATCACAGACTCGACAACCAACGAAGATTTTTGCAGGATATGGACTATCCTATGGAACATTTGGAAAGCAAGAAATGATAGGCGCTTCAATAGGAAAAACTGGAGTGTATTGCAGGTCCACCATGCTGTACAGGCGCAGATCAATGAGGCTTCAAGTGCTATCATTAAGGTACATAAGCAGATTGGAAACAAGGCTTCTTCCACTCTTTCTATGCAGGTACACCACAATGGAGCTCGAGCAGATCCACCGGCACAGCAAATGCTACAACAGCAGCAAAACAACATCTCCATAGCTAGTGGACAGGATCAATACAATGCTGGTGAACAGGAGAATGCTTCATATGATCCATTCTCAAATATCAGCTGCTATCCATTCTCAAATATCAGCTGCTACACAGATGCTTCTATCCAGCCTGACAACGAAAGCCAGGAACCAAGAAGGACAGGTTTAGGGATCTACATCGTCAATCTCACAAATCAGAACAGATACTTCATTCAAGCCGAGGCAAAGAACTACACTTCAGTACTAATGGCTGAAGCTGCAGCAATTGCTGTGGCAGCATGTGTCACGAGAGCACTCAACACGCTACAGGTCCACTTCTTCACTGACAATCAGACCATCTTTAACATCCTATCAAACAATCCCGACTCCGACCATGACTGGAGAATTCAGGTCTTCACTCATACCTTCTTCAAAGAAGTAAAAGATAGGGATGCTCAAGTAATCAAGATTGATAGGAATAAGAATACCCAGGCTCACTACCTAGCTAATCGAGCGTTCAAGCACCATGACTCTAGTTGTGCTACAAATCCCTTGTGTTTGAATATAAACCATGAAGGCAGAAGCCCTCTCATGGATGCTCTAAGAGATGTGAACATTCAGCTTTGTACTGTAACGAAGGCAATTTGCCGATAATAATAAAAGCTTTGTTTGTTGTCAAAAAAAAAAAAACACCTTTTGACACTGACAAGTGCAACAACGGCAAAAGACGCTGAACCTTGGCTGATTGGTGCACACCACACCATCAATGATAATGACAAGATGCAATCACATCAGCACTCTCTAGTCTCTAATCTATTACCACTATAACAACATTGTGTGTATAAATATATATATTACACATGTCCAGGCTACACTCTACCTCTCATCTCATACACTCAATTCAACTCACCCTCAGAAGCTTTTGAATTACATCGCGTTAATTTTACAGGCAAACAACGGCCAAAGCACTATCCCGCCGCGTGGAACACCACAATGCTATTGCTATTGCTAGCACACGAGTGAGGCCCGGAGCGAGTCGTCGTGGAGAAGTTGGTGCACGACGCCCAGCGTATGACGGACTCGGACACCGCCACGCCCCAGGTGCTCCCGCCCACCAGCGCCGATCGTGTGGTTCCGTCGCCGTTGACTCGACGACGCCCGCGGCATGGCCCCCCTCGCCGTCCTCAAAGATGAGGCAACCACCGTCACGCCACAAGGAGCTTTCTCCGACGACGACGGCGGCGGTTCAGGCTCGCCGCAATCTTGCGCGAGAGAAGAACGAAGCTCGGCATGGAAGGCACCGGCATCGGGAACCCTCCACGGCAGTTCTGAGCCCCGCCAAAGGAGAACCCAGAGGCGCCGGAGGTGGAGGGCAAGCAGACGACGGGTCCGGGTCGGTGACGAACGCCGAGAAGGACGACCTGCAGGCAGTGGCAAACGAGGCGAGCAGCACGCCCGTCCTCGGGCATGCCCCGCACGCGATGGAGCCGCCCGTGTTGAAGCTCACGCCCTCGCTCCGCGACGCCAGCGGCGTGGAGAAGGAGCACGAACAGAGTCCTCCCGCCGGAGACCGATCTGGTAGCAATGGCTGCAGGAGTCTTCTGACTGGTCGCGTGGTCTCGCATCCACGGATGCTCTGCATTGGAAACATTTGTTTAGATTACAAGAAAATAAAATCCACATGGGCAAGGCAACGGCTGCTATGGAATGAGAGAAAAGCCATCATTAACAAATTAAGACCAGCTGATCTGTACTGTAAGGTCCCAAAATGATGCCATGACAGCCAACCAAACCAGGCTCCATGAAGGGTGGAAGAACGAATCGGCAAGCTTAAAGGTAACATGAACCAGAGAAAGGGGAATTTAAAATCTCTGTATGGTAGCAGCAGATCTACCAGAACATGACCCTACCACAAAATGGCGATGGCACCAATGACACCTGTCCTATTCCCAGCCTTGCAAGATTATATTTATATTACGAAACACCAGCAGCCTGAGCTGGTGCTAGCTCAGAGCTTAGCAGCAAAGCTACTCTACAATGCTTTGTTCGATTTGTAATGTAAACAAGCAAAAGAGTTCCAAGGAACTGCTACACATATTTTCGTTGATCTCTATATAATATGGTGGACAGCTCAATAGCCTGAATCTAAATGCAGGAATCATGAATCAAGATGAATATAATGTGAAGGACTGAAAATTTCAGATTGGTGGTTTCGGAGGACCAACAGATGAATCCATGGCTGCTCACCTAGAACCTGCTTGGCCGTGAGTCGTTGTCTAGGATCGCGCCTCAGCATCCCGGTGACTAGCTCCTTGGCCGAATCAGAAACCCTGTCCCAGGGATCAGAAGGGAACCGCAGCTCCATCGATCTGATGCACTCGAAAATCTTGGACTTGGTTTTCCCCCAAAATGGTGGGATGCCACTGAGGAGGATGTAGAGTATCACCCCGCGCTCCAGACATCGGCAGCCTCATTGTACCCACCGGAGAGCACCTCCGGCGCAATGTAGAACGGGCTGCCCACCATGCCGCTCAAGCTTCGACCTGACAAAACCCATCATGATCAGATTCTGATTTGAGTAACAAGCTCAAGGGAGAGAGTAACATTACAAGGTGCCTCTTCCATAGAAATACTAGAATTGAATCATTGGTCAAACGAACACCAAACGTACCAGGCTGGATGTAGGTGGCGAGTCCAAAGTCAGCGAGCTTGATCGGCGACGAGGGCGACTTGCTGACGAGGAGGATGTTCTCCGGCTTGAGGTCCCGGTGGACGATCCCCTTGCTGTGGCAATGCGCGACGACCTCCATGAGGTAGCGGAACATCAGGGCGGCCTCGTGCTCGAGAAGCACCCGCGCTCCTCGAGGCGGTGGAAGAGCCCTCCCGCGCAGAGCTCCATAACGAGGTGCACGGAGTCGCGGTCTCGTACACGGCCTTGAGGCCGACGACGTTGGGGTGTCCCGCGAGGCGCGCCATGACCTCGATCTCGAGCTTCACCCCGCGCACGTCGTCGGGGACACGAGCCGCGCCTTGGCGATGGACTTGCACGCCAGCGCCTCCCCGTGACGAGGTCGGAGCAGGACCGGATCACGCCGAACTGGCCCCAACCCAGCTGCGGACCCAGCGCGTACCGGTCCTCGAGGCAGGAGACGTGCGCCGCCTCCAGGAACGCGCCCCCGTAGCCCCGGCGCCTTGTACGAGTTGTACCTGGCCTCGCCGCCGCCGCCGCACTCGGCGGCGGCCATCGCGCTGAGGTCCCACACGCTGGCGAACCCGGCGAGACCGAGACCGAGACCGAGACCTCCTCCGCCGCAGGCCGCGAATCTCCGGCGGCCGCCCGCCCGCCGCCAAGCGAGGCTCCCGAATCTCGCAGGCCTCGGTCAGCTCAGGTCAGCTGCGTGCGCCCGCCCTCCCTCCCTCACTCCACGGGCATTCCCGCGCTCGGCTGCCGAATCTGCGGCGAGGAAAAGCAAAACAGCAAGGCTTTTAGCTCTCGAAACCCCAAAATCGCGGCTTTGCCCCACACCCGCAAAACAAAAAAAAAAAATCCAGCAACGGCGCCCCGCGAGCTCGGGACCCGGAACAACCCGCGGCGGAATTCAAAATTTCCACCGCGGGGAACCGGCGCGGCCGACTCGCCGGAGCCGCGCCCACCAGGACCCAGCAGCGGAGTCTCCCCGAGCCGACACGGCGGCGGGGTGAGCGCGCAGAGCAGATCGAGCCGCGTCTCGCTCGGGCCGGCCTCGAAACCGCCGCGCCCGGCCTCGGGGAAGCAGGAAGTATACTCTAGGAACTAGGAATCGCACTCACCCGCGTCGCTCGCTGCCGCCGGCCGCGGGGGTCAGCTCCTCCGAGGGCCGCGGCCGAGCTCGCGGCACCGGCCGCCAGCGCAGAGAGCGAGGAAGAGAGGTGGTGGTGGTGACTGGTGCCCGCTGGTGGTGGGGAGGCGCGATACCCCCACTCGCCTGCTCTTTGATAGGGCAACAACTAGGAGCCCCCGCTAATCATGTGGTTAAGCTTTGTTTATCCATGGCTTACTTCGCCATTTTTTTCAAAAAAATAATAATTTAGTTATATCTTGGGCTAAGATTGGAGGTTTGTTCTTGTTTGATCTTGTTGCAAATATAAAGAATTTTTTAGGATTGCTGCTAGGGTAAGAGTGGGAGGTGTTGAATTGAATTGTTCCAACGTGGTTGGTCGCGTTCGATTTCGAATTAGGTGTAGTGGTTGGACTTTGGAGGGACAAGGGATACTTGGTGGTTTTTTAATTTGTGCTGCTTTTGCTTTTTCCGTTGCTTCTCTTGCCTCGAAGTAAACTGTACGTTGTGGGATTTGGTGCCCTGCCACGTCTGTGTGTGCTGTGTGTGATTTGTGCAACAGATGTGTATCGTGCGTGTGACGCAGTCACGCAGATCGTCGTCGGCTAACGACGGCACATGCACGTCTCTGGTGTGTGCTTGCTCGAGTTGGAATATTCCTAGGTTTTATGTTGCTTTCTTCAGTTTTGTTGCTGGGAGAGAGTGATGCATGAAACAAGCGTGCCCTCGCTATGATAGCAAGTGACTTGATTAAAATGATTTATTATGTATAGTTGTATAGATTTAAGACAAATCAAACTTTTCAAATTTAATCAAGTTTATAAGAAAATAATATTGATATTTATAACTCTAAAAAAGGTCAACTGGAAAAAGTTTTGTAACCAATTATTTATTTGGCGTCATAATCATAGACAAACATTAGTATTTTTTTTAAAAAAATAAAGTTAGTTAAATTTGAATTTGGTTGACTTCTTGTAAAGTAAGAATTGTATTTTTTTTTAATTTTACACAGAAGAAGTAATGTCTTTCATGAGCTATGCACGATTGTGTGGAGAGTGCTCTGGAATTTAGGAAGTTGTTATATGTTTGAATGATAATGCATAGCATAGACATGTGTCGTAAAACGTCGTAGGTGTTCACAGTTGTCCAAAACCTTGTCTCTTGGTTCTTTTTATAAGTGTTTGTTTTGGATGAGGGAGAGAGTCATAAAATGGTTGATTTGTAATCCAGAACATAACAAATTACCGCACTGATTGTTGGGATTGGGACCGTTGCGTTGCGACAAGAAAAGAGTTCACTCAATAATGAAGCTATGCAAAAGTTGAACTAAAATAAGTGTAGTATCTAAACAAAAGGGCCCAAAGCTTGCAAACAAATTTATTATCACGTCCTTGGCCCTACATACACGAGAATGCAAACACAAAAGGCCTAGCTAGCGGCACACAAAAAAATAATCGTGTTTCATAAAGGCTTTTGTAATGGACAACCTGATGTCCACTCTTTTACCAAAAAGAAACCGTGTGCCACTTCTATGAATTGCTGTCATCGGAGATGATAATGACGGACTGAAAATAAAAAATATTGTCAAATGGAACAACGATATGCAAATTCAAACCAAAATTACAATATTGAATCAAAGGCCTAGCTTGTGAAATTAGGCGATTTCACTGAATACCCAAACAATTTTTTGGCGACTCCATATGGACCATGGGCTCCTGCACCATGGAGTATATTCCACGCAAATTGCATGCTAGAACTAAAAACGGGCCCATTCTCAGATTATATAGCTTAATTATTACTATTAGTTGTCTAGTTGATTATGCATGTGGGTTTGTGTACGTTTTGGATTAATCGACATTGCCTTTTTGGCTTGTTGGATTTGATTTAACAAGAGCCAGCATTGTTGCAAGTTGCTCCTCCTCGTCCTCATGAGCTATACGTACTACTCATTATATATTCAATTTAATCTGGGTATACACTGCATCGTTAATTTTTGTTTAGCTCATATTTCCGATACTAGCTAGGATATTTGCTTAGGCCCCGTTTGATGTGGTATCTCTATTTAATATATGGTTTACCAATTTGTAACGGACAACGTGGTACTTGCCATTTTTAGGAAAATTAATTAGTATGCTCCTTTTTTCTCACAAGCTGTTGTCAACAAAGACGTACGATAGCAATCACAGTAGTGAATTGGAGGCCGGGCCGCCAAAACAAAACACTCATGAAAATGATCTTTTTAAAACTGATGCAGTAGAGTGAAAATATGTGACCAAGAAAACTGGGCCGGATCGATATGATGTAACCGGCGGGCCGGTGATGCGAGCGTGCCTACGCTGCGTACCTACGTGCTCTCGCCGATTGGTGGTTGGTATCCATCCATCCTCGCCTTTTTGGCTTTTGGTTTGCCGGATTGGTTCAAGTGAGAGGTACGTACTGTACGTAGCATTGCACAAGTTGCTCCAATTGAGTCCATACCAAAACAAACCAAACCAAGCCCTGTCATGGGTGTCGATGGTTTGCTTGCGACTGCGATCCGCGGTCCATTGCCTCTCCGAATAGCCAGGCAGAGAAAGATCTTGACATAAAGGGGCGTCCAAATGTCCTGCAGACCGAACACACCCCGGGATTGGATGTGATCCGATCAGTTGTAAGGCGTGGTATGCCGATCGAACGGAAAATTTTCCATCCGATTGCCAGCGCCAAATGATATGGTCCGATCGATCATTGAGCTCAATGTCCCAAACTACTCGCCAGACACGGAGGTATTCCGCCGTCGCTTGGACGGGCAACCCGCCGGAGATTAGGCTCACCCGCTGTCTGTTGTGGAGTGCCTGGACCACCAAGAGCGTCTGCAATACCCGCCTCAGGACCTAATGGCGACGCCATTGATCCAACTGTCCACCCAAAACAGAGTGTCACGTCCATTCCCGACGGTGGTGTTTTCCCTGAACAAGTCAAACTTTCTAAATTTATAATCAAGTTTTTATATTTATATCACTAAATAAGGTCAACTATATAGAAAAATAATTCATAACCAATGTATTGACGATATTTATTTGGTGTAACAAACAGACATTGGTATTTTTTATAAAGTTAGAAACATGAATCTGTTTGACTTCTTATAAAGTAAGAAGAATCGCAATCTTTTAGATACAACAAGCTTGTAAAAAAACAAGTAATCTTGTTGACTCAAGAGCTATATAAGCTATATATGCATAGACATTTGCCATAAAGCGTCGTATAGGTGTTCACAGTTGTCCAAAACCTATCTCTTGGTTGTTTTATAATTGTTTGTTAGGAGGCATCCAGAAGATAAGAAATTACCGCACTGTGTTGTTGGGACCATTGCGTTGCGACAAGAAAAGAGTTCACTCAATAATGGAGGTAAGTGCAAAAGTTAAACTACAATAGTACAGTATGTCGAAACAAATAGGGCTACCTTTCAAACAAATTTATTATCACATCAAGTCCTTGGCCCCACACAAAAGGCCCAGCTAGCGGCACAAAAAACTGCTTCAGAGTACCGGGGCTCATCCACTGCCTAATTGTTTCATAATTTTCAAAAGACGATAGCGATCACAGTAATGAATTGGAGGCCGAAATAATGCCCATGAAAATTGATCTTTTACTGATGCAGTATATCGAGTGAAAAATATGTAACCAAGAAAACCGGGGCGATCGATACGATGTATCCGGTGATGCGAGCATATGCCTACGCTGCGTACGTATGATTGGTGGTTGGCATCCATCCATCGCCTTTTTGGCTTGTACGTACGTAGGATTTCACAAGTTGCTCCAATTCAGTCCATACCAAAACAAACCAAACCAAGCCGTGTCGATCGTCGTTCGTTGGTAGCCAAAGAACAACCAAAAAATAAAAAAATGTCGATCGATTGTCACGGCTCGGATTGGCCACTATAATCGCCAATTGCGTAGTGACGTAGTCGTCGTCATGGTGTCTCTGTCTGGCTCTCGGAAAGCAGGTGGTGGGCTGGGCCCCAGCCAGTCCGTGGTTCGGTTGGCGTCGCCCGAAAGCGAGAAAACGAGAGGGAGGTGAGGTGCACTGGCAGTGGCACTGTGCTGGCTGCCTGCAGCTAGCAATCCAGCAGCGTCAACGTTGCTTCAGCGTACATGCACGTGACACGAGCCGTGTCCAATGAACACGCACAAACCCCTCCTTGCAATTTGCAAGGAGCACGGCTGATCGAGTTCGAACCATTTTTTTTTAATCGAGGACCAGAGACGATCGTCTAAAAATCGCTTCTATATCTGTGCTCCTTCGGATTTGGGTGGATAAATGGCTTCCCAATAGCAAACAGTATCAAGTAACATGTATTTCTGTTGTTTGTTGGGCTATATGGAAAACTAGAAATAATGCATGTTTTAATCGTAAATTCATCAAACATCCTTTGGAGATCATATATCACATTGGAGCACTGATAAGTTTCTGGACAGGGGTTGTACCGCAATGAAGACAGAGCTGCTTTGGCTGAAGGCGTGGAGAGGCTGTACAAGAAGGCGAGGGAGATGCTGGAAGCAATGAAGACCATGGCGCCGGGGATCAAGACTACAGGAGGGCAAGGAGACCAGGTCCCCATCTGATGGACGGTCTATGCTGTGTGGATGGCAATCAAGTGGATTAAACTCGTTATGCTAGTATTTATGTCTGTTATCAGTGTAGTTTAAGGAGGTTAAGTCTTCTTGTCTTAGATTGGTATGCTGTCCCCAACAGAGTTGGTGTGAAGCTACCAGATTACTCTCTGAACTCTATCTTCTCTACCGATGCTGTAACACTCTGTGACAAATGGCGTATTTCCATGTTAATGGGAATGGGGAGACCCCAAGTTTTTTTTTTAAAAAAATATCTGTGCTCCTTCTCAGAGATCGACTTAACACAAATTATATGCAACACAACTACTTTTGCTGAATGTTTTTTTTTTTTTTTCAAAACACGGATTTAGGTCCATCGGAGAAGTTGCTCCAAAACACAAATACTGTAACTATAAGCTATAAATATAAATAAATAAATGCGTCCTTGATTACCTTTTTGGAAAAAGGAAGGAAGAAAGAATAAGAAGCTCTCTAAGTGCAATGAGCACTACTGGTACTTTGATTAGTTGTAAGTGGCCTGCACGGAGAATAATTTTCGGTGGTCGCCATGATGGTGTTTTTTGAGTGAGATCCTGGGCGTGTGTTGGTTGGAGTTCAAAGTGGATCAACAAAGCATTAAACTTTATTCTTATTTTAATTAGTAAGCCATTCTTTTCCTTTGGAATAAATATGTGGTGGTGGTAGGGAATGAATCTAGATACTCTGTGGGAGCAAATAAAACAGCTTGGCCATTCGGTTTCGACTGCAAGCAAGGACGGGGCGCATCCAACCACATAGGACAAAATCAAAGCAATTCACCGTCGTGAACGGGGGCGCGGGTACGGGACACGATGCGCGGTGGCGCTAGCGAACGGCAAGTCGGAGCCAATGCCACGTGGGCCTCCTCCGCTGGAGCACGTGGGTGGGCCCGGGATGGCAGTTAGAGAGCGGCCGGCGGGCCCCAGCCTTCCTGCTTCTTCGGCTCTTGGCGAGAAAGTCAACGGGGGCCAGCCTTTTGCGTTTTGATCACGGCCGTCGGCGGTGGATGGACGTGATCGACCTGTTTTCAAGCAGTGCAGCCTGCGGCCGTTGGAGTAGGGGTGACAACTTTTTTCAGAAAAGAATGAACTCTACTCTACCATCGGCACTCGAGCCGTTGACGTTCTACAGTACTGCTATTACTTTTGTTTTTTTTCTCCCCAGCACTGTTGACTTCGTACAGTCCTCATAGTAATTGCCTGGTTCATCTCTTTTTTTTTACTTTTTCAGGGGAATGGAAACAAATCAATTTTTATAATTGTTTCAAGTTTTTTTTATTTTTAAATTTATACTTTTTATATCACAAATAGATGAGCATTTAGGACACGATTATGTATACCAAGCGAGTGATTAATTAGAGGCAAGTTTTCTCTGTTTGCCCCCTATTAAATAGGTTGGTGGGTGGGCTATAGCGACAAAGCTCGCATAGCTCAGTTGGTAGCGCTGCAACTTTCGAGACTGGAGGTGGGCGGGTTGAATTCATGTGGGGGCGTATTTTTTGCCATTCACGAGTACATCCTGCGTGTGGGAGAGTTACAATGCAATTATGCAGCGAATCAAAAGTAAGTATCTGCCTTGCCTCAAGCTGAGCTTTATGAAGCGGTTGACAGCCAAAACTTGCCATGACATAAATTTGGCAAGCCAAAAGTTTGGGAAAAATATTACCAAAGATTTAACAAGCCAAATTCGAGAAGTTGGTAAGTTTTGGTAGCCAACTAATCACTATCTAAAATCATGGCTTGATAAATGCTTTTTGTTTGGTATGGCAAAATTTTGGGCGCCAACTAATCGGCCTCAAGATCAATGTTAGCATTCGCAAGTGAGAAGTGACCTTGAAATCCAACGTTCAGTTAGGATAAAAAAAAAAAAAAACCAACGTTCGGTTCCTCAGAAGGGATGCGCAACATTTGAGGCCCAGTAGAGCAAAGGTCTGAATTCCCTTCCGCTAAGCAGGCCGTCGGAAAAAAAAAGGAAAGGAAAAAGTGCTTTCGGTCCCCCATTTTTGCGAAAGTCAGATTTTGGTCCCTCAACTCCAAAACCGGACAAAGCGGGTCCCTCAACTTTTTGAAACCGTGCAGATTTCGTCCCTCGGCGGTTTTGGACGGTGTTTTCGCTACTGTAACTCCGGTTTTTGCTACAGTGACCGTGGTTTCGTTTTTTTTTTTTTATTTTTTTTTTTGAATCTTTCAAAAATCATAGTAAATCACAGAAAATTCATAAAATAGAAAAATCAATTTTGTTGGACTCCACATGAGTAGAGCTACGCAATGAATATATAATATGGTATACTTTAATATAAAATTTTTGCTATGAAGGTTTTGCCTTTTTCTTTTTATTTATTTCGGCTTAATATTTAAAAATCATAATAAATTATAAAAAAATCATAAAATTGAAAAAATAATTTTGCTAGACTCCACATGAGCATATTTACACAATAAAGATATATAGGTGTACTATTTAATTTATTGGCCGGGATCCATCGTGGTTTACAACTACAGACGCATGTGATCAAAGACAAAGAAACCTAGCTAACCTAACCCAGTTTAAAGAGCCACAAGAACTACGTACTCGTGTTATTGCGCGCCTCATGCGGAGTCCAACAAAATTGAATTTTTATTTTATAATTTTTCTGTAATTTACTATGATTTTTTAAAGATTGAGCCGAAATAAAAAAAGGCAAAACCTTCTAGCAAAAACTTTGTACAAAAGTATATCATATTATATATTCATTGCGTAGCTCTACTCATGTGGAGTCCAACAAAATTGATTTTCTATTTTATGAATTTTCTGTGATTTACTATGATTTTTGAAAGATTCAGCCGAAATAAATAAAAAAAAAAAAAAAACGAAACCACGGTCATCTGAAGAAAACCGGAGTTATCAGAAGCGAAACCACCGTCCAAAACCGCCGAGCGACGAAATCTGCACGGTTTCAAAAGTTGAGGACCCGCTTTATCCGGTTTGAAGTTGGCGACCAAAATCTGGACTTTCGCGAGGATTGGCGACCAAAAGTAGACTTTTTTCCAAAAAGGAAATCAACCAGCAATCGTGGCCCAACGGCGTGATCCACCAACCCAACCCACCCACGCGTTTCCACTCCAAAGTGGTCGTGGAAAAAGCGCGATTCCTTCTCGGCCGGGGTGCTTGTGCGCGTTGCTTGCTCCCCTACACGTCATTCCCCGTCCGTCCGTCCGCCGCGGCTCCACCCCCTGCACGCACTCCTCCTCCTCCACTCCCCCACTCCCGGACGGATCTCGAGGGGACTGATGGCCGACGCGTACTGGAGGTACGCGGCCGCCGACCCGCGCCAGCAGCAGCAGCAGCAGCCGCCGCCGCCCTCCGCAGGTGGGGGCGTCGCGCACCCGGGCATGGGCGGCGGCGCACCGCAGATGGCTCCCGCCATGGGGCAGCAGCAGCCCATGAAGCGACCCCGCCCCGCCGACTTCTCAGGTCCGCCCGCCCCTCCCTCCCCCGATCTGATGTTCCGCGAGCTGCCGTTCGCGGTTGCTGATCTGCCCGCTCGATCTGCTGCGCCTGGTCGCCCGTTGCTTAGGGTTTTAGCGGCGCCAAACCTCACCTCACCGCAATGCGCTGGTTCCGTTTAATTCTTTGTTTCCCGCCCGCCCGCCCTGTATTATGCGGTCTCGTTGTATTCCTTCCGTCCCGCCTAGGCTGTCAACGGGCGGTGATGCGTCGTAGGCTCGACGCGGTGATGCCGTCTGTACTGAATCTCTCCCGGAACTAGGGAGGAGCTAGGGAAACGGCAGGCTTCTCTCTGTCTTGAACTTGATTCCCACGGGGCTGCGGGACCGGATCCAAAATGGTTGTTACTTGCAGGATCTGTCGCGATCGCTTCAGTACCACTGATGGGTCGCCTGGGGTTTAGTCAGTGTCAGATTTATTTAGGATGCACCTAAACCCACTCCTAGATCTAGGATGCTCCTAAAACCCACTCCTAGATTCAGGATGCACCTTAAACCCACTCTTAGATTCACATACGCAGTTTACGTGTTAAATGATTTAAAGGTGCGGTGTGCGGATTTTCGATTCATTTGTCTACTGCCAAGTTGCTTGAACAAACTCTGTGGTCACTCATAGCTTGTTTGGTTTGCATCACCAAACTTTCCATGGTGTATGCTGCCGTTTGGTTTGCGCTGCGGAATCACCTCTTCTGTCATGGAGTTGTTCCTCCTGTTGGCTATTCCTAAGGAATTTACACATTCCTCAACACAAGTCAGATGATTCCATGCGTCACCGACCCACAAGTTGTTGGGGGATGGGTATCCAAACCAAACAGGCTGTTAGATTGTCTATTCATCATGCTTAAGTAGGTCAAATCGTACTGCAACGTGAAGGCATGTACAGACCAAAACCGCAGTACCGTGTGACAAAAGTTCTTTCTGTCACACTAGCTTTCCTACCTCTGGTGTCTGGAGCTAATGTAGTCCTAAGATTCCGAGTCACCTGGTAACCGAGAAAAAGCATGAGCTAATGTCTGAGACTGTTAGACAGCATGTAATTGAGGAGCGTGATTGTTACACGAACAACTCTAGACCAAACTATCGTTGATTCTTAGCTGTATATAGGTGTTCCACTAAAATCTGGACAGCATTTGGTTTGAACTCTATATTTACTGCTATTTTTTCCGTTGCATAGATGTACCTGGTGCACCTGACATGACTGGCTATTATCCGCGTGATGAAGAAAGGGCAGGCTATCGTCCTGCTAGAGATACCGAGGCTCTTAATTCGTCCTACGAACGCTTTCTGCGTACTGGGGTATCAACTGTTGGATTGTTGCATAATCGTCTTTCAAACACAGTCTGCTAATACTTATGTTCAACTTCAGCAAATTCAATCCTTTGGCGGTGGACCTGCTGGAGAACCTATTAGGCCTGCTGTGGGTGGCAATGCTGGCTACCCAGTTGATGATCGTTCAATGATGGCTGCTAGGGGTATGGATAACAGAAATATTGGTTTCGTGGTGGAATGCCAGAGCCACCCCTACCACCTGATGCCTCAAACACCTTATATATTGAAGGCATTCCAACTGGCTGTACACGTCGAGAAGTTTCACGTATCCTTAGATATATACATCTTTTCTGTCACTCTTTTTCTAAACATCTATTTGCATAAGCTGCGATCAAGCATAGCTAGTCCTTCACTTTCCCCCAGACATCTTCCGACCATTTGTTGGCTTTCGTGAGGTTAGGCTTGTAAACAAAGAACCGAAACATGTAAGCGAACTACTTGTTTTTTGTCGCCTTTGTCTCTTTTTTTTATTCTCATTAATTCTTCTGACTATGTCGCTATTGGCAGCCTGGTGGTGACCCTATTGTCCTGTGTTTTGTTGATTTCGCGGAACCTACACAATCTGCTATTGCCATGGAGGCTTTGCAAGGTGAAACTGATGAACTTGACATGCATAGATACTCTCTGAACTATGTTAAGTTGACACTAAGCCATTGATCAGATTTACTTACTAAAGTTTGGTTGCATTAAGTCATACTCCAATTTCCCTGTTTCTTCTATGTTGAAACCATGAATACAATGCTCAGGTTATTGGGGTTGTTTCAATAGTGTTCTGGGAGAGAGAAACAAGCCGTAATACAGCTGATAACCAGTAATTTTGGTTGTTCTAATCAGACCATGAATGCCTCAAGTTTTGCCATGCATAATTTCGACCTGAAACCTACCTTTTCTGTCTTTTCCTACAAAGCACGTAGTGAACCTTTAAAACCTTGAACACCACAGTACATATAAATATTTATAGTTTTTACATGGAAATGATGCTATTACATTCATCAACTCATTTTTCATGGGATTAAATTTGTTTCTTTTTCTACTGTATGATGTGAAAAACTATTGGTCAGTGTCTCAATGATTGTCCAAATGACAAGTAACATAGAATGGAAGGAATAGCTATTTCTTTCTTGACTTTTTTTGTTCTCTCTATGTTTTTATCCTGAATGCTACCTTTTTCCTTCAGAATCCGAGATCCACAGACATATGTTGGGGTGGTAGTTTGGTGCCTTAGGCCAAGAGCCTCTTATTGGGATACAGTAGTTTCAAGTAATTATCCTTTATTTTGGTATAGAAGTAATGGCCAACCAAAGCTATTCTAAAGCAAGATATGTAAATCTTGTCGGTGTGGTACTCTAAAGTTCAGGAAACTTTTCTGCCACATGATATCAGTTATTGGTGCTTATGCTATCTGATAAGAGCTGTTCATTTGATAAAGCTTATTGTGCTGACCAGGGACTTCACATTTTGACAACAGCTGAAATAATGGGGACACCCTTGGCGTCACTGACACTTCACTGCTCCCGTTATTAGTTACTTAGTTAAGTAGTTAGGGCAGTCTCAACCATGAAACTAAGGAACAGTTTCCATGCATACCAATTAATATAGACACTACTACCCATAGAAACTGTAGTCCCAATGGATAATTTCTACAAATAAAATTTTAATTCAATCATCTATCTTATCTCTAATATCATCTACCTACACAGTTCTTCCTATCTTGGTTCCTGCCTTATCTCTCCTTAACTCCAATGCCGCATCTGTGTTTTGCCTACTTAGCACCTTAATAAATGCCATGGAAACCTTCCATTAGGACTGCCCATATCTGTCCTGTCCCACCACCAGATTTTAGTATCTGGTATATTACCATGAGAGTGGGGTGGGGGCAATCCACTTTGTGTTGTTTGCTAAGAGAGGTGGATGATTGGAGCCACTTTGGGCATGTAAAAGGGACCACTACCCAGATTTCTCATGGCATTGGTTTCCAACCTTTGTAGCAAGATTGGTAATGCAGAGTTTTGCCGTGCTGTCTTCCAGAATGTGTTGAATAGTGTTGTTCCTATTCCCATGGGCTGTTTGTTAATTCACTTTGCATACATAATCTACTATAGGTGCAATATCAACACGATGCTAACCACAAGGTTCTGTGGTTAATTTTTTGCAGGCTATAAGTTTGATGAGCATGATCGCAATTCACCCAATTTGCGGCTGCAGTTTGCTCGTTTTACGGGTCCAAGGGGAAATTCAGGACCTGGTGGCGGTCGTGGTAGGCGATAAGTTCTTGGCGTTCCTTTTTGCCAGGTTATTCACAAATTTTTCTCATTCAACATATTCTCTCAAAGGACTGAAGTCAATTTTTGTGTGGCGATAACACTAATCAATTGCTTCGGTCACTGTTCTGTAGGCCTGTTCGCAGCAAGAACCCATGTGGGATGTTGTTAGTTTGATCATCGTTCCAGGGGTATTACTCCATACTTGCATAGGAATAGGATTGGCAGCTTGGACCTTGTGGTTCCAGCGTTTGCGACCTTGGTCTCGCTAGATGTTTTCTAGGCAGAATGCACTAGCTGAACATGGTAGTTCCAAACATTTGTACCATCCCGCAGGCGTAATGCCTGATATTGCTGAAGTTGTTTGTAATGTGCTGATTTGTAACTCGAGGCAGTTTGGCCGTTTAATCTGTGGACTTGTTGAATATTATTATCCTGCCTGCTGTTACATTGGGGAGCTTCTCGTTGAAATTGTTTGGTAATGTATGTATCTCGTGTGTGTTGTGTCACTTGTGTGTGGATTTATACGCCCATGAGTTTACAGCAGTTTCAGAGCTGCTGTATGTGCTAAGGGCGCCTCCAATGGTGTCCACATCTGCTAGCTAGGAGAAGCACTGAACCAATCAGGAGAAGGAAGATACACAAAATGCACAGTGCTAGTGAGATGGTAGTCGCTCAGCTCGCACATTTCCTAGTGTTTTCTCTCTGACATGCTGACACACTCCACTCCTACTGCTGCCAATTTTTTAATTTATCTAGCTAGCGATTCCATTCTCCTTGTGGAGGCCCTGAGTTTCAAGGAGTTTTTAAATAATATTTTTTTAAGTGAATAATTGCTAATCTAGAAGCAATTAAAAAAAAAAAAAAAAAAAAAGCGATGTTATCCAGTCGGCAGTTGAGTGGTAGACATGCCTCCTGTCGGCAAGACGATAACTTAAGGGCCGATACCAAGGCCGCGTGTTGGCGCTGATAGGATGCTTGTCTTGTCAGGCCGGCGCCGGGCTCTCGGTCTTCACGGGCCAGCCTCGACCCATCTATCGATGACCAACACACCTGCCATCCAAAGACCAGCTTCGACCCATCTATCGATGACCAACACACCTGCCATCCAAAGACCAGCTTCGACCCATCTATCGATGACCAACACACCTGCCATCCACCGCGCTGCATTTTTGTTGTTACCTCTTGTGGCTCGTACACATATACGTTCACTCTATACATGCACACTACATGCACGCCACCCGTATATAAATAGACCTACAACTATACACAGACCGGAAAATCACATCCTTCTTAAGATCACTGGAATCTACCGACTCCGTAGGCGATGAGGCACATCACATTTTCCTTGAACGTACCATGCGAATAGGTAAACGCTCGGAAACAATCCAAGCAAAGAAACGCGGAACACCCCTAGTGAGACACGTAAGTGCAGTTCCTAGGAATCAAGCTCACGCAATGTGCTAGCCACCCGAGTACTACTTGGCTCTCCCACGCTGCATTCCCTAGGAGCATCTCTATTAGTAGACCCCAAATCAGACCCATTTTGGTGTTGTCCCTTACTCCGGCCTAACAAATTACATTTCCTCCAGCAACAGCACCCAGACAAGCCCCCAATCTATATCAATAAACAATGATAGGGATACCCATGTGTCAGTGGGCCGAGGCGGAGGAGGCGAGGCAGAGCTCGTGTGGTGGGGCTTTCGCACCACAAGCAAGGCGGGAGATCGTCGCGGCCTCACCGGCCTCGGCGACGTGGGCAGGGACGTCGAGCATGTTGACCATGCCGATGTAGTGCTTGCGGACGGCGGCCGGTGGGCGGGTCCGACTTGAGGATCATGTACCTGCAGGGCGCCGATCCAAAGGGCGAAGGCCGGTGTGTGGAGGAGCGTGCGCTGATCTAGATGGTGGCGGGGACGAGTCCGGTCTTTTCGAGCCGGGAATACTTGCAACTAGTGATGGAGTGAAAGATCCAGAAGAGAGCATGAAACAAGGTGGCTCACCCAATTAGCTAGACGAAATACGCATACTGCGACTTGGCGGGTGCAAGCGCCTGCTTGTGTCAAAAACGTTGCATTGCATCCTCGTGGAGCCGTCGCTGCCCACAGACTTAGGGCTTGTTTGGATAGAACCTGGGGCTAGTTGCCTTAGCTATTCACCCGCCTCGAGATTTGCCTGGCTATGGGAGAGAGAGGAAAGGAGAAATGAAGAGGGGGACACGATAAGCTGGATTTTGTACGTGGGATTATAACCAGACAACTCGGGATAGATCCAGGCGCTTGATTTCTTAGAGCAAGTATAATGGATAGCGAGTAGCAGGCGAAATGCCAACGTGGAAGAGTGAGAAGGCATGAGAGAGAAGAAACGAGCGATTCACGAGTCTGCAGCGGAGAGCGGGCGCATGCGCGCTTGTGGGGCCGCTACCCCGGCTTCCGCGTCCCTTATTCGCTATTCCTTCATGTGATTCCTGTTGCAGCATTAAACTTGTGTGGGGCCCGCATGGCGGCGTAACTATTAAACCTGCTCTTACGGCTGGTGTCCGGCAACCGGTTCAGACAGCTCGCACTAGGCAGGGTTCCATCTAAGCAGAGTCCAGGAAGGTCCGACTCAGGCAAAATTGGCCAGGGTGCCATCCAAACTTGCCCTTAAACCGATTAAAACTCACCACAGCACTGCCACAGTGCCACCGCTTTGCTTGTCTTCATCGTCTCTTACCCGTCCCTGTCCCCGTCCCCGTCACTCGGGTGAGGCAGAGACGCATAGTGCCTGTCCTCGATCAGTGCAGAGAGTGCGGGGCACTCATCAACCCGCGCCGAGGAGACGAAGCTAGGCCGCGTGCCGAGCGCGAGCGATCTAGGATCATGAGGGGTGGAAGAAGCAGAAGCAGCTGTCAGCACTGCTGCACGGGGGCGGACTGGAAGTAAACTACATCCTTGGTCACCACGCGGCCCCTACGCACGCACGTGGAAATTTCCACTAGCTGCCTTGGTGGGGAGTGCAAATGCCGACTCCCGAGCGTTGTCCTCCGGTGGGCGGTCGCCTGGGCAGCACTCGAACCAGTCAGCACTGCGCGCCGCCCGTTCGACGAAATGTGCCACCGGGCGCTCACTGGTGGAGCCTTGCCGCTTCAACGTCAAACAAAGCGCCGCGTCAAGTGGGTGTGAACTTGCAACTTGGGTTTGCTAGTCGCAATGGTACGTGTGCCACAACTCCGCAGCATCTTCCCGGATATTTTTGAACAGGCTGTTTTCTTTTCTGAAAAGATTGAATCCTGCTTTGTTTGGGTCCCTCCATGTTAGTCGTGGGATGAATCATTCTCTCTGCGAAAATTCTGGCAATCCCTGCTCCGCGTGCGCAGTGACTACTAGGCACTTGGTACTCCTAGTTGGTATGAGTTTCCAGCTCAGCTTCCTCTTTCTTTGTCACTTTGTCTTGGCACTTGACCAAGACTCCAAGTCAGTCAACCACTCTTGGCCACTTCTCTCTTGTCTCGAGGAACAAAAGTTCAGTGACACGAAGCAAAGATTGCTGCCGCTGCTGCTTCTGTCCGGGTTTTACTGAACCACCTGTTTAGTTCCTCCCACCAATCTGAGTGTTTCAGATTCGAACCTGTCATTATCTGATCGACACATTCTTTAGTGGCTCCAGCAATCCGGCCCCCAAAGCATTTTGTCATGCAGGACAGCAGGAGTGCCGTTGATTGGGCACCCGTAAATGCCCAACGCACGCAGCCGCAAGGAGAGAAGCAAGTTGTGTAACAATATGAGGCAGTGTCCTTAAGCGTTAATGCCCCCAGCCTCCTAAGTTCCTAGATTCTCTGGCATATTCTCTCTCCAAAACTGAACAAATTGAAATTTCATTTATTGTGTTGAGATACAAATAGTGCAAATTGGCAGATTGTGTGTTATCATCAGTTATCATTTTGTTCACTAATTAGTTGCATTTTCATATGGCATCCCCAATTTCTCTGAAATGTCCTACTTTTATAAGCAGGTTCAGGTTTACGTGCTTATGTTGATGAAGATATAAGAAGCAACGACAAATCAAATTATTTTTATTTAGGTATTTATTTTGTACTGCATCCTCTTTCTTTTTGTACATTTGAGCATTGCATGGCTATACCATTTTATTTTTATTTTTTGTGAGGAGCTATACCATCTAAGTTATGCTATTTCTATGAACTATTGGTTTGTGATCTAGGGTGGGTAATTGAAGTGCTTAGATGTTTGCCCTAGGCATGCGTATTCACCGGCTTCACCACCGTTTTGTACCTCATTCCAAAATTTAAGTCATGTAGGCACATAGTTTTACTACAACACAAAAAGATGATGCAAAGAAAATGAGCATGGCTATGAGCAATACAACACTAGAGGCAAGTACGAATAAGATCCAAGTGAATTGAAGTCTCCCACCAATACATAGATTATATTTTCAGAAAAAAAAAGATAGTAGTTTCACATTGTTTCTGATTTATCAAATGTATTATTTATGTTTTTTAGATTGTAAACTTGATTTTATTATTGTTAGGGAATCTAGAATCACCTTTGAACCAGATTAATGACTAAATTTTTCCGCATCGATAATTCTATGGTCAAAATTCCTGGATTTCAGCTCTGGCACAAGCAGTGAAACAGATAGGCCAGAGAAGCAGGGAACCACACATTGGCAGTAGAAGCCGTGTCATGTAGGCAGACAACGATAGGCCAAATAAGTGGCAATGGGCCACTTTGAACGCCTTGCAGCCCAGGGCGGGTTGGTTCCGTTATTTCAATGAGACGTCATGGAGAAAGCACCCTCGTCTATCATAATAGTGACATTCATAATTGTGACATTCATTTTGCTCCACTCCAATCTGCCAGGTGGGTGGGGCAGGGTGGCTTGACTAATCTATCACCACTAACGGATGAGGCCGACACATCCTTGTCCCTGTCACTATAGGCAGTAAATTTGGTACTTTCATTTCTGGACTTTCCGTTGGGATGCTCTCTTTTCATTGGTCCTTGTGAAGCATGATGACCAACTTTTCAAGAAGGCCTATAATAAAAATCTGTTTTCCATTGGGATGTTCTATCTCGTTTCCATAAAATCCTGATCTCCACAGATTGCATAGGAAGAAAGGAGGGTTACGCTTGGAGCTGGCATATTCAAATTCAAGAGCTCCAGGTACCTGGCAGATCCTGAAGCCCCTGTACTTACTCTATTTCTGACAAATAGTACTCTAGCATCCTGCATGTTTAATTTTGTTTCTTGCTCTGGTGTGCATATTCTATATAGCAACGGAGAAAATGAAGGCCTCAATTTTTGGATAGCATGAGTAAAAGCAATAGATCTGAGCTCCCCAGAAAGCTCTGATTTTGCGTAAGTTGCATCATGTTTGAGCCTTTGAGGCTTCTCTGATTTCCTTTAGTCTACCTTCCACTGTTCAACTTCTCCCTTGGCGTTGAGGGAAAAATCAATCTGCTCTAAGGCTCTCGTTTTGAAATGCCCGCAGGCATTCGCCTCTCCTTTTGTGACAAGAACCGGGCGGCTCCAAATGTCTTTCTATAAAATAAAGAAGCAGTGACTCAGGCAGTCAGGCTGAAGGTTTACAACTACTAGTTTTCTCAGGTCAGATATCCATACCATCAACCCCTTCCTTGGCCACTTGACTAGCCATACTGATGGCAGCGGAAATCGATAACCACACATGAAAGCACTAGTACCCAATTAATTCATTAGTTGCGACATGTGAAACCCCTTATTCTGGAGTGATTCTCTTTGCAGACTCTTTTGCTTTCAGAAATACCTGATTATGTCAAAATTCAATTTACAGGAAAAACATGGTTGGTATGGAGGCCGTTGCATTGTCTGCCACAATAACTGGAATATTGAAGGTTGTAGGCAACAAGTTAGCTCCACTGGTCATCAAAGAGTACAGCTCTATTGTGGGTGTAAAAAGGACCTCCAGGAGCTCCAAGATCTAGTTCAGGAGATCAATCGTCAGCTGGGAACTGCAGGAGATAGAGATACAGGGATGTGCCATGGCTCAAAAAAAAATTGAAACAAGTGGTTTACGATGTTGATGATGTTGTGGATGAGTTCCAGCTAATGGCTGAGAACAATGATGCTGGTGGTGGTGGTGCATCTGTGTCCAAGTACCTGCACACAAAAACAGAATCATTTTTATTTCAATGGAAGGCAGCCAAAAAGATCAAGGAAATCACAAAGAGATTCTCTGAGATTGTGAAACAAAGAACTGACTTGACTGCAATATTTGGCCATGACGATCCTGTTAGCCATATAAACAAGTCCGCTGTGAGTATGCAAACATTGCCCATTTGTGATGAGGCATCAATACTTGGCAGAGACCAAGAGAAGCACCAAATAATATCTAATCTGGTAGAGACTAATGACAAACAAGAAATCAACATAATTTCCATAGTTGGACTTGGTGGCTCTGGAAAAACTACTCTGTCTAAATTGGTTTTCAATGATGACAGAACTATAGCGAAGCATTTTGATGTAAGACTATGGGTTCATGTGTCACATGAATTTGATATTGAAAAGCTCATCAAGAAACTATTTGAGGCTTTTGCTGATAAAGATCCCGGACAGCATTCCTTGGCGTATATGAACAAAAGAATCCAAGAGGGATTGAGTCAGAAGAAGTTTCTAATTGTAATGGATGACGTTTGGACTGAGTCCCAAAACCAGTGGAACAATATAATGGAATATCTCAAAGCCGGCGCACCTGGAAGTGGGGTTTTACTCACTACTCGCAGTGCAAATGTTGCAGATGTAGTGCGATCTTCATACAAGTTTTGTTTGCGGCGCCTATCTCCAGATGACAGTTGGCTGTTGTTCCAAAAATGCATTAGGATGCCTGCCAAAATTTTGGAGTCTGACTTTATAAAGGTTGGAAAAGAGATTGTGGAAACATGTTGTGGGTTACCACTAGCAATTAAAGTTCTTGCAGGTTCTCTTACTGGCAAGGAACTAATAGGAGAGTGGGAGGCCATGAGAAACATTTTATTAGATGTTGAGGGTGAAGACTCTGTGTCTGCATGCTTGAAGTTGAGCTACTTTCATCTGCCATCCAATCTGAAGCAGTGTTTCACAATGTGTTCATGGTTTCCTAAAGGTCATCTGATCGATCAGCAACTGTTGATTGACCAATGGATTGCTCATGATATGATAAGTTTGCCTCCTGGTGTTGATGATTTAGAGCATATTGGCCTCAGGTACTTCCATTCACTTGTGCAAGTGTATTTTTTACAAGACGTGTATGTATATACTGATGGGAGAGTAAGATGTAAGATGCATGATCTGATTCATGATCTTGCCCGATCCATCTTGTGTGAAGAAATTTCAACTGTTGTGCCTGAGGATGCATCGAGTTCCACAAGAGCTTACAGATTCTTTTCTCTAATTGAGCCCAGAAAACTTCTGCCCGAAAAGGTTTTTGAAAATGCACGTGCTGTATATGTTGATAGGGGCTATGATATATTAGTTGACAGCACACTGAAGAATGCAAAGCACTTGCGTAGTATCATTATTGAGAATTCCATTTTATCGACACCAGTACTCACGTCCATATTTGAGGTGAAAAATCTGAAATGTCTTGTTATGTCTAGATTGCATTTTGAAACACTTCCTGAGGCTATCTCAAACGTTTGGAGCTTGCAAGCACTTCATGTAACAGACAACGATTTTCTTCGGGAGCTACCACAATCCATTGGGAAGCTGAAAAAGTTGAGAACACTAAGACTGTCAACCTGTGTGTGCCTAAAGAGTTTACCAGAATCTATTGGGGATTGTCAAATGATTTCAATCATTGATCTTGACGTTTGCATGGAGCTTACAAGGTTGCCAGACTCTATTGGCAGAAATGAGAAGCTAAGAGTTTTGAAACTAGGTTACAGCAAAGTTGAGAGGCTACCATCAAGTATCACAACACTGACAAATCTTGAGTGTTTGGACCTCAGTCATTGTCAGGAGCTAGTAGAGTTACCTGAAGGCATCGACAACTTGGAGAAGCTTCAAGTTTTGAACCTAAAAGATTGTGAAAATTTGCTAGGCATGCCTGTAGGCATTGGACAGCTCAGTCAACTACAAGAGTTGGGCCTATTTGTTGTGGGTAAGGGAGAAAAGTTTGCAGGAATCTCGGAGCTTACAAATTTATCTAGGGTTGGTGATGAGGAACTAACAATCAGAGGAATTTCACATGTGACGGACCCAAATGATACACATATGGCATGGAAAGTTGGAGGTGGATTACAGGGCTCGGCTTCCTTCCCATTTTTGAGGGTGATGAAGCTAAATAATTTACCGAACTTGAAAAATCTAGATAGGCTTGTGGGGCTTCCTTGTTTGGAGGAGCTTGAGCTTAATTTCATGGCTTCTCTTGAGAGCATAAGTGGAGGCCCGCTTCCTAAGCTGGTAAAGTTAAATATGTGTGGACTTTCTTCCCTTGAGAGCATAAGTGGAGGCCCATTTCCTTTGCTGGTGAAGTTGGAGATGCATGATCTGCCTTGTTTGGGAGAGGTATGGATGTTAGCAGAGGGAGGAAGGTGCTGCAATTTCACACCTCAGTTGGGACAAGTCATCCTAGTTGGTAATTGCCTAACAGAGTTAGAGATTGATTATTGTCCTAAGTTGGAGGTCAAACCACACCTTCCTCCGTCGCTGCAGCGCTTTGGAGTTGCAGGGCAGTGAGCAGCTGCTGCAATCACCAGGCCAATGCCAGGGGTCCTCTTCGTCCCCCAGTTTTAGCCACCTGAAGAACCTAGAGCTATCAAATGTGGCAGGATTAGAATCCGGGCATGGTTGGGAACTGCTCCGGCACTGGACAGCACTCGAGTCATTGAAGATTATGAGCTCATGTAGAGTGCACAAGCCTAATATCCGCGTGCTACCTGAGTGGCTAGGGGAGCTCCGGTCTCTGCAAGAGTTGACCATCCGATTCTGCAAGAGCCTGAGCAGCCTCCCCGAATCAATGGGTCAACTCACATCCCTCCAGGAGCTCAAGATAGAATATTGCGATGCACTTCGCCAGTTGCCCAACTGCCTGGGAGAACTCTGCTCTCTTCAAGTGCTCGAAATCAGTGAATGCCCGGGCCTCACATCCTTGCCAGAGGGGATGGAAGGCCTCGTCTCCCTTGAAGAGCTCGAAATCAGGAAATGTACGGGCCTCACATCCTTGCCAGAGGGGATGAAGGGCCTCGTCTCTCTTGGAAAGCTAAGCATCTCTAACTGCCCCGGAGTACAATCCTTGCCTGAGGGCATAAAAGGCCTCACCGCCCTGAAGAAACTTCGGATTTGGGGATGTCCCGATCTGCAGAGGCGATGCAAGAGAGAAACAGGGGAGGACTGGCACCTCATCTCGCACATCCCTGATGTCAATAGTTGGACGGGTGAAGGAGATGTGACCGTATGGCGAGGATTTGGCTAGATCGGGTGAGTTTGTTGTACTATTTGTACCTGTACCTATGAGTAGTAGTCCCTTTTTTTCCCTAGCTGTACAATTTTCTAATTATTCTTTATTCATTTTAATTGGTTCCAGGTCCAAGTGCTCATACAGCCTGCTCAACAATTTGTATCGTGTTCACACTTACTAATGGGAAATCTTCAATTGGAATTGTCTAACTACTTGCTGACGAGGCCATTGTTGTTACAGTACTTATTACGCCTGCATAACAACATCAACAGGTTGCCAGTAAGCAAATCATATCTCTAGGTAATTCACTAGTTTCCTTGTACCTTTTTCTTTCCGACTCGCTACTAGAAAAATGCCCAGCCTATGCCACAAGCATGTACGTGTTGGCTGATTTGAACCCTGGTTTCAGGTCGACCAGGAGCATGTGTTGGTTCATGCTTTTCTAGAGCCAAGGAGTGTTTGTTTGTATTGTACGGTCCTGTTTGATTCGCTTGATCATCTTGTTGTGGAGAGCACAATGCCATGTGTGCTTTTCGTGTCTCACGATCTATAGAGAATGCTTTATATGATCTAGTTGTGTGCTGTTTGTTGCTGAAGCCTCTGTGAGCTGATTATTTTCTTTTCTCACTTCAACACACCCGAAATTAATCTCCTATCTTAGCTGGACAAGAAGAATATACTTTATGCTTTATGCTTCCTTGGCTTCCAAGCTAGCTACTACTATATGTACCAAGCAACCAGACTGTTTTGGGTGTGGCAAAGTAATAGAAATCAGTCTCAAAACTCTATCTTTGTCTCCAATAAAACCGAGCTGCCTGAGAGCTTGTGTAGCCTCACATCCCTCTGGACCCTGGAAGTGAATTGGTGGTATGATATCCGCATGGTACCCGAGCCGCTAGGGGAACTCTGGTCTTTGCAAGAGTTGACCATCCGACACTGTTCTAGCCTGAGTAGCCTCCCACAATCAATGGGTCAACTCACATCCCTCTAGTTGCTAAAGATAGGATGTTCAAGAACTTGACCGTTTGCCTGATTGCTTGGGAGAACTCTGCTCTCTACGCAAAACTCGAGATTTCAGGCCTGCCAGAGCTTACTTGCCTTCCCCAATCAACCTTCCGCCTCACCAGTAAGGATGCAACTGGCTGTACACGTCGAGAAGTTTCATGTATCCTTAGTTATATACATCTTTTCCGCCACTCTCTTTTTCTAAATATCTATTTGCATAAACTGCGATCAAGCATAGCTAGTCCTTCACTTTCCCCCAGACATCTTCCGACCATTTGTTGGCTTTCGTGAGGTTAGGCTTGTAAACAAAGAACCGAAACATGTAAGCAAACTACTTGTTTTTGTCCTTTTGTCTTTTTTTATTGTCATTCATTCTTCTGACTACTTCGCTATTGGCAGCCTGGTGGTGACACTATTGTCCTATGTTTTGTTGGTTTCACGAAACCTACACAATCTGCTATTGCCATGGAGGCTTTGCAAGGTGAAACTGATGAACTTGACATGCATAGATACTCTCTGAACTATGTTAAATTGACACTAAGCCATTGATCAGATTTACTTACTAAAGTTTGGTTGCATTAAGTCATACTCCAATTTCCCTGTTTCTCCTATGTTGAAACCAACTGATCAATAAGCCGGCTGATTTTGGTTGTTTTTGGTTGTTTCAATAGTGTTCCGTGAGAGAGAAACAAGCCGTAATACGGCTGATAAGCCATAATTTTGGTTGTTTCCATAGTGTTCTGTGAGACAGAAAAAAAGTCGTAATACGGCTGATAAGCCATAATTTTGGTTGTTTCCATGAATACCTCAAGTTTTTCCATGCATAATTTCGAGCTGAAACCTACCTTTTCTGTCTTTTCCTATAAAGCACCTTGAACACCACTGTACATATAAATATTTATAGTTTTACATGGAAATGATACTATTACATTCATCAACTCATTTTTCATGGGATTAAATTTGTTTCTTTTCTACTGTACGATGTGAAAACCTATTGCTCAGAGGCGTGTATTGTCAACTGTCAATGTCTCAATGGTTGTCCAGATGACAAGTAACATAGAATGGAGGGAATAGCTTTTTCTTTCTTGACTTTTTTTTTTGTTCTATCTATATTTTTTATCCTGAATGCTACCTTCTTCCTTCAGGATCCACATCCACATAGACATATGTTGGGGTGGTAGTTTGGTGCCTTAGGCCAAGAGCCTCTTATTGGGAATTTGGGATACAGTAGTTTCAAGTAATTATCCTTTATTTTGGTATAGAAGTAATGGCCAACCAAAGCTATTCGAAAGCAAGATATGTAAATCTTGTCGGTGTAGTACTACTCTAAAGTTCAGGAAAATTTTCTGCCACATGATCACTCAATCGGTTATTGGTGCTTATGTTATCTGATAAGAGCGATGTTCATTTGATAAAGCTTAATTGTGCTGACCAGAGACTTCACATTTTTCTACAAGACAACAGCTGAAATAATGGGGACACACCCTTGGCGACACTGACACTTCACTGACTCCGTTCCTAGTTAAGTAGTTAGGGCAGTCCCAACCATGAAACTATGGAATAGTTTCCATGCATACCAATTAATATAGACTCTACGCGTAGAAACTTTACTCCCAATGGATAGTTTCTACAAATAAAATTTTAATTCAATCATCTATCTTATCTCCTATCATCTACCTATCACAGTTCTTCCTATCTTGGTTCCCGCCTTATCTTAACTCCAATGCCACATCTGTGCTTTGCCTACTTAGCATCTTAATTAAATGCCATGGAAACCTTCCATTGGGATTGCCCATATCTGTCCTGTCCGACCACCATATTTTAGTATCTGGTATATCACCATATTACCGTGATTTTTGCAGGCTATAAGTTTGATGAGCATGATCGCAATCTTAGTATTACTAATTGGAGGCTCCAACGGAGCTTTCACGCTAATTCTCACCAAACGCGCTAGAAAAAAAAAGATAATCTTAGTATTACTAATTGGAGGCTCCAACGGAGGCTTCACGTTAATTCTCACCAAACGCGCGCTAAAAAAAAGATAAATGGTAGAAAATCTCACATTAATCGTAAAACATCCGGCCATCAAATCAAAAATCTTAGATGTCAATAGCCATTGTATCTATTTAACTTTGTACAAAAATTACCCACCTCTGCCATTATATTAAATAAAACCTTTTTTTTTTAAAATAAATACTTATGGCGATTATTTATAATCCTGAAGTTACGTGCTTTTTTCCATGACGCAGAGCCCATCTAATCTAACATGTGACATTGGCGTTCCAAAAAAACTTTTTCCAAATAATAATAATACTTTTATACGGAAATCATTTAATCCTGAAGTTACGTGCGTTTTCCTATAACGCAGAACCCATCCTAATCTAACCTATGGCATTGGCGTTCAACATGGGCTCGCGCCGTCGACAATCCTTCCCGGCCTACCCCTAGCCCCAGTCCCTGCTAGATACCGCCGCGCGGCTCGTGCTGTTTGCTCGCCGCCGAAGCCCCAACTCGGACGCTGCGCCTCATGTTGTCATCTAGCATCAACCCCGCAGTCGTCCCACACCCACCACCGACGCCGATTCGAACAGAAAGATTAATGCCATCATTATTATTTTTTAGTTTCCCTCTATTCAAAGTCTATTATAAACACAATGAGAAAACATTTTACCTGATGATCAATAAGGAGCATATCAATATTGATCAAAAGTCCATCATTATTATGTTGTCAACATGCTCTCTAATAGATTAAATATGAACACATTCTTCTTAGGTAAACTACCACTAACATTATAATTGTGTATGTTTCTTCTATTTTTATCACTATTTGATAAAAACTCATATTTATTTATCATAGATATCATAGGAGTCAATGGTTGAGTCAATGGTGACACTGGACCGATAGAAGAAACCAAAACTTATGTTGGGGTGACCGAAATTCATGATATTGTGCTCCTAATCGAGTAGATTTTTTTTTCCAAAACAGCCAGTATCCTATATCAGCGTGCTTTGTAATGATGAGTAACAAAAGTCAAGGACAGCTGTAAAAAATTTTGGATTCTATTTACCAAATGAAGTCTTCACATGTGGGCAACTATATGTTGTTGTCTCACACATCAGAAGTAGGGAAAGACTAAAAATTATGATTTCACATCAAGAATCCCCAGAAACCAAAACCCAAGAAACTATGAAGCAAAAGATTGCAGCTGCAAGAAGATTGCTGTCACAGGCACGTTGTTGTCCAGCATAGGCACGCTGACGGCCCCAGACTCAGATCCTACAGGTTTCACTCCCGGGGATGCAGTCGAGGATCCTCCAATGCTGCATAATCAGCTCAAGGTAGGTTTGATGCCTTGACTAAGCAATTTTGTGTGCTGCTGCTAGCTGGAGCTGGGAGCATGAGCTACAATGAGAAGAGAGGGGGTACTGAGAGAAATAAAATCAGCCATCTCTTTGTAGCCTCCGAAGAAACCCTCCAGTTTTTTATTATCATCGGTCGGTTTCATCTAATGCGCCGTACCACTGCTATGCATAGTTGCACAGATAAACACATTTAGGATGATACACAAAAAAAAAAAACACATTTAAGACCAAATATTGGAAACCGCCGCCGAATAAATTTGCAAAAATCTCTTATCCATCTTTTTTCGTTCATCAACTTCATGGAAAAGTTGTATCCTAAAAACTAATTAATAATAACAATATAATATATTATGATCAAAAACAAAAAATATCATTTATGTTTAACATGACTCTACCATTAAGAACTCTAATTTAAAAATAAAAAAATTAAGTTAAATTATCAACAATTATTATTAATAAAATATAATAATCAAACCATATTGCTATACACAATGTCCAACCGAAGGAGCCAAATGTATTTATACATATAATAAACATCATCAGAGGAAAAATCTAACCCGTGCGGGAGCACGGGTTGATGGACTAGTTCACCCAATTTGCGGCTGCAGTTTGCTCGTTTTACGGGTCCAAGGGGAAATTCAGGACCTGTTGGCGGTCGTGGTAGGCGATAAGTTCTTGACGTTCCTTTTGCCAGGTTATTCACAATTTTCTCATTCAACATATTCTCTCAAAGGACTGAAGTCAGTTTTTGTGTGGCGATAACACTAATCAATTGCTTCGGTCACTGTTTTATAGGCCTGTTCGCAGCGAGCACCCATGCGGGATGTTGTTAGTTTGATCATCGTTCCAGTGATCTAACTAGGCTTAAAAGATTCGTCTCGCAAAGTACATCCGAATTATGTTATTAGTGATTTCGTTTATCTACATTTGATACTCCATGCATGGGGCAAAAGATTGATGTGATATATATAGTTTGGAGTTCCAAACTTTGAGAACTAAACACAGCCTGACTCGATTTTTTCTTCTTGCCGATGAATTTTCGTGACAAGTTATTTCAGGTCCGACAACATTTTTTTGCGGCACAGTAAAATTTCATTGATACTAAAGCAAATCACATCCTCTCATTACAAAAATAAACCAAACTACTCCAACTCCATTGATGGAAGACAAGAAACTTGAAAAAAAGCCATAAATTCCACCATCTAGGATTATCATCCCAAACGGATATGCTACGGACGCAAGCTCCGATCCGAACAACAGGCCATCTCACCATCCACCACCGTCATCCTCATACCCATCACTTTTGCAAAAGAGGAGTAAACCGCTAAAACTCCACATGCAAACATGACGAAATTGGCGCCGCTGACACGTCATCGACCTCATCATCGACACCTTCACCAGATTCATCATGGGAGAACACAAGTCCAACAGACATCCAGATAGATATCGTTGGAAAACAAACTCTCACTAGCCCCCCACCATAGCTACATAGAACCACGGTGAGAGACAAAGGAAGGGCTGGAGTACCTTATTCTCCATGAACGATGATGACTTCGCCTTGCCATCACCGCCGAGGAATGACATGCTCCATCGCTCCATCGATGATCTTGACGACGCCTTTACGCCGTGGCCAATCTCTTCGATTGGATCTCCGGAGAAACCTTGAACCTTGAAGACTCAATCTACTAGGGAAAGACTTATTAAAAACGATGGATCCCCACTCCCTTCAACCCTCGGCGTGATGCCAGAGGAGAAAGGAGGGGGACCGGCGGTGGTGGAAGGCGAGAGCCGGGCGGCGGCGCCTTCTATTTCAGGTCCGACAACATGCCCCTATATAGTCTAGAAAGGAGATAAGGGAAAGGGCAAGTGCTGGATAACTGTCCCACCGTGGATCATCAGAAATTCAGAACGATGTTAGGGTGATCTTGGTGGCGTGGAGGGTGGTTTTCCGCTGTGCATTGGAGGATGAGGCTGAAGCGCAGCCATGCGGCGTCTTGGCCGAGACTGTTTAGCTTCGCAATGGTGCCATGTCAAAATAGGGTGGTCAACCACGGTTCGAACCGTGGCCGATCCCACCGACCCACTTACCGTGTGTTTGGTTGAGGGGCCTAGTGGGTTGGGTTGGTTCTATCCCGTGTTTTGGGGATGACTTCAACCCATCTCATGTTTGGTTAGCAGTTTTGGGTTGGGTTGGTTCCATCCTATTTTTTGTTTGGTTGGAGGGATTGGAAAAGAGGGTTTGATGGTATATTTGACACCGTTTGCTACAAAGATCGGGCGGGGCTCACATGTCGGTGTCACCTCTATCTTCCACGCTGGAGCCAACCCAACCCTCCCATCTTCCATCCAAATAGCCGCGGGGCGGGTTCGCTCTGACCCGGCTCGCTCTGCTCTCCAACCAAACACACAGTTAATTAGCACAGGGGCACCGGTTGCTCCATTCACATTGACTACTGACCCTCGGAGCTCTAGGTTTTGGTGGGTTGGGCCCCCCGATGTGTTATGGATTGTATTAGGGGGGCCATTTGATTTTTTTTGTATCGGTTCGATGAACCGCTGGAGCGACCCGCTCCACCCCCATTTTGAGTGCCCCCGCCCAAAGTAATTGTGGAATCGGATAGCGCCGAAATTGTTAAAATGTTAAGGCAATGGCAAATAGTGGACCGGATAGGTCTGAGGTCAGATATATGGTGATGGAAGCGAAAGAATACTTGCAGCTGGTGATGGAGTGCAAGATCCAGAAGAGAGAATGCAACAAGGTGGCTCACCCAATTAGCTAGGCGAAATATGCATACTGTGACTTGATGTCTGCAAGCGCCTGCGTGTATCTCCCCCATCTCAAATTGTAAGTCATTTCAAGAATCTTGAAGAGTCAAAGTTTTTTAAGTTTAACCAAATTTATATGACAAGATAATAACATTTATGATGTCAACGAATTTTTATTAGATCCTTCATTAATTATATTTTTCATAGTATACCTATATGATTTCACAAATATTTGTAGTTTCTTTATAATTTTGGTCAAACTTTAGATGCTTAATTTCACTCTTCAAGACTCGGAATGACTTATAATTTGAAACGGAAAAAGTAATTGTTTGTCTCCTCTCTTCTTTTTTAGATAAAGTTGTCTCCTCTCTTCTACCTCGCAAAAAAAAAAGCTAAGTGTTGGGTAGTTTCTTGAAGCGGAATTGCAGGCCGTTTTTTAATGGCTTCCATGGTCAGTCGATCCTGTTGAAGTGTTCTCACTGGCCTTAATTTGTGGAGACTTAACTTGCGTCCTTGGAATATTGGTGGAAATTTGAACCAAACATGGTAAATGATGAGAAGTTTCCATAGTTGAAGCGAGTGCTGGGGTACTTCAGGAGCCGAGTCCAGCTAGGCGAAGAAAAAGCCCAGTCCACGCGCTCAAGCAGAGAGGGACTCCTGTAGTACTGTTTACTAGTCCAAGTGAAACGTTTTTCGCATTAAAAAAAAGAAAAGTTTGATTCGTTGACGGCTTGGCGCTTTTTTCTCGATCTAGCATTGTGCCGGTATTTCATTAAAAAGAAGTTTGGAAAATACAACGGCGATCAATCATGGTGGTGACTGGTGAGGAACCATCATCGAATGGTCGCAGACGCAAACCTAGCTACCGAAAGCTCTTTTTTTTCCTTCTCAATCACGCAAAAGCTTTACTCGTATTTGTATTAAGAGAGAAAATATTTCGATACAACGGGGATGACAATAGATTATCGAGAAGTTCAGGGAATTCTAACCCATACACACTACCTATCCTATTACTCGCTATAGTGGACAACCGGGGATTTTGGGGCCTGCCCAACCATCAAGCCCCCGTGGTTTGACGGCGTCGGCGCTTTCGCGTTCGACACCGACCTCTAGCTGTTCCCGGAACAACTCCCTAAGGGGCTCCATGTTATCTGGGTCTTGGTCGAAGCAAAGGTCGTCGGACACTTCCTCTAGCAGGGGTGCCTGACCAACATCACAAGGTATTCACCCCGCTTGGAGACCGGTATGCGGGAGAGGCTCTGGGCTGCGGTACGCCTGCTACGCGTGGGCAACCTCGGCCTCGGCGTGTCGTTGACCATCACAGGCAACAACAACAGCGGCGACGGTCGTGGCTTCATGACCTTGTCCCTAAAGATCTTGAAGCGACGCCGGGCGGAAGCCGAGTTCGCGGGCGGCGACTGCGGCGGCGTGCAGTTCCCCTCGCATTATGTAGAGGCGTGCACAGCGCTCCAACATCAGCGTCACTATCCGGCTCCTCCTGATCCACCGTACTTGGATCCGCCTGCATCGGACCAAAGCCTGGAGGGTAGTCCCCCCTCACTGCCTGTGGCCGCATCAACGTTCGGGGGAGCCGTCGAAAACTAGCAGCTTAGGGCGAGATCGACCGACCCGGGCGAGGCGAGGCAGGACGCGAAGTAGGTGTCTGCAGCCTCGAGCCAAACAGAGCCTGCGTGCTGGCGTCGACCCTGACATGCAAGGCCTCCTCCTCCGGTCGTATGCTCGGTGAAGACCGTGGGGGCGGCCCAGCTACAGGAGGACGAAGCCTCCAGTAACATTGGGTCGTCCGCCGGGTCTCGACCAGCTGCAGTGTCCAAACACGGAGACAGCGACAGTGGGTCGACCTCAGTGGGGATCGCGCTGGTCGGCTCGCCGTTCCAAGCCTGGGCGTCAGCATCGGACGATGTGGCCTTGGCCGCACACCCACGGCGGCCCTGTCGCCGACGGCGTCGACGTCGCTGCCGCCGTCCGTCGCCGTTGCCCGCAACCGTGCCCGGGGGTACTGAAAGCTCTTAAGTTGATTACATTGAAAACACTTGTTGAGACCAAATAGGACATACAGCTGCCAGGGTCTTGTAGCCTCCTTGAACCCAATCCTCCGCCTCTCGCAAAACGGCTCTGAAAAGATCATCATCCGACGCCGACGTCCTCTGAAAAGTCCTGTTGTTTCTCTTCTTCCAAATCATCCAGCATATGAGAAGCAGGAGTGAATCAAACGAAGGGCGCGCATCACTGTCAAGACGTCTTCGCTGCAACAGCTACCAATCGCCCATGCTCAGCATCGGCCGGGAGCAAGAGCAAGGGCAGTTAGCCCAACTGGTTGTAGCAGCCTGAACCGCAGTGATGGGTGATCTTGCCACGACACATCCCAGGAAGAGGTGCTCAGCGGGAAAATCAAAGCCACAACTTGCTCTATTTTATCTCAAATTCCTATATATATATATATATATATATATCAACGTATTTGAGATAAAAATAGATTTCAAAAGATTGTCTGCAGCTGCGGTTTCATGACGTAGCCAAACCATTAACAGAAATAATCCTAGATACACATATCAGAAAAAGACTGTCTGTCAGTTGCGGTGAGATAGCCAAACCATTAACAGGAGTATATTGCACAACTATACGTTACACTCGTCAGCAGATCTACATTTCCTTGACTGAACAACACATGCAGCCGCCTGCTGCTGCTTGTTCCTGTTGATCTCTGACGGGGCGCTCACCACCAGGCCATGGCAGCTTGACGTGTCCTCCCAATCTGCTTCGAATTCCCTGTCAACATCATCGCTCTTGACTGCCATGTCATCATCAAGGTCCAGCTGAATCCCTCCTACCGGTGGCCACACGAACGTAGGCTTGGCGAGTGGCACATCCGGTGGCTTCACCGACTTAGCGACGACCTGCACCACGTCGACCATGCTCGGCCGGTCCGACGGGTTCGGATTGCAGCACGCCAACCCAAGGAGCAGCAGCCGAACGGCGTCGTCCGGATTGAACTCGCCACCTACCACCACCTTGACGTCGACGGCTTCGACCAGCCTGCCCTCCTGGTGAAGCTTCCAAACCCAGTCAGAGAGGAGCAGGAACGTCGTCGTTCCATCATGGCACTGGCCACCGCCGAGCGCACGCCGGCCGGTGACGATCTCGAGCACCAGCACTCCGAACGCGTACACATCGGTCTTGCGCGTGGCCTTGTGGCAAACTGAGTACTCCGGCGCGATGAAGCCCCAGGTGCCGGCGACGCCCAAGTCCGTGTAGGAGTCCTTGTTGAAGGCCACGATGCGTGCGAGGCCAAAGTCGCCGAGGCGGCCGCGGAAGCTGGAGTCCAGCATGATGTTGCTGGCCTTGATGTCGCGGTGGAGCACCATGTGCTCGTGCTCATGGTGGACGTAGTGGAGCCCCGCGGCCACATCCATGACTATGTCGTAGCGCCTGCTCCATCCTATGATTGCTTGCTCATTAGCATTACCATTACCATTACCATTACCATTACCATTACCATTACGGAAAAGGTGCTGGTCGAGGCTGCCGTTAGGCATGTACTCATAGATAAGGAGGAGCTCCCCCTTTTGGTAACACCAACCTGAATAATTCAATGATAAGAATAGTAATTAAATAAATAAAGCACACACAGAAATATATACATAGTAGTACGAATTATATTTAGGCAACGTATCATGTGCAAACTAACCCCTCCGTGTAAACCATGCAAACTTCTAATTTGGGTCATAGGATGCTGATCCAAGGGACACGAGAGGATTAGATAATTTACACTTAACCGCCCGCCCCTCACACTTTACATATCCACCATATCATGGTCCACTATATCTTCTTTAGCAAGTAATAAGTAGTGTCGTTGGGTTAGGGATTCCCTGAGCTTATTGAGAAACAGTGTCGTTGGTTAAATAAATAAAGCACGCACTGAAATATATACATAATAACTCTTTACTATTTTTTTTTTGCGAAAGAACTCTTTACTAAAATTTGGTATAATAAGATCTCTCGACAAGGAGAGAATCATCCCTGCCTCCTCTGCACAATCGTGTATGTAACAGTGCTTATACCATGTATACTATAATAAAACGGTAATGATAATGAATTGTAAAGTCGATCGATCTTTGCCTAACTGAATTTTTAGTTGAGTAGCTGGCGACCATGGCGTGTTAAAAGAATGGAACAAGAACATACCTACAAGTGGCACGACGTTCCGGTGCCGTAGGCGGTTGATGATGTCTACCTCTGCCAGGAAGTCGTCGTAGCCGCGTTTGTCATCCCGCGTGAACTTCTTCACGGCGACCTCCACGCGTGTCCTGCCGTCCTTCTCCTTCCATGATCGGAGCGTGCCCTGTACACCGCGCCGAACCCTCCTTGTCCCAGCTTTCTTGTGTGGTGAAAGTTGTTGGTGGCCTTCCTGATAACGGCGTGCTTAAACTCCTTAGGTGTTCCGGGCAGCCGCCGGAGAGCCGCCGACAGCACCAGCTCCATCTTGAGCTCCTTGTACTTGGAGTTGAAGTAGAAGGCGGCGACTGAGATCATGATGGCAGTGACGGCAGCTGACCCAAGAACCGCAGGCAGCGTCACCGTCTTCCACTGCTTGCTTCGGCTGTCGTCGGGGAGCTTGTCGACGGTGAGGTTCCAGCTCAGGACAGTATGGAGCTCGTAGCCAGCTCCCGTCGACGCCGAGAAACCGATGAAGGCTTGCTGCGGCACGTGGTTGCTGAGGTTGAGGGGCGCGTCAAGGTGAGGCTGGGTGGGCTTTTGCTGGCCGTCGACGGCCATGTACACCCATATGTGGTGCCCGACGCCACTGTAGTCGATCCACACGATGTAGTTCACCGGAGAATCAGGGGTCGGCGCGAGGGTGATGTTTCTAGGTGGAGGTAGTGATGAGAGTGAGGCAGTGAAGTAGTCGGACTGGATGCTGCCGATGTTGAGGCCGATGTGGTTGTCGTCGGGGTCGTAGGGCTGCTTCACCGTGTCGAATTCGACAGCAACGAAGCTGCTGCCCGAGGTGGCCCTCGCGGTGCTGTTGGTGAGGCCAAGAAAGCCACGCGAGCGCTGCCCGGTGGCGGACCGTTGAGGGTTGGGGCGATGACGAACGCAAGGCCCTCGCCTTTGGCCTCTTCATTTACTCTGAAGAGGTTCATCGTGAAGGAGGTGTTGAAGGACGCATCGTGCTTCACGCCATGGGAGTCGACGTGCCAGAGCTTCACCGGAGGCAGCAGGAGGGTCGAACCGGACTGGTTCACGAGAAAGGTGGTGTACATGCCGATGTTGGCGGTGTCGGGAGTGAGTTGGAGGACTCCTGATAGGCACTCGCGTTCCCGAGAAACGCCAAGCGACTAGTAAGCTCACCAGCAGCTCGATTGAAGGAAGGGAAGCTGTAGGTGATGATGTCGTCCCTCTTCTTCTCATCGCAGCAGGTGCACATCGACGACGCTGCCCGTGAGGAAGGCGCAGTTGAGGCTGATGAGCACACTAGTAGGATTAGGATTAGGACTACGCTGGTGCATGATGGTAGAGCAGGCAGGAATTGCACATGCGCCATGACAAGGTACAGGCACCTTGCTTCACCGGGCACTTCTCTTATGTACGCTGTATATAGTAAACGGGGAACGGCTGGGCTAATTATTCGTGCTGATTCTTGAGGATGATGCAACGACCAGAACAGCGGCTAACGCCAAGCCGTCACCTTGGTGACGGTGCTCGGCTTTGCTATGGACGGATAATTGCAATGGGCGTTGCTATGGACGGATACTGTGGACCATTGCAATTTCTGAGAAATTTCGGACCCAACCGGTAAACGGGATATCTCAGAAATTTCGGAATTTCTCGGCCGAGATTTTTTCCCGAACCTCTTTGCCCCAGCGCTGTTTGCGACGATATCACCTACGTACGGGGAGGAGCAGAACGGTAAAGGACCGCCTTTCGAGAATCGGTGGGCTCGTGACATTATTGTTGGAGCTCATACTATTCAGGTGCTGCTGGAGTACTTACGCGTTTGGAGAGTGCTCAATGCGGTGGAGCTCGACCAAGTGCAGGTTGACCGTTTCGTTTGGAAATGGTCTGGGGACGGCAAGTACTCGGTTTCCTCGACCTACCGTACCTTCTTTGCTGGTTCAGCTGAGTTCTTGGGTGCCAGGGAATTGTGGAAGACTAAGGCGCCAGCGAAGGTAAAGTTCTTTCTATGGCTGGCCCTTCACCGGCGGTTATGGACGGCAGAGCTGTTTGGGTTAGTCCCACATCGGTAATTGATGGTAGGAGAGCACAACATATAAGACGGGGCGGTTCTCACATATCAAGCTAGTCTTTTAGGTTGAGTTGGGCCCAGAAGCTTATATGTGTGTGTGTTACGTGGGACTGTGGGGCGCCAGGGCAGACAAACTGAGCTGGGGCGTAACGGAAGCCGAGCCCCGAAGTCTCGGTTCCAACAATGGTTAGGGAGCCTGTTCCGGGAGGGGAGCATAGAGCATATAAGGCACCGCCCAGATGGGCCAGGTCCAGTTCTAACAGACGATATATTTTGTTTCATCACAAGATGTAAAATTTGAATCTACTTTATTCTTTTGGTAAACATAGACTCCCTTATTATTTTTTTGTATCTCCTTGCCGGGAAAAAAAAAAATCATAGGCAAGGGATGGTATGCCCCTGCACGGTTCGATACATTGCTCTTTGCAATTTGAAATTAATGGACTTGGGCATATACCGTATACACATAGATATTTTCCCTTTGTCCCAAAAAAATTGTTGTTTTTGTCTTTCAGCCATCTTGTTTGTCCTTCCGTCTTCTTCGATTTTCCATACCGGCCGAGCATAACATGCCTTGCCCTACTTGCACGAATTCCAAAAAAAAAAAAAAAAAAAAAAAAACTTGCCCAGCGAGATAGATAAACTAGTTGTATAAGCCACACTTTTTGTAACGCCTAGCCGGCTCCCTCGGTGGCGCCCGAACGCCGCCCCGGCGCCGGCGCCGCTCGGCGCCGGCGCCCCCCTCTCGCTCCCTCCCCTCCATCCGTTCCCTCGCTTTGCGGCCCACCGAACCGCCCTCTCCCCAACCACCGCCGGCCTCCACCCGCCCGCCGCCGCCATCGGCGATCCGGCGCCCGGCGGACTCCGCCTCCCGCACCTCGGATCCGGCCTCTCGAGCTCGGCTCCGGCCCCGGATCCGTGGAGCCCGCCCCCGCCGCCCCCGCCTCCCCTCCCCCACCACGCGGCCCGCGAGATGTGGCGCCCGGCCACGCCTCTGCCTCTGCCCGGGCGGGCGCCGCGGATGACCACTCTCCACGCGTCACACCTCCCGTCGCCGGCGAGGTCCAGCCCCGCGCCGCCGCCTGGGGTTGGGGCTGCCTCAAGGCCTTCCAAAGAGCCCGTCTTGGGGGTCCGCTCGGGAGCGCCCTGAAAGGTCCTAATGGCTAGAGGGGGGGTGAATAGCCTATTAAAAAAATCTACAAACAACACTTGAGCAAACCGGTTAGTAATTAAAACAAATAAGCGCTAAAGAAAGCGGTGCTACAAGTTTATCTAGGTAAGCCCCCAATGCAATCAACCACTAAATATATACTATGATCTCTAAGCAAACAATCCAGCTATGTCGATCCTAGGTGAGCAAAGTATGCTAGTCAAGATATCACTAGGAGCTAAACTAGGTGAACCAATTGACACTAAGCAAACTACACAAGATATCAAAAGTAAATGCGAGAGAGGATGTGATCGATATACCGATGTTGATGTGTAAAGGTGGAAGCCAATCACCGTGATCAATATGAAATCTCCAACAAGCAAGAACAAGATTGACACGATGATTTTTCACCGAGGTTCACGTGCTTGCCCAAGACGCTAGTCCCCGTTGTGGCGATACACTCACTTGATGGTTGCTAAGCTTTTAATGGCACGGTGCCAAATCCCCCGGTGGGAGCTCAAGTACACCAATCACAAGAGAGGATTCACAAGCCACGAGCAATCCACTAGTGCTCCTTTCACGAATCTCCCGCGGGGTAAGGAACGACCCCTCACAAGTCCACCGGTGTGGCCTCGAACAAGCTCCAATCGAGCTCAACACCGCCTCAACCTCCAAGCCGCTAGGGAACCAAGCAAATTCCCAAGAGAAACAAGATCCCGCAGCTCCTCCAAGGATGAAGTGCCTCTAGATGCAATCAACAATGCAATGCACTTCAATCTCTCTCAATCTCACCCAAAGAATTGAAGTTAGGATGAAGAGATGAGTGGAGGGGAGTATCTCAAGCTCAATAGCAAGTAGGAGTGTTAAAATGTGCAAGAGAGAGCTCATGTACCCGGCCATCCAAGTATATATAGAGCCCACTCAAAAAAACATAGCCGTTGGGGGTTTTAGCAAGACTGATCGGGACTCGGCCGACCGGACGCGCACTGGCGGGTCCGGTCGAGCGTTGTTGGTATTTATTAAGTGCTAAAAGAATATGGAGGTTCCGCAAGCGCCACGAGAATACCATTGTAGCTTTTCCCTAGGAGAGTATTCTAGAGTATCATATCCACAGGAAGCTTTGGCTAAAGAATCTAATAACTCACAATCATGCATCTACTAACTTAGCAAAACCACTAGACTAAAGTGAGGGGGTAATGGATATATGATATGAGATATGAACAATATCACACACTAGAGAATTCCATGTTGAATGTATAGCTAGTAAGTTGAGAGGACAACGGGAGAGATCCGAGGTTCCTATGTACTTCTCTATTACTTAGGTTCTATGATAGCAATCATACTAATGCACTTTGGAGCAACAATTCCTTTCCAACTCTCGAGAAAGACCGGGAAGAAGGTAGTTGGGAGAAGGCTGCCAAAAGCTCTACGAAACACCAACCCGAACGTGGTGGAATACAAAGGCCTAACAGAGCCGTCACCCCAGGGCTACCACAACTAACCATGGGATTGGGCGCAATCTCGGGTAACCTATAGCCTAGACACCAAGTCTATACTATCGACATACAACTCTAGCTACCGCGAATAACTAGAGCCCTCAATACGAGCGGAGATCCCATGCAATAATATAACAACTATACTTAACCAAATATGAAAGACATGGAAGTGAATAGAGAAGATAAATATATAAATCATAAGTCTTCCAAAGTAAAGATACAAGACATACCAAACTCTCAGAGACATCTCCGTAACCGGAGCGTAGCTCCACTCCTCCCTAACTCTCTAATTGCTAATCTACTACATTAGAGAGTCTAGCCCTAATTCTCTAGTGAAGAGAGGTTGTCCTCACATTGGGACACCTCTATGACCAACAGGTCAAGAGATAAAGAATAGAATGAGATAGAATGAATTAGGGTTTTGGCCCTGGGGTCAGGGGGTCTTCTTATATAGGCCTTGGCGATGAACGATGACCATTGGATCAAACCGACCTTCAATAGCGGTGTAGATACAACCTCAAAGTCGGTTACGAACCGACCTAGGAAGATGAGCCCGATTGGCTATCGTAGCCCTGGGCGGCGGCCTAAATCCATCGGCGGCCGCCGGGGGTTAGTCTCCTCTCGGCTTCTCGTTTCTTCCGGGTGTCTTCTCGGTATCTTCTAGAGTGTTTTAGTCCACATTTTGGGTTGAGTTACTTCACGGTCAAGTCTTGTCATCGTATGAGATGTATATTCCGAACTTTCTCCATTCTTTCTCTGCATTTATCATTAAGTCCACGAAAAGATATAAATCACCAAAGCTCGTGGAATTATGTTAGTAAAACTCCTAGTCTATGTTGATATTCATTTTATGTCCTTATTTCATATTTAGTTGACTATTAATATTATGCTATAACAGGTGTCAACAAGCTCCCCCAAGCTTACCCTTTGCTAGTCCCTAGCAAAGCCAAACTTAGCAATGGATCAGGAGTTGCTACAACGCTTTCACACCTCAAAAGTACACATGCTTTCAAATAAAATTTCTCCTCCAGATAAAACTTGCTCAAATTTCAATTTACCCATATTACCTTTAACCATGGAGCTTATAGCCTTTTCTTAGGATCTTGGGCAATTGAAAGATAGAACAATCAAGTCAAGCACCATGTCTCAAACTCATTGTTCAACCTTCATTCCGGAGTTTTTGCGGTGTTTTCAAAATAAAACTCAAAGTTCCTTTGTATGACCCTCTCAAGTCTCTCATTTGTGGTATTTGTGGATCCTCACTTAGGCAATAATGTTGTGTTACCTTTCTCTCATAATATGTGGTATTTTTTGGATTAAGGCAAAGAGGGACACTATGCCTTCTTCTCTCTCACCCTATATCTAAGGCTTATATCCGGAGCTCGGGTGGGGAGAAAACTAAATCTACTTATCGAGCATATATTGTAAGCTCAAGCAATGGATCCAAAGTCACGAGTCATACCGATCAAGAGATACATGTGTGATGGAATGGAATGGGTATGATGATAGGCGTGTGAGGTGAGTGTAATGAATGCCATGAGGGGAAAGCCTAATTCTACTTTGCTCCTGTAGGAAACATATCTCTCTCTTTAGGACTTTGAAAGTATTTGGGAGAACCTGGGCTGTATACTCTTTCTATATATTTTTATTTTCATGGAGAGGCGGGCATCTAGGTACCCATTGTTTCTCCATTCTTCTCTCAGATTTATCTGTTAAGTCCTCGAAAAGATATAAATCACCAAAGATCGTGGAATTATGTTAGTAAAACCCCTAGTCTATGTTGATATTCATTTTATGTCCTTATTTCATATTTAGTTGACTATTAATATTATGCTATAACAGGTGTCAACAAGCGTCCGGCCGCCACCGACCGAGCGTCCGGTCGATATCTGACGAGCACCGGCCCCACGGTGACGGCCATCTTCATGCTTCCGGCCGGCGTCCGGTTACGATCGGATCCATCCACCATGCGCCCGGGCCGAGTTCACGAAAGCGAGTCCAAAAACATGCTCTCGTTATCCGACAGGACTCGCTCGAATCGGACGGTCCGGTCAAATGGCCGGCCCCGGTCCAGTCCGGTCGGCCATTTCTCGCGAAAATCTTTGTTTTGTTGTCGCCTTTGATTCAACCTTGCTTCGCCTCTTGCCATATGTTGCCAACACGTCGAAGATGATCTCAATATCATGTATGTTAGCATGTCGCGATCGATTAGGCAAGAACGAAGTTAGTGCTCTCTAGTCTAAATGCAATATGCAAGTCAAATGGACCTAGAAGCACTTTTACCAAAGGATTAGTCGCGGCATCCCCTCTTGATAGTCGGCCATCTATCCTAAATGTGATCACACTCTCTATAGTGTCTTGATCACCGAAAGAAAAACCCTATCAAGTTATACCTTTGCCTTGATCTCGGGTTCCTTCCAAACCGACAACCGAGCTTGACGATCCATCATGTCCATCATCATCGCCCATGTTCATGATCATCATGCTCCACATCATCCATGCAATCCTATCTCTCAAGTCACACTTAGAGCAAAGGATTATCATAACAAGGTGTCATCAATTTCCAAAACCAAACATGAGATTTCAATCTCCCCTTTTTGGTAATTGATGACAACCAATCCACAAAGATATGAAATAAATTCAGTTTGAACTTGAATTGCTTGTCCATAGCATTTTGGTCATGAATCAAATTTTGGATAAATATTTCAAGGTTCGGTTTTGGTAATAGGAGCTCCCCCTACATATGTGCTTCCATGTGTTTGGATCAATTTGGCACATATGTATGGATAGAAATTTGAGAGAGATAATATTACCAAAGGAGATACTAAGGTTTAAGAATTCGGACCTTTGAAGCATGATACCAATCAGAGTCCTTAGCATCTTTGTAACTAGACATTCATCAAAACTCAACATACCCCATGAGATCAACATTATAGGCATAAATGTGAGCAATGTCTAGATACATCCTATGCATGCTAGTTGGTCAATACACCATTCAATTATCAAAAACTAACATACACCAAGCAATCATGTATTCTGAAATTTAAATTGCTCAATGCAACATTTCATCATGATCATGCACATACAAATGCACAAATAGTCTATGAGCTTGCTCCCCCTATTTGTGTGATCCCTTTCAACATCTTTTGTGACTTATTTCTCCCCTTTGTCAACAATCACCAAAAGGTGTAAATGAGAGAAATCAAGTCAATCAAAGGATCAAATGTGGTCTCATCCGGATCACTTGCCTTAACATGTATTCAAGTTTGAACCAAGGACAAGCTTGTTCACACCTCATATACATAAGGGTTATCTTGCACCATGTTAGAATACACATCATTAGCTCATTTTTTAGAATCAACACTAGGATTGCAAGCCCACAAACATGTCATATGCCACCACTAGTTCATAAAAGCATTCAAAGCAATAGTGGTGCCACACATACATTAAAATCATTTGATTTTCCATGAATGAGCCTATTAAAATGTATGATGACTAGATGCACTAAACAAGTCCTTAGCATAATATGAATGCCATGTCAAACAACTTTTACCTTGGTTATTGTCGAAGGAGAGGCATGTCATATATGGGGAAGTGCATCAACTCAAGTTGGAGAAGTCAATAATGTTCAATTCTCCCTTTAGCATACAAAATCTCTTCTCATCAAGTGGCTTGGTGAATATGTCGGCTAGTTGATCTTGATTGCCAATTTCCATGATACAAATGTCACCCTTTTGTTGATGATCTCTAATGAAGTGATGTCTTATATCAATATGCTTTGTTCTTGGATGTTGAACCGGATTTTGTGTCATCTTTCTAACACTCACATTATCACAAAATAATGGTACTTTGTCAAATTTGAATCTAAAATCCCTCAATGTAGACCTCATCCAAAGCAATTGAGTGCAACAACTTCCCCGCACTAATGTATTCGCCGGCGGTAGAGAGAGCAACACTATTTTGCTTCTTTGAAGACCATGAAACTAGTGACCTTCCAAGGAATTGACATGTGCTACTTGTGCTCATTCTATTTATCTTGCATCCTCCATAATCGGAATCCGAATATCCAAGTAGCTCAAATTTCGATCCCTTTGGATACCATAGTCCAACATCTTGTGTGTCCTTCAAGTACCTCAAAATTCTCTTAGTTGCCTTGAGGTGACTCTCTCTAGAAGATGATTGATATCTTACACACATGCCCACACTAAATGCTATATCCGACCTTTGAAGCGGTTGCATAGAGTAAGCTTCCTATCATTGACCGATATTTCTTTTTGTTCAACCATGTTGCCACTAGGGTCGGGGTCTAAGCTTCCATTGGTTCCCATTGGTGTGGACATTGACTTGGCATCTTGTAGATCAAACTTCTTGATCATATCCTTTATGTACTTGCCTTGACTAACAAATATGCCATGCTTCAATTGCTTGATTTGAAGTCCAAGAAAGAATGTGAGTTCTCAAGCATTGACATTTTAAACTCATTGGCCATCATCTTTGCAAACTCTTCACAAAACTCTTGATTGGTTGACCCAAAGATAATGTCATCAACATATATTTGTAACACAAACAAGTCTTGTCCTATCTTCTTGGTGAAGAGAGTGGTGTCCACCTTACCCATCTTGAACCCTTTAGAGATGAGGAAATCTCTCAACCTCTCATACCATGCTCTAGGTGCTTGTTTCAATCCGTACAAAGCTTTCTTCAACTTGTAGACATGGTTGGGATACTTGTCATCTTCAAAGCCAGGTGGTTGTTCAACATATACCAATTCATTGATGAAGCCATTTAAGAATGCACTCTTCACATCCATTTGATATAATTTGATATCATGAACACATGCATAAGCTAGTAAGATTCTAATTGCTTCCAATCTAGCAACCAGGTGCATAGGTTTCTCCAAAGTCAAGACCCTCTACTTGAGTGTACCCTTGTGCCACTAGTCTTGCCTTGTTTCTAACCACAATTCTATCTTGATCTTGCTTGTTCTTGAAGACCCACTTGGTTCCAATCACATTGTAGTCCTTTGGCCTTTCCACCAATTCCCAAATATCATTTCTCTTGAAGTTGTTGAGCTCTTCATGCATAGCATTGATCCAATCTTCCTTTTCCAATGCCTTCTCAATATTCTTTGGTTCTTCTTGAGATATAAAGGCATGGTGAGCACAAAATGAAGCTAATCTTCCTCTTGTAATCACTCCACTATTGATGTCACCGATAATTTGGTCTAGTGGATGATCTCTCGCAATGGTTGAAGGTTGCATCACTTGCACTTGATGACTAGGATGAGATGATGTACTAGCTTGTTGATCTTGATCTTCATCTTGAGAACCACTAGTTCTTGCTTCATTTGTTTCAATCTCAACCGTAGAGGTAGGCAAAGGAACATCATCATCATTGTAGTCCTTTGGCCTTTCCACCAATTCCCAAACATCATTTCTCTTGAAGTTGTTGAGCTCTTCATGCATAGCATTGATCCAATCTTCCTTTTTCCAATGTCTTCTCAATATTCTTTGGTTCTTCTTGAGATACAAAGGCATGGTGAGCACAAAATGATGCCAATCTTCCTCTTGTAATCACTCCACTATTGATGTCACCGACAATTTGGTCTAGTGGATGATCTCTCGCAATGGTTGAAGGTTGCATCACTTGCACTTGATGACTAGGATGAGATGATGTACTAGCTTGTTGATCTTGATCTTCATCTTGAGAACCACTAGTGCTTGCTTTATTTGTTTCAATCTCAACCATAGAGGTAGGCAAAGGAGCATCATCATCACCTTCAACTTGTCTTGGTCTAATGTCTCCAATGTCTATGTTCCTCATTGCATTCTTCAAGTTGGAACCACCAACATTATCATGAGTTTCAACTTCTTGAGAGCCTTGGGTTTCATCAAATTTAACATCATGAACCTCTTCAAGTTGACCACTATCCAAGTTCCAAACTCTATAAGCTTTGCTTGTGGTTGAATATCCAACTAGGAAACCTTCATCACATTTCTTGTCAAACTTGCACAATCTTGTGCCTTTCTTGAGAATGTAGCATTTGCATCCAAAGACTCTAAAGTAACCAATGTTGGGCTTCCTTCCATTTAACAACTCATATGGTGTCTTGCCAAGCCTTCCATGGCAATAGAGACGGTTGCTACAATAGCAAGCCGTGTTGATTGCTTCGGCCCAAAAGGAATGGCTAACATTGTATTCACTAAGCATTGATCTTGCCATTTCAATCAAGGTTCTATTTTTCCTCTCAACTACACCATTGGATTGAGGAGTGTAGGTTGGTGAGAATTGATGTCCAATTCCAAGCTCATCACACAACTCTTCTATTCTTGTATTTTTGAATTCACTCCCATTGTCACTTCTAATCTTCTTGATGGATGTTTCAAATTCATTTTGGCATCTCTTGACAAAGGTCTTGAATAGCCCAAATACATCACTCTTGTCATGAAGAAAGAACACCCAAGTGTATCTAGTGTAGTCATCTACAATGACAAAACCATACTTGTTGCCACCAATGCTAGTGTATGTTGTTGGACCAAACAAGTCCATGTGCAACAACTCAAAAGCTTTGCTTGTACTCATTGTGCTCTTGGATGGATGTGCATTGCCATGTTGCTTGCCGGCTTGACATGCTCCACAAGGTTTGTCCTTCTCAAACTTGACATCACTCAAGCCTCTAACTAAGTCATGCTTCACTAACTTGTTCAATTGTTTCATCCCAACATGACCAAGCCTTCTATGCCACAACCAACCTTTGCTAGCTTTTGAGAGTAAGCATGTTATCAACTTGGCTTCTTTTGACTTGAAGTCCACTAAATAGAGATCACCATATCTAAATCCCTTGAAGATTATATTTGCACCATCACCACTAACCACTTCAATTTCTTGACTTGTGAATATGCATTTGTAGCCAAGATCACAAAGTTGAGAGACCGACAAGAGGTTGTAATCAAGATTATCAACTAGCAACACTTTGGATAAACTCTTCTCTTGAGTAATTGCAATCTTTCCTAACCCCAAGACATTTCCTTTCTTGTCATTGCCAAATATGATAGACTCATATTCATCAATGCCCTTGATCCTAATAGACTTGAACATATGAGAATCCCCGGTCATATGTTGAGTGCACCCACTATCCATTATCCAATGCTCTCCTTCGACACGGTAATTGACCTACAAAAAGAGATCAATTCTTCTTAGGTACCTAAACTTGCTTGGGTCCTTCAAGGTTAGTCACCAAGGCCTTTGGTACCTAAATGGCTTTCTTCCTTGAGCCCATCCATGGTGCACCAATGAACCTAGCACGAACACCATTGTCATTCTTCACAAGCATATAAAAATTGTCAAGCTTGATGGAAGAAACATTGGTCCTCTTGTTCATGTATTTTTTGCTCTACATGACCAACTTGCTTGCAAGCTTTGTAATAGCTACCATTGTTCTTCACAAAGCTTGTTTTGTGACTAACAAAGGCGGCCTTGCCTTTCTTGGGGATATAGCCTAAGCCCTCCTTGTAGAGAGATGCTCTTTGGCTACCCAAGCACATAAGCAAGCGGTCCTCACCACCATAAGCCTTAGCCAAGGTGTGATTGAGCTTTTTCATTTCACTCTTCAAGTTTGCATTCTCATTCAAGAGCATAGCATTGCAAGTTGCATCACTAGAAATAGATATGCTAGAAGTGCTAGTAGAAGCAACACATGAAGAATCAACATATGTAGGAGCAACAAATGTAAGAGCAACATGTGATGAACTAGGCAAAGGATCAACAAGTATATCACAAGATATGCTAGCATCACAAGTAACAACCTTGCTATCAATCAAGGACAACTCATGCTCTTTGAGTAGAGAGGAATGAGCTTTTTCAAGCTTGGGTGAGACTTCTCAAGCTTCTTATGGTCTTCCTTTAGACTCTCATAAGATGCCCGAAGCTCATCAAGTTCTTGCTTAAGGCTTTTCTTTTCCTTATTCAAGCCCTTGCATTCCTTCCTACTTTCCTTGTACATGTAAATGCAATCATCAAGCATAACTTATAGCTCTCCTACGATATGTGTAGGCTCCTCATCATCACTATCACTATCACTACTACTAGCATCATCGTCTTGAGTGATAGGTTGTATCTTAGTGGCCTTAGCCATGAAGCATGAAGAAGGTGTGTCAAATAGAGAAATCCTCTCATGCATAGCAACATGAGCTTGTCCCTTCTTCTTGCTCTTCTTTTCCTCTTCTTCATCACTTCAGGAGGATGAGCCATCACTATCCCATGTAGCCACATGAGACTCATTCTTCTTCTTTGGCTTATCATTCTTCTCATTCTTCTTGTCATTCTTCTTTCTTGCCTTCTTGATGTCCTTCTCATCTTCACTATCATATGGGCATTCGACAATAAGATGATAATCATCATGGCATCTAAAACATTTCATGTTGCCTTCATTCTTGCCACCCTTCTTCTTGGATGAGTGCTTCTTCTTCTTCTTGGAGATGTAGCTCTTCTTCACATATTTGCCCAATTTCTTCACAAAGAGAGCCATATGTTCATCAATTTCACTTCTATTACTAGAAGTGTCTTCTTCTTCATCGCTTGACTCTTCCTTCTTACTCTTGCCCTTGGATGATGAGCTTGCCTTGAGTGCCAAGCTTTTCTTGTCATCTTTCTTGTCATCATCCTTGTTCTTCTTGTTGGCCTTGTTGATGAGCTCTTGCTTCTTCTTGTCATCTCTATATGAATCATCGGTCATAACCTTATCAAGCAATTGGTTGGGAGTCAAATCCTTCAAATTTGTCCTCACAAGCACAGTGATGAACATCCCAAACCGCTCCACGTCAAGAACTTCATGTTGAAGGTCTTATCCTTGATCTCTTCTCCAAGTGAGTTGAGATCATTCACCAATACTTGCATACGGTGAAATATCTCCGACACACTTTCATCTTCTTCCATCTTGAAGCTATTGAATTGCTCAAGCTTTATGTATGCCTTTGCTTGCTTGACGCCTTCGGTGCCCTCATAGCACTCTTCTAGCTTCTTCGAAATGTCATAAGCTATCTCAATAGACTTGACTTGCTCAAACACTCTATCATTGAACGCCTCATGGAAAGCGCTCACGGCAATATCATTTGCTTGAAGCTTCTTCTCCTCAACCGGTGTGGAAGCATCCTTGTTTGCCACCTCGAACTTGCTCTCGGTCACCTTCCACACCTCTCTATTGATTGACTTGAGATGTGCGGTCATTTTCACCTTCTAATAGGCGAAATTGGTGCCATCGAAAGGCGGCGCCTTCTTGGTGTTGTTGATATGCATTGTCAACGTCATTTCTCACCGTAGGTTGTTAAGCCCTTCACAAACGGTGCCTCGGCTCCGATACCACTTGAAAGGTCCTAATGGCTAGAGGGGGGGTGAATAGCCTATTAAAAAATCTACAAACAACACTGAGCAAACCGGTTAGTAATTAAAACGGCGAAGCATAGTAAGCGGTGCTATAAGTTTATCTAGGCAAGCCCCTTATGCAATCAACCACTAAATATATACTATGATCTCTAAGCAAACAATCTAGCTATGTCGATCCTAGGTGAGCAAAGTATGCTAGTCAAGATATCACTAGGAGCTAAACTAGGTGAACCAATTGACACTAAGCAAACTACACAAGATATCAAAAGTAAATGCGAGAGAGGATGTGATCGATATACCGGCGTCGATGTGTAGAGGTGGAAGCCAATCACCGTGATCAATATGAAATCTCCAACGAGCAAGAACAAGATTGACACGATGATTTTTCACGGAGGTTCACGTGCTTGCCGCAAGACGCTAGTCCCCGTTGTGACGATACACTCACTTGATGGTTGCTAAGCTTAATGGCACGGTGCCAAATCCCCGGTGGGAGCTCAAGCACACCAATCACAAGAGAGGATTCACAAGCCACGAGCAATCCACTAGTGCTCCTTTCGCGAATCTCAGCGCGGGGTAAGGAGCGACCCCTCACAAGTCCACCCGGTGTGGCCTCGAACAAGCTCAATCGAGCTCAACACCGCCTCAACCTCCAAGCCGCTAGGGAACCAAGCAAATTCCCAAGAGAAACAAGATCCCGCAGCTCCTCCAAGGATGAAGTGCCTCTAGATGCAATCAACAATGCAATGCACTTCAATCTCTCTCAATCTCACCCAAAGAATCGAAGTTAGAATGAAGAGATGAGTGGAGGGAGTATCTCAAGCTCAATAGCAAGTAGGAGTGTTAAAATGTGCAAGAGAGAGCTCATGTACCCGGCCATCCAAGTATATATAGAGCCCACTCAAAAACATAGCCGTTGGGGGTTTTCAGCAAGATCGCCCGGACTCGCCGGCCGGACGCACCAACGGGTCCCGGTCGGCGTCCGGTCGCCACCGAAATCGAAGCGTCCGGTCGAATCACGATGACAGCACGGCCCCACGGTGGCGACCATCTTCATGCTTCCGGTCGGCGTCCGGTTCTGACCGGATCCATCCACCATCGCGTCCGGCCGAGTCCACGGCGAGTCCAAAAACATGCTCTCGTTATCCGGCCGGACTCGCTCGGCCGGACGGTCGGTCAAATGGCGGCCCGTCCGGTCCGGCGTCCGTCGGCCATTTCCTCGCGAAAAATCTTCGTTTTGTTGTCGCCTTTGCTTCAACCTTGCTTCGCCTCTTGCCATATGTTGCCAACACGTCGAAGATGATCTCAATATCATGTATGTTAGCATGTCGCGATCGATTAGGCAAGAACGAAGTTAGTGCTCTCTAGTCTAAATGCAATATGCAAGTCAAATGGACCTAGAAGCACTTCACCAAAGGATTAGTCGCGGCATCCCCTCTTGATAGTCGGCCATCTATCCTAAATGTGATCACACTCTCTATAGTGTCTTGATCACCGAAAGAAAACCCTATCAAGTTATACCTTTGCCTTGATCTCCGGGTTCCTTCCAAACTGACAACCGAGCTTGACGATCCATCATGTCCATCATCATCGTCCATGTTCATGATCATCATGCTCCACATCATCCATGCAATCCTATCTCTCAAATCACACTTAGAGCAAAGGATTAGCATAACAAGGCCGCCCAACCCTAGCGCCGATGCAAACGGGCGATGGTCCTCATCGGGGGCGTCGGCGACGACGCATCGGCGCCCGCTTCGCCCGTGACGATTACGCGCCGGGCATCGGGCATCGACATCTTCCTCGTCCACCCCTCAGCGCCCGGCCATCGCCCTCCCTCTCCCCTTCGCCCCGTTTCACCCGAGGGGACGACTCGTCGGGCGCTCCAAGGCCCATTTGGGCGTACAAGGACTCCCCCGAGGAGGAGGGGTCGTTGGTCTCCTACCTCGGCCTTGATTCGCCAAGGGTCACGAGGTTCGGGGCGGCACCTCCCGTCGGTGGCTCTTGTGGCAGCGCCCTTTGTTGACAGAGGCAAGCGTCCCTCGATTGGGCTTCCCATCGCGCCGGAGTGTGGCGCAAGCTCTCTCGTGCTAGCGTGGTGCACGAAGCGGCGCGGTGCGTGGACGCGCCGGCCAGTGGAGGCGCATCCCGTCCCGTTAGCGCCTCGGGCGTCGGGAGCGAAAGTCCGCGAATCCACGACGCCGCCGCTCCACACGCCGATGGTCGGCGCCGGTCATGTCGTTCGAGTCCGTGGGTGGTCTTGGGAGGCACGCCCTACCCGCCCTTCGGCACGGTCATGACCACCGACCGCGTCCTCGGATCTGCTAGGAAGTGCTGACGCCTCGCGCCGCCCACATGGTGGCAACCTGCGTGCCTCCACGCCGCCTCATTTGCAAGGGGTTAGGCACATCACACGGGACTGCAACCCGGTGTCCTAGGGTGCCTTCTTCGGCCTCCACCGTAGGGGGCAATCGCGCTCGGTGGTCATGCGTTGGTTCGACGAACACTACCGCCCCTCGCCCGCGGCGGTCGTCGGTGACAAAGGCGAGGAGGCGCGCGAGTGTCGTGGGCGTCGACGCGATCGGATATCCGCTGCGTTGCCGCACCGGCTTCCACCTCGATTGTTGTCGGCTCGCAAGCGGGGCCGCCCAAACGCCGTTGGATACCACGGTGTGGGCGCCCACACCGTGCCTCCTAGTGCACGACTTGCTTGCGGAGATGATGTGCACGGGCGATGGTCCTCCCGCTTTGGTCGTCACTTTCGACCCGATGCGGGAGGAGGTCCTAGCCGTCGCGTCCATTTTTTGTTGTTCAGTTCAGGCCGCCTCCCCGGGGTTCGTGGATTCACTCCGGGTGGAGGTTGTCCCCTCACCTCGACCATCGGGCGCCAGAGCTGGTGCAGTTGACCCGCCTTGGGAGGGTCAACCCGACGTCGAAGCAAGACAACGTTGCCGACGTCGAGATTGGCGATGGGACGCACCACCGGGGTTCGCGAGGCGCGTTCGGTCATCTCACCTCAGCCGTGCGCACGGGGGGAGCTCGCTCGGCCGAGCGATTGATCCGCCTCCGTTATGCCGGTGCGGGAGGGGCTGCGGTGCCGCCTACCGGCGGCGACGCGCGGCGCCCTCGCCACGCCGAAGCTGCTTCGCCGTCTCGCTCAATTCAATTCAGGAGGTGCTGGTCAAGCGACCGCCACCTTTGATCGCCAGTCCCCCAAAGCAGCCGGTGCCGACCAGGCGGCATCCTCTGCCGAAACGGAATACTCGGATTGCCTCTCAGCCGCTGTCTCATATTCCAACCTCCAGGCGAGGCGAGGTATTGCTCAACATGAGGTTGGGCATCGCTTGCCGCCGGCGCCAATGGTGTCTCCGGCCTCAAGGGGGCACGTGGCGCTATCATCGGTGGGGAGCTTGACGTCCGGCCAGATTGAAGCGTGGGCCCGGCGTATTTCATGGCGACCACACGCTTGTCGGTCGAAAGCTCTCTGGGGCGTCGAGGTGGGCTCGCCTGGCGGCGGCAGAGGGACGCCGCTTTGTAGGTTATAGCGCCGTTCTTTGCATGGTCGTAGTCCTTTTATGTAATATTCAACCTTCATTGTTTGCTAGGGACGGTCCGGCCTTTGGCTGTGAGTCCTTTGTTGACGCTTGTTTTTAGTGCGTCATTTGTACGGTTACTTTCTTCTTCTTAATGCAATGATACGCAAATCTTTTTGCGTATTAGAGAAAAAAAACACACCATCTTATTCCCAAGATATATAAACTAGTGGCTTGCGTATATGATCACTACTGTACTGTAGTGAGGAGAATGGGCCCCATCCAGCACGAACTGTGTAGTGGAGTGGCAAAATGCTTTGCCGGAGCAGAGCTGAAAGGAACCCAGCACCGGCAACACCAATCACAGCACTGGCAGCCATCTCTCCCAAGTCCCAACCCAAGCATGGCGTCGTCCGTCCACCGACTGGAGGAGCACGGCGACGACCACGATCGCCATGGCAGCCCGATCACCTCTCCGCTGCGTATTCTCGATCACTTCTTTGTTTCCTCGCAGTGGCAAGTGGGAAAGCCACGGCTCCGTTCGCTTCATTTCCATTTTGTGTCCTTGTCATGCAGTGCAACCATCGTCGTCGCGTCGCCAGCGTGGCCGCTCGCCGGAGGAAGAGGAGCTTGAGGCGGGGGTTGACAACGACGACGACTCGCCGATCGAGCAGGTGGCGCTGACAGTGCCGGTAGGGGACGACCCGACGACGCCGGTGCTGACGTTCCGGATGTGGGTGCTGGGCACGGCGTCCTGCGCCGCGCTGTCCTTCCTCAACGCCTTCTTCGGGTACCGCAAGGAGCCGCTCACCATCACCGCCGTCTCGGCGCAGATCGCCGTGCTTCCGTTGGGTCGCCTCATGGCCGCGGCGCTGCCGGAGGGGGCCTTCTTCCGCGGCCGGCCGTGGGAGTTCACCCTCAATCCGGGGCCCTTCAACATGAAGGAGCACGTCCTGATCACCATCTTCGCCAACGCCGGCGCCGGCGCCGTGTTCGGCATGAATCTCGTGACCTCTGTCCGCGTCTTCTACGGCCAGCACATGTCCTTCTTCGTCGCCCTCCTCCTCATCCTCACCAGCCAGGTAAGTGAAGTAAACGATGAGTTACTCCAAACAAGCAGGAGCTTGATTGATTGCATGAACTGGGTTTGGGTACCTCATCGTGCGTGCAGGTGCTGGGGTTCGGTTGGGCCGGAATATTCAGGCGGTATCTGGTGGAGCCGCCGGCGATGTGGTGGCCCTCCAACCTCGTGCAGGTCTCCCTATTCAGGTATATAGCACAAATCTGCAAAGTAACACGCCTCCTTCGATTAGTTATTACAAAAGCCTCTCAAGCAGTAATCATCTCAAAAGAAAAGGAAAAACATCTACACTGGACATAGCCGTATCCACGATCAAGGTCACGGTACGTTAAGATTAAACTTAAACAAGTAAAAAGTATAGCGGAAGTTTGGGACATTGATTGGACCATTTTTAGCAAAAGGTTCTCAAAAGCATCAAATGGTAAGGTGCGATGAATTATAATTTAATATTAGTATTATATTGCATGGATATAGTTTCTGATATCATATCATGCTCCACCAACCACTATTATCTTATCGTTATGCTGAATTATTTGATTCATTTCAATAGAACAGACAGACACAGCGAAAGAAGCGACTGGCCAGTGCAAGTCGCAAGCAGCCAAGGACACATCTCAATAGACAACAGCAAAGTTTGTTTAGGGTATATATATAATTAAAGATTTTGGACACATGATTTGTGCTTTCTTTGGTGCGTATTAAGTATATATATCAATACTGACAAAAGAGTAGCAGCAGTATGTGTTGATGTATGTCTTGTAAAGAACGTCAGAATGGTTACCAATTCAAAGCTTCAAAGGCACAATGGTTAATTCATTATCAGGTGCAGTCTCTGGAAGCAACAATGGACGATTAATAACAATCACAAGCTGCAAAACCAATACCTGAAGGCTCATGACAATAGCAATATCAGGAGTACTGCTAGTCAATCCACATATACCCAAGAAGAAAACTAGAAAAATGCTCAATCACTTACCACTACCATGGTTCTATCTTAACATCAAAACAAGGATAAAAGGACAATATATAGTCGTCGACTAAGATAAGTACACAGCGTGCAGGTGTAGATGTTTATTTCAGGGATAAAGTAGTGAACCAGCAACCATTCCAATCAAAACAGCAACCATATCCTATCTTATACTAGTGTATGTAATATAACCAGTGTGTACAGCCTCAGAAGATGTAGTAATTTGACAAGAAAAAAAAATCATGCAAGCAACCTATCTTTATAAGTCAATACTATGTGAAAACACACTCATATGTCATACGACTATAAAGTTGGTGCAGCCATGCCAATTCACATAGGGCACTTCACAAGAAGTTGAAATAGCAGATATAGAAGTTGAAATAACAGATTCAGAAGTTGAAATAATAGTTTTCCTGATGTATTATACTCACCAGGGCACTTCATGAGAAGGAGCAAAGGAGAAAAGGTAGAATGACACGCAACCAGTTCTTCCTGGTGGCATTCATCTGCAGTTTCGCCTACTACATCTTGCCGGGCTATCTGTTCCAGATGCTTACCTCCCTCTCCTGGATCTGTTGGGTATTTCCCAGCTCTGTGATTGCCCAACAACTTGGCTCAGGCCTCCATGGACTTGGCATTGGCGCAATTGGACTCGACTGGTCATCCATCTCCTCCTACCTTGGAAGCCCCCTTGCTAGCCCCTGGTTTGCCACTGCCAACATTGCAGCTGGCTTCTTTATAGTCATGTACATAATCACACCGATCAACTACTGGTTTAATGTTTACAAGGCACGCAACTTCCCCATCTACTCAGATGGTCTCTACACAGTGACTGGACAAAAGTACAACATCTCTAGCATCATGGACTCCCAATTCTATTTTGACACAGATGCCTATGAGAAGAATGGACCATTATACATCAGCACATTCTTCGCTTCGAGCTATGGTCTTGGTTTTGCATGCCTTACATAACGGTTTCCCACGTCCTCCTTTTCCATGGAAGGTAGTTTTTGCTATCAATTGCCCCTCTTGGTCCACTCTGCAAAAGTACACATGAAGCTAAAATTGCAAGCTTTTTCACAGTGAAATCTGGCAGTTAAGCAAATCAGCTTTCGAGGATAAGAAGATGGACATCCATACAAAGCTTATGAGGAGATACAGGCAGGTCCCTGAGTGGTGGTTCATATGCATCCTTGTGGCCAGTGTTGCAGTCACCATGCTTACTTGTGAGTACTACATTGAGCAACTGCAGTTACCTTGGTGGGGAGTACTGCTTGCATGTGCCCTTGCCATTTTGTACACCCTTCCAATTGGAATTATCAAAGCAACAACCAATCAGGTATGGAATCCAACATGAATGCAGACACATACTACATATTACAACATATACAGCCCAGGAGAAGGAACACAGCTAACTATGTATACAAGTATAACAGGCTCCAGGCTTGAATATCATCACAGAGTACATCATGGGGTACCTATATCCTGGAAGACCCATTGCAAACATGTGCTTCAAAGTATATGGCTATGTTGGCCCACGTCAAGCACTAGAGTTTTTGCAAGATTTTAAGTTGGGCCACTACATGAAGATTCCCCAAGGACCATGTTCATGGCTCAGGTGAGTTCAACTAGCTACACAAGTAATAGGCGTTAAAAATGACAAAAGAACAATAACCACATGCTCCAGTTATATTTAAAATAACAGGTTGTGGGCACTTTGATTGCGGGCTCTGTATACCTTGGAACGACATGGTGGCTCATGGACACAATACCTAATGTGTGCAACAAGGAGCTTCTCCCAGCAGACAGCCCTTGGACATGCCCTTATGATCATTTGTTTTATGATGCATCAGTGTTATGGGGCCTTATTGGTCCACGCAGAATATTTGGTGATTTAGGCACTTACTCTGCTGTGAACTGGTTCTTCCTGGGTGGTGCCATTGCTCCCCTCCTTGTCTGGTGTACACAAAAGGCATTCCCAGCTCAGAAATGGATCCGGCATGTCAATGTGCCTGTATTGATTGGTGCAACCAGCTTGATGCCGCCTGGCACTGCAGTCAACTATACAACATGGATACTCATCGCATTTTTGTCAGGTTACATGGTGTATAAGTACCATCGTAATTGGTGGGAGAGACACAATTATCTGCTGTCAGGTGCCCTTGACGCTGGTTTGGCATTCATGGCTGTATTGCTATATCTATGCCTAGGACTGGAGAACAAAAGTTTGAACTGGTGGGGAAATGATTTGGATGGATGTCCTCTTGCTTCATGCCCCACTGCAAAGGGTATAACTGTAGATGGATGTCCGGTGCATAATTGAGAGAAGTCATCATTCAGTATTTGGGGGTTAAAATAACATTATCTCTAAAGGGGCGTGCACCGATGGATGGACCATACAGATAATTGTGAGGCTCTCTTAATGCTATATCCATACATAGCAATGGAGAACAAATGTTTGAACTGGTGGGACAATGATTTCGATGCATGTCTATGCTTTCATGCCCTTCTGCAAAGGGTATATAACTGCAGATAGATGTGCAGAGCATAATTGGGAGTATTCTAATCATTGGCAGTACCAGGGGATAAAACTAGCTTATCTCTTAAGAACCATTACAGATCAATGTAGTCTTTGTTTTTTTTTTTAAAAAAAACAACTTCATGGTACAGACACATTCGAAGTGTGAATATATTTCAGGTAAGAACTAAGCTGCAGGAATAGTAGTCATTAAACCACGAAGACCCTATGAATACAAATGGCTGAAGTTTCACAGGAGTAGCAGCACCTACTGGTAAAAAACACAATCAGGGTGGGTGTTCATTGACTGTGGAAAAAAAACCCCCTATGTAATCGTGTCCTGATCAGATCAGATCAGATCAGGAGAAGCTGTGGTCACAAGTGCGTTGTACGTACCAATTGGCAATTGCCGCATGTCACGCGCAGATCGACGCACCCCCTCAGCTGATCTTGCTGGCACAAGTCGATCATCCGCTGAACACTGACGCTCCCAAAGGAACCTCCATGAGTCCACCTCATGCACAGCACAGATGGCGCGGCCATACCTGCATCCCCTTGTTCTTCCGACCGACCGCCGCTTGTGATTGTGGGGACTACAGCACACGCTGCAGTTCCCCGCAGCGCAAACAGGCATTTCGTCGAGCACACCGGGTTCACCGGTCACGAGCGCCGGATGGAGCGAGGCGCCTAGCCTTGGGAGCGACGGTGAGGACTTTGCAGCCCAATGGAGCGAGCACTGAAGCGGAATGCGGTGGCGGTGGTAAGCACGCTGCACCCGGCGCTGAGTGAGACCAGTCCTGGCTGAGAGAGACTTGGCTACTTGATGCTCTAGTTTCTTAACAGTGCCAGAGTGCCTTGCTCTGTTTGATGCTCTGCTCTGCTCACAACTAGTACGTTTTAACTTTCTGGACCAGAGTCAGTGAATGCTTCAACACATGTACTCTCTCCGGGTTGGTATTAATTAGAAGCCGTTTTAGAAAAGGTTTGGGTCAAACATTAAGAATATAAATCATTAATAACTTTTAAGTTGTTGAGTTTGTAAATATAAAAATTATATGAATAGATTTGTGTTAAAAAATACTTTGATAAAAGTATACATATATCACATTTACATAAATATTTTTATAATAATAAGTGGTCAAAGTTGTATTTTGGAGACCGTATCATTTATCCTAAACGACTTATAATACCAACACAGAGAGGTACATTAGACCATCCAGAGGTACGCTAAAGTACAATTCTTTTGGTTTCTCTGGTTTGCATATTACATGGTTATAAACCCGTGTGTTCTTATGATACTTTTTTTTTTTTCTTCTGGAGGACATCCGATGTACAATCTTATCAAAGTAATCTCTGAAAGAGGTTGTGCTCTTTCAAGGAAATGGAAATGCTCATGGACAACCTGTCCCAAGCTGAGATTTGACGGGTCTACAATGTCGCAAGAGTATCTGTGGGAAACATAATATATCAAAAAAGTTTATCAGTACTACTAATGCAGTCTTCGTACAATACCGTGGCACAGTGGTAGAAGAGCTTGTAGTAACAATTGATTTTGACTCAATGCTGGTAGAACATCTAAATAACTGGATTAGTTTTGCTGTATCATCATGGACAAAGTTCCTACCTTTTGATTTGACACCTGAAAAAATTTCAAGGCCATGTCAATCGGTACAGATTTCCATTTGAACTTTTAGACATTGGATGTGTGTCCCGTCTGTAGCAAATTCAACTCAGCTTTGGATATATCCAGCCACCAATGAAATTCAGTGGTTTCCCAAAACTTAAAAAGCTTGATCTGCGCCTGGTGTGTGTCAGTGGTAGCCTAGAGCGGTTGAGTATTGTTAGATGCCATATCAAGAATGAAGTAAAGGTTAACGGTCCACTTCCACTTCCACACCTGCTATACTTGAACGTTGCATGTTGTGAGATAACAAGCATAGCATTACATGTTGCAAAACTCACAAATTTTGTGTACAATGGATGGCCAGTGCCTATTGACTCAATAAATCTTCAAAACTGGAAATTGCAGACATGTCTTTTTATAGAGTAGCTCTTGAACATGTTTTCACGGAAAAGCTAATGTGCTTATGAATGTGGAGAATCTGACCCTTAATGCTTCTTGTAAACCACCAGAGGTTTGTTGTTCTACACTTTCACATATGATTTATTGTTTCCCCTTTTCTCACCATGATGTTTGATTTCTGTCTTGCAGCTACTCTGTCTAAAATTTACTGTCTAAAAAGCGGTCAAGGAATTGTTCGACCAAGTCGAGAAAGTTCGCAAGATCAGAGGAGTATCAAGAGAGGCGAAAGGCAACAAGAAGAGGCATCAAGCGGTCTTTGCGAATCTAGTTCAGGCAACCCCTCGGCGAGGCACCGGGCCTTTTCGGTCAATCAACAACCTTCAAGAGGACTCAGCCAATCGCTAGCAGATTTCGACTAGGGCCAGAGTCCCTTGGGACCCTAGGGTAGGGCGAAGAAGAGCAGCACGAAGGAAAAAAAGGCGCAATCGACGGCGGCTCATGCACGGCTACCCCCATGGCGAGCGGGGTTTTGGCTTGCGGCGGACATTCGGTCCGATGCAGGTCGAGCACATGGGAATGAATGGGTGTTCGCTTGATCTTGACCTTTTCGGTTTTGTTTCGGGTCTCGTTAGGCTTGGCGGCTTGGAGGTGCCATCGAAGAGGTGTTGGCGTGAGTGAACACATTTTCATTACAACGAGAAGAAGCGAGACCTTGACCTTCTGTAAGGATCAATTCACGACAACACGAAGATGGCCCATAGGCTTGCCCGGGTGGCCTAGTCCCTTGTTGGCCAAGACGCCGCGCATCGGGTGGACACGGGCCGGACGTTGGCATGAGGGATCCTTTTGGTGCTTTGATAATGGTTCCCCAAAGGAGCGCAAGGTATTACTCTTTAGATGCTTAGTGAGTGGAAGGGTATTTATGTCATGTAGGGCGTCTATAAAAAGCCCCTTGAGGGGATTGTAAAGCACAATTTACAATCTTAAAGAGGCACAACATACACCTGTCAACAAAAACTCAAAGCAACTTAAAACGTCCAAAACTATCTCAAACTAACAAACTTCCTAGAGTTTAACCATAGCAAAAGAAATTGTTTTAGAGGATACTAAGCAGGAACTTTTTCTTGATTGAATTGGTTTGCAAGGAAATAGTCGTTGTAGGATCGTATCTCCACGGAAGTACCGTTGTAGGATTTACTGCCGCCTACTACTATTATAATATAGTAGACGAGAATTTCAATCATTTTCTATTGCGCCCCATCTCTACTCCGAGAAAAAGGTTCTATCCTCGGATTCGCAATAGCAACAAAGAAAAAGGAAGGGGTGGCCAGACATTACATACGCTAGGAAAAAACCTGAAATACGTCGACTCTAACGGCCAAAGCATCCAACCACCGGACACGATCCAAAATCAAAAAGACCAGCAAACATCGGGTCTTCTTTTACACACATCAACAATCTTGAGGCTTGATCCTCCTCCATGCCTAGATCTTGATTCCCATCGAGCAGTAACTGATTAACATAGACAACCTCAAGTAGACAACTTGTGTCTAGTAAATTCCAGACTGATTACTTCACTACACTTATGGTATTCTCAAAGTAATTTCTACCTCATCATCAAGCTAACTTGCCCCGATCCCATTGGGTAATCACTTGACATGCCTCATCAGAGCTTGATATGATGTTTGTTGTGGGGGCAGGCGGCGGGACACATGATGCTTGTTGTGGGGGGCGGCGGCATGCCACGATGCATCACGAGATACGATGCGGTTAAAAAGCGATTGCATGATATTGTCGTCCTTGGTGTAGGCACGATGGAGGTGGCTTCTCGTCGAACGCGATGTGGTACATTAGCGGAAGAAGGGCCGAGTCATCCATAGGGTGCTTGTCGTCGATCCCCACGAGAGGTGGTGGTAGGCGGCGGAGCCGATGTACAGTGAGGAGGACGAGGAGGTCGACGAGTGAGGGCGCAATGTTGGTCCTCGTCGTCATCATCGGTAGGAGATGGGAGATATGGGGCGGGCAGCGAACGAGCAGTAGCAAGAGCGATTCGGTAGAACTTCGGCTGCAATGGCTCCACCTCGGCGAGTCGAGGTCGGCGCGAGGTTGCGACCCACTCTAATCTGGAGGAGTAGGCGGACGAGAGTGCGGTGGATCGGTGGCGGCGAATCCATGCCGCGGCGAGATAGTCGGTGGAGGTGTGATCGGGTGGGGATTTAACGTGCCCGATTTGGGGGAAATGTACTTTGAAACTGACTTGGTGGAGATTGGGGAAGAAGATAAACGGGGTTTTTCGTGTCGAGACAGGATTTGGGGTGGGGGGTGGTGTTAGGCGGGAATGGCAGACGGGCTTTGGACTTTGGGACTACTTGCTGTACTCAACGTTGCCAATCTTTTTAACATTCTCAGTGGACCCAGGCCCACTGATCTAGGCTCATAATGACCATGTTTAGGATTTTGGATCCATTAGCACTAAGGGCACTCACAATGCTAGAAACTATCATGGTTTTATAGTCTTTGGACATTGTGTCAAGAAACTATCTCCCACAATACAATTTTCTATCATGATATCACATGACCCACTTGTCACTCTCACAAATTGTCTTGGTTTTACGTAAAGACCTGGTTTCTTAGTTAGACTTGGTTTCTTTTGTTTTCCTCTCTCTCTTCAATAAAGATAGCCACATCATCAGCAAAAAGCAATAAATAGAGGGGTAATAAATGAGGATAGAAACCATGGTGAGTGCTCTAAAAGCTAGCAGCTAAAAATACTAAAAATGGATCCATGCTTTCGTGATATCTGTAACTGTGGCGATGGCTAAAAGTTGTCTGTAACTATAATCTTTTCTTTAATACTAGCACAACACATATTCAGACTTGAATTGTCGTAATATCATTCTTGTGTCATATTTGCAAGGCACAATCCTAGTAAGGCCACGTTGAAAAAATCTAACTGGTTACGCTCAATAATTTGCATAGCTTCATTGCATTTTTCAGTCCCCGATCATAACAGAGACAACAACACGATTCAGGCCACAGATCACTGAATTGCAGTCCCCGATCACATTCCGATTAATTAAAACATCCAACATCAGAATACCATTTATCAAGATGAATGAAACCATACTCGTTTGATTCCACTTCCTTGTATCTCGGAACAAACAACAAAGATTACAAGTAGAGATTATCTAAACAGATATGGCAAAAGAATGGCATGTAAATAATAATAATATGATGTATTGTAACTGGAGACATCCATATACTCTGTGAGCTTCCCTGCCAACATCTACACAACTCCTTTGCTTCTTCTACATTATGCAAGCTAACTTTTGCAGGTGAATCTCAGCAGCCAAAAGAATAAAGAATTACAACTACTAACAATTGAATCTTTCATCCTATCACCTATAATAAAGATAAAAACAAAGCTACAAATCTTTCTTTCTCCTTTGTTTTTTTCTGAATGTATAAAAGAATTGTCAGACTGTATAATGAACTAACGAACGATCACTAAACAGCAAAAAGAACCACTGAAAAACCCTGTTCTTTTTCTTCTTCACTTCACCTTGTGTCTTCTTCAGCTTTGCTGAGAATGGGATGCTGTGGTGGACACGGACGCAGACACCGTGCTGCCTCCGTCGCTGACGGGCGTCCACGCGGACACGGTGTACATGGGCTGGTCCATCCACCGGAGCGTGAGCCCCTCGCCGTCGCCCTGCGCCTGCACGCTGTAGTTGCCCGGCGCGAACATCCTCGCGATCATGCGCCCCTGCATCGCCTCCCGGTCGCCGATGCCGGCGTTCTGGAACCCGCCTTCCTGCATGCGCCGCCGCCACCCGGCGAAGGTCTCGTGCCGCTCGAAGCGGTCGCCGGCCTCGAACGCCACCGCGTTGCGGATCTCCCGCGCGAACATCTCCTCCGCCTTGGCCCTCGCGGGGCTCGTGTCCGCCAGCCCCGCCGCGTCCACGGCGTCGAACGCCGCGGCGTAGTAGCGCAGCGCGCGCGCGAACCGCGCCTCCCAGCGGCCGGAGTTGAGCGCGTCCTCGTGCTCGCCCAGGAGGAGGATGGCGGCGCCCGTGCTGCGCGCGAGCCCGAGGAAGTCGGCGATCGCGGCCCCCGTCTCGTCGCGGAGCAGGCGGTGCGCGGCGAGGACGCAGTTCACGGCGACGCACTCGCCGCGCTTGACGTGGAGCATCCACAGGCGGACGTCCTCGAGGCGGTCCACCACGGCGTGGAACTCGAACGCGAGCCCGAGCGCGGCGGCCACGCGCCCCAGCCGCGCGCCCGTCTCCTGCAGCTCCTGCCTCGACTCGCCGACGCCGGTGATCCGCACGTGGGCCGGCGGCGACGCGCGCGTGGCGAGGCTCTGGAGGAGGCCCGGCCACTGCAGCCCCTGCTTGATGTCGAAGTCGATGACGTGGACGCGGTCGTGGCCGTCGAACGCGCGGAGCACCCGCTCGTTGAGGGTGAAGTGGAGGAAGCGCGGGATCGGCGTGACGGCGTTGAGCACCCGCAGCGCCGTGGCGTCGTCCTCCTCGGCGACGGCGCCGTCGGTGACCTCCCGCGGCGGGGCGACGTCGAACACGTGCGGCCACATGCGCACCACGCGCAGCGCGAGCGCCTCGGCGAAGTAGGCGGCCACGCGGTGCATCGGCGTGGGCCCGCGGGGACGCCATCTCGCCCAGCCGCGCCAGGTAGTAGTTGGCGGCGTCGTGGTTGCAGGCGGCGAGGGAGTCGGCGCAGGCGGTGAGCGCGACGACGAGCTCCATGGCCTCCACATGCCTTGCCGGGGCGCCGTAATGCGCGTGGACCGCCGACGAGCCGCCGTCCGTGCCGCCCGACGAGGCCGGCGAGTTGGACGGCGACTTGCTGAACTCCTCCTTCTTGGCCGCGGCCAGAGACGTGCCCGCCGCGGCGGCGGACATGAACGCCGCGGCGCTGGGCACCAGGAAGACCTTCTCTTCCTCGGCTTCGTCTCCATCGCCGGACCCAGCCGCTTGCACTGTCCCTGCAATGGATCGAAACCATACCTCATCATCTCCGTCCCGACCCATCCTCGTCCGCTTGGCGCGAACGACAGGGCCGCCGTACTCCTCGCCCGCGTCCTCCTCATGGGCGCGCTTGACGGCCCTGCTCCTGCTCTCCCAGACAGCGCCGGCGCCATTGCCATTGCCGCCGGGCTCCGGCTTGGCGCCCCAGGACACGGCCTGCGTGACCGGCGGCGCCGGGTGGGCGCGGAAGGAGCAGGTGGAGCCGCCGCCAGTCCTGGCGTCGGGCGGCGCGGCGGCGGCGCCCGGGCCGTCGCCGCGGTTGGTCGCCCGCTTGGAGAAGCCGTAGGGGAGGATGTCGAATCGCTGCGCGGTGCTCATCTGATGCCTCGACGACGAGAAGGAGCAACCAGCCAACATCCCGGAGACGCGGCCGGACGCGGTGTGGCAAGAAGAGACCGACTCTCCTCCTCTGCAGCTGGCTTCGCCTTCTTCGTGGGTGTCCTCCTTCTCTCTGACGATTCACTCCTCACTCCCTTTCACTGATCTCCTCACTGTCTCTCTGTGCTATCTGGCTACGGCTAGAGGAGGTGATTTGCTGCTGATTGAATGAATGAATGAACGAATCGATGTACAAAAGAAAGAGGAGAGAAGTTCGTTCTAAAACCAGAGGATCGATCTTGTTTCTCGGAAGAAAGAATTTGGTCAGTTACTTTGTTTTGGGGGTAAAAAAACAAGAAGAAATCAATGTCTATGACTATGAGAGATGGGTATGTGTATGTTGTTAATGCTGTATATGCAGGAAAGAATGGTGGATAGATCAGTAGTACAAAAGAATCAAAGAATGTAAGTATAGGAAGAAGAAACTGGCTAAAACATCTAGAAAGACCGGGCGGCGATGCCGGGGCGGCTCACCGTCTGCAGCAGAGCCCGCGCGGCGGCGACGGCGGCGGAACCCAGCCAGCTGCGAGCGGCGAACCCCAGCGCCTCCATTGCCCAAACGAAAAGAACAAAAAAAAAAGAGAGAAAAAATCCTTTCCGAGAAACCAGGAATCAGGGGATGAAGAAGATGACGATCTAACTAACAATGCAACATGGATGCAATGGCGACGGAGATCGAGATGGGGATGCAATGCGATGCAATGAGTGGTGTTCCTATTCCTAACGGATGATCCTCCTACAGCTACTGATCCTCTTGCCTCACCATACTCTGTGGCTGGCTCTCCTCCTCTCCCCACTCACTCACTCTCACTATTCTGTGGCTGGCTCTCTTCCTCTCCCACTCTCTGGTGGAAGCGGGAGGGTGTGAAGGAGAAGAAAGCCCCGGGCCAGGGGGAGCGAAACGGCCGTTCTGTCGGGCGCGAATCACGAGGCTCATCCTCGCCGTCGGATCCGGACCGGACGGCTGGCGGGTGCGTGCGGTGTGGTCCGGGATGTGACCGTTGGGGGCAGGTGTCTGTGGTCAATGTGACCGTTGCCTCTGACGCCGTGTGCGGTGTGCCCGTGCCGTGCCCCGTGAGTCCGTCAGGTGCGCGGCACGTGACGACCGGGTCGCCTCCTCCTCCCGTTCCTTGTTACCGTTGGGGCTCCACCCCTGCACGCCGTCCACGGTGATCGGGCAGGCCCTGGCGGTGGGGTCAGGCGGGCCACGCCACACGGACGGGCGGGTGGGATGCGGCCGTTGTCGCCTTGGAGAACGACGGGTGGCACCGCTTTTTTGTCCACGTGGGATGCACGCGTGTCCCGTGCCTGTGCTGTCTTTTTTTTTTTTTTCCCGAACAGGATGGGGTGTTCATTAACAAAGCAAGAACAGTACAACCCCTTTTACATACTCCCTCCGTCCCAAATAGGCGTCATTACCGACTTTAAGAAGTCAACATTTTCAAACTACCAGAAGCGATTATATATTAAAATATATAAATATTTATGCAAAGTAATTAGTATCATCGGAAAGATCTTTTAAGTCTAGTTTTTTAATAAATTTATTTGGAAATATAAATGTTGCGCGTATTTTCTACAAACGCCTTGATCAAAGTTAAAAAATTTGGCCGCACGCACCCCATAACGACATCTAAAAGGGACGGAGGGAGTAGGAAAGGAACCCTTTGTTCGGATACACCGGCTAAACCAAAAGCGACTTCACCTTGATTCGAGGATGCATCATCGCGGACTTCATGAGCTTTCGCTCAAAGACTTCTTGCTTTGTGAACCGCTTACGTGGCAAAGCCATGAACTCTACAGCATGTTGGCGGGGAAGAACCCCGGACACCCCGAACCAAGAACCTCGCATCTCCAAAAGCCACAAGAAATACGAAGGCTCGTCCACCTGCAACCGCAGACCTTGCATCGAAACAAAAGATCCCCTTTTGTCATCGCTGCCCGGAGAACCGGACAAAGCCACAACCGGGGAAGTCAGTTTGGAATATTTATGGTTGGTTCGGTACACCCCCTACGTATAGTGTTTATAGTAGTATCGATTATTTTTCATACATACTTCTTCCGTTCCACAAAACATGCAACTACGACGAGTTCCGTGCGCAAAAAGTAATACATATTTGACCAACTCTATACTAAATACTAGTCACGTTTGTGATTTCAAATTAATTTATTAAAATAATATATTTCATAATGAATCTAATTATATTTATTTGATAACATAAATATTGATAGTTTTTATCTATAATTAATCAAACTTGAGATAATAAACCATGACACTATGCTAGAATTACATGTTTTTTACGGAACGGAGGGAGTATAACATACTACTTCTATGTATAGAAATTATGATTTTAATGGATAGTTTCTGTAGAACAAGTTTTTATCTAATTACATATATTCTCTCTTCATTCTCTAGAAATCACATCTTTCATATCTTATTAGAAATCACATCTTTCATATCTTAGTTCTCGCGTAGACATGGTTTCTAACTAGAGTTTTTAGTTGTATGGTTCTAGAAAAAATACTTCTTTTGATAGCTCTATTTTTTTTTTTTTAACTTAGTTTTATGACTTTGAAACGAAATTCCATTGTTTCTATGGCCTTCCGTCCATTTTTGTTATTTGAGGATGTTAAGTGAATGGTAAAATGACTGTTTTGCTCCTGACAAGAAAAGAAAAATGCAGAGTAATATTAAGCAAATAAATTTATACATAACTAAACATAATCAAGTACACAAATGTATTGCAATAAACGGAGCTTATCAAATGCATAAAAAATTCACAAATAGATCCCAATTAACCATGTATTGTTATGTGTAAATTTATTTGCTTAATATTACTAATGAATTATATATGTCACTCACGACTAATGAACGCTAGTTTCTCCGCTTTCTCGTCGCCACGTTTCAGCACAGCATGAACGACGGCGTCGTCCCGTGGTCATCTACTCATCTGGCAGCTGAAAGCGCGTTGTCCTATTATTAATTCTTAATTTCCGGCAGCACATGAGCTAGCTATGAGCGTCGTTACAGCGGGGTCTCAGGGATAGATATGTTAGCACTAATCTTCACTTGCATGTCTTTATCTTGCTTGCATATAGGACAGAAGCTAAGTTTTGGTAGTCATTTTGTTATTCTTCATGCATGATCCTGCTGTTTGTGCATGGTTGACGCCATTAGTCATTTCGCATGCATTGTGAGTTATTAGTCACATCCGCGTGTAGTAGACCTGAGTCAGCTAGTGTATCATTAGCGAATAATTAAGGCGACAAAGCAGCTAGCATCTGCATGCAAGGCCACGACATGGAGGCGGTGTGGCTCAGCTCCAGGTCAGCTGGTGGAGCCCTTCTGGCAGACGTACACGTATGTATGTACGCGTGAACAAAGAACTGGACGGTTGGTCTATGGAGCTAGCGCATGGCTTAATTAGGATCCGGGTGAGTTGTTGCTTGCCGTGGACTATCAGCTGGGCTAGCTTTAGAAAGCCCCGGTACACTTTTTGCTTCTCGAGTTGTCGAGTTTATCCCTATTTAGAGCAACTCCAAAAGATCGATTGTCTAAAAGTACGTCTAAATACATGCTTTAGCCATCTTCTAAAAAAAACAGGCTCTCTAAAAAACATAGATTTTGCAACCGTCTTTCTAAATTTGTGATGTTCCCTGTTACATGCAAGGGTCTTTGCGCATCCGCTAGCCACTTGTCAACACAGGAGTGACTTGCATGCAGATAGCAAGCGGTGCCGGCTAACATTCTTCGACGATTGAGAAGTCTATTTTAGAGTACTTGATAGAATAGCTGTTGGATGGTGATTTCTTTTGAAAGTTTTCTAAATAGACTGTATGGCGCTTTTAGACAATCTCTTGGAGTTACTCTTATACAACCTATAAGTGTCTATTTAGATGTGGACATATTTTTATGTGGTAAAATCCGTAGAAAGTTGTTGCGCAAATCCTAAAGCACAATCAAATGTATAGAAATTTGAAAGTCTTACTCTCTATATTGGTAATTCAAGTCGTTTTGGGCAGCGACATGGTCTCCAAAACATAACTTTGACTTTTTATTTCGATAAAAATATTTATTGGAAAGTGACATGTGTATATTTTTATAAAAATACTTTCCAAGACAAATCTATTCATATGGTTCTTACATTTTCAAACTCAACAATTAGAAGTTTATTTATGATTTATATTCTTAATGTTTGACCTGTAGTAACAAATATAAGCCGCCTTATCCAAAACAGACTTGAATTACCAGGATGGAAGGACTACACAATTTGACCTGTACTAGTAACACATTCCATTGTTGAGTAGAGGCGGGTTAGTCTAAAGCTGCTTTTATAAATGGTTTTCAAAATGAGCCACTTCCAAAAATCTATTTTTACAGGCGGTTGATATCTATCTACCTTAGAGACAGATTGATCTAGAGTCATCTCTGAAAATAGATGCAGCAGTAAAGTTCTTAAGAAATAGGGGTAACACTGCATCTCAATTGTACTCCCTCCGTCTCAAAAAAGAATCAATTTCTAGCAACTTTAGGACAGATTAGCAAAGAAGATAAAAGACCATGCTACCCCTCATTAAATTGTTGAAACTTAATAGCACTCCAGTTACCAAGAAGCTTATTTAAGTAGTGTTTCCTAGAGTACCCAATAGCAGCGCGGGGGAGAGAGGTTGTATTAAATGTAACCCGGACTACGAGAGAGATTAATGTGGATCATTAGACCATTCACCTCTAGAAATTGTTTCTTTGTGAGACAAATTTTTTAGGCTAGAAATTGAAGCTTTTTGAGACGGAGGAGTACTTATGGTCTAGCTTCTCACGAGGGACGATCCTATTTATGTCCTCTTACACACTTCCGCCTTCGCTTTTGTGAAAGAAGTGTGTTTGGACTTTGGAGCCATAATTAATAAGGATTAAGAATAGCCGAATAGACATATTATAGTGGTCATGCTGATCAACCTTATTGTCCAGGCGTCATATGTCACTCCATAAGTGGTACTCACTACACCACACTCAAAGAAAGGCAGTCACTACAAACTGTCTATTTAACCGGACATTAATTTTGGCCTCTCTAGTCTCAAGATTGCATGACCCCGTAGCGCTTTGTGCATGTTTGATAGCTCTTGCTATCTTCCATCAGGACATGAGATTAGATGGAAACTCCGTGCACAATCTTGGTAATCATAAATATTTATAGCTTTAGTATAGGTGGAAATGGATCTCTGCTTATTATGGCCAAAATAAGCTTAAACTAGAAGTCAAACATATTCTCATGACCCTTCTCCTAACAACACTAGTTTATACTAAAACACCAAAGCTGAGTCAGACCAACTTATTTTTGGCCCCACTTTTGATTCATTTGTGCAACTTATCGAAGAAGCGCCTTTGTAACCAGACATGTCCAATGTTGTTTTGCTAATCTACAGAATCTAGATAGATTATAGCCATTGTGGGAGGGTGGCTGGGAGCACCACTTTCCTAGTCGCTACTATGGACGCAATGGTAAAAAACATAGTACCACTGAGCATCACACATTTATTGTATCTGCCTGAACTGAAAAATCTGGTTCTTGGTTCACTGAATATTCCCCAAAAGCATTTCCATGCTCCTAACCACTAAATCCAGTACATAAGACGATCTTTCTCTGATAATTATTTGTTGACGCTCCCTTATACCAACCCTAGAGTCAATACTACTCCAATTTGATTTATACCAAGCATTCAAATGCTTACATGCTTGTTTACATTCAAGAAACTAACAAAGAGAAAATGTATCTTTGATTTGGATGATGAAGACATATAACAACATCCATTTTAGTTTCCTCTGATACATCAATTCATAATGTTCCTCTCACATGGACATAAATTGGTTCCTGACTGAATGAACTCTTGTTGAAGGTGGTTGAAAAGATGCAAAGTTCCATTTCATCACATGTCCAAGGCATGAAACAAGAAAGAGACGTGCAAATCCATCAGGGCTCTTTGAGTCTACAAGGAGCTAGAGACCAGAAGTGTGAAAAGGCGTTTTTTTAGAAAAATTATGAATTGCATATATAACTCATGAACAATTTGGCCGATTACGATTAGGTTGGACGCATGCCACTTTCATGAAACATAGTCATGCTCTTAATGAAATATTTATTTGCACGTCATGTTCTTGAAGACGAACAATTCAGTTAAGTATTTCGATGCTCCTGATCATGCTAGTCAGATGCATGCTCATGAATGGTGTCACTAGCGACTAATGAATGCTACTCTCTTCCTTAAAAAAAATGAATGCTACTCTCTGATCTTTAATTACGTTAGAAGGGATATTATGTTGTCAATAGCGACAACAAAGATATTAATTTTCTAATGCGACAAGCAAAAAAACACACGATTATTATGGTACCAAACTTTTATATAATTTTTTGAGCACTTTAACTTCATAAAATGAAAAAAAAACTCCAAACTAGAAAGTTACAGTATAATTTTCATATAAAAATTATTTACATCTGACATCGCACCGAAAAGTTGACTTTTTGAAAGTTTAGTCTTGTCACGTCACTTCGGTGGCGTGACAAGACAATACTTATCACGCGAACCGGAGTGGCGCGACAAGCTTTTTTCACGCCGAAAACGCCGTCGAATATGCCGTATCTTGCCGCATCGAACGCATGTGCCCACGACTATGTTTATTTGGTCGCGCCAATGGAGCTGGCGCCACCAAAAAGAGACTATCTAAGGTAAAATATTTTCTAGGAGGTTTAATATATTTATTAAAGAATAATAAATATAAAAATTCTTCACTTGCTTGCTTGCCCGTGGACACTACACTTGATACTAGAGTCGTTGGTCGTCACCTACCCTGTGTCAGCGTCCAAAAGTCCATTTCCTCGTTTGTCATTTTAATTTAAAAAAGTCTACTTTTTTGGTCCCTCAACTTTTACGAAAGTCCGATTTTCATCCCTCAACCGCAAAACCGGACTTAATGAGTCCCTCAACTTTGAAACCGTGCAAATTTCGTCCCTCGGCTATTTTTCGGTGGTTTTGCTACAGTAACCCAGTTTTGTTTTTTCTTTTCTTATTTGTTTCGGTTTGGTTGAATCTTTAAAAATCATAACTCTTCGATACGACATCGGATGAAGATGATTTTTATATGAAAATTGTAGCCCTCGGCGAGATCTACAACTTTCTAGTTTTGAATTTTTTTGATTTGAAGACGTTAAAGTGCTCAAAAAAATATACAAAATTACAACACCATAATAATCGCGTACTTACGCTTACGCATTAGGAAAAATAATATATTTTTATTTGTTGTCAAATAAAGACACTTTATATACTAAAATTTTAGCACTTTAAAAGAACTATAGATTCTTATAGTTTTGTGTTTTGACATTTATGAAGTTGTTAAGATATCGATAAAACGATTATAAAACAACATATTAAGTGCAGCGAAAGACGCTGAGGGTAAAAACTTAAAACTTCAAATGTAAGAACTCAAAACTACAAGAATCTATATCTTTTAGAGTGCTAAAATTTTGGTATATATAGTATCTTCATTTGCCAATAAATAAAAATGTATTAATTTTCTAATGTGGCAAGCAGTAAGTATGCGATTATTATAGTGCTATATTTTTGTATAATTTTTTGAGCACTTTAACATCATCAAATAAAAAATTCAAAACTAGAAAGTTGTAGATCTCGTCGAGGGCTATAATTTTTATATAAAAATCTTCTTCATCCGATATCGTATCGAAGAGTTATGATTTTTTAAAGATTCAGCCGAAATAAATTAGAAAAGGAAAAAAACAAAACCGGGTTACTGTAGCAAAAAACCACCGGAAAAACAGCCGAGAGACGAAATTTGCACGGTTTTCGCACGGCGTTACAGAAAAAGGTTTCTATGCCCACATTGTCCATCAATCAGCTGCACCTTGTCTTTAGATTAATTTCCAACCTATTCAGCTTCGGCTTGCGGCAACGTCGAATGATTCAGCGGTGGGCAGCGTCCGATGCTAGCGTCCTGAAATGGACGTCCGGGCTCTAGCAACTCTGATAAAAAGGTTTCTATGCCCATCCCACGCACATTTCAAGATGCTGACTGAACGTTGTTACTCTGAGTTGCCTTGAGATCGGCGAGAAGAATCAAATGCTTAGCTTGAGCTTCTAACACACGGCAATGGGCAGCCTTTCCATCTCGCAGGTCTGCATTATATGTCAAAGGTTCACGAGACACGGAATGTTCAGCAAAGAACGAATAAGCTGGTGCTCGCTTTGCTTCAAGGGCGAGCAAAGGCTAAAGAGAGAAGGGTAGGCATCTATCATCTTTGCAGCCAGGCCATCTGATACATGCAGTTGACTGCTGCAGACATGCATCTGTCATTCTGTCATCACCCGGCTGATACGAAATCGTAGTAATTAGATGCGTACTAATTACCACGCATACTGATCAGGAGGAGAGAGCGGTGAAGACTGAAGCAGCAGCTGCAGCGACTGCTGAGGGAGAGCCGCTGCGCCATGGCGGAGGCGGCGCTGGGCATGGCCATTTCACTGGTGGGCAGCGCGCTCGGCGTCGCCTCGTCAGCGGCAAGGGAGGAGATGGGCCTGCAGCTTGGGGTGCAAGACGATATCTGGTACTTCCTATACCATTTCTCATTTTGTTTTCCCTAAGATTATGACTGTAAGATTTCAAACTTCATAACCTTTGACAGAAAATTTGTAACAAGGATTTGTAGATTTTGGGATAAAACTGAAGCGGTACAACTAGCAGATTTTTCGAAGTTTTTTTCCTATTACTATTGTTTTATTGTCATGGGCAATGTAGCATAAGAGAAATTGTTTGTCTCGTTGTTAAAAAAACATAAGATAAATTATTAGTTTCATTTTAAGCTGCACCAACAAACTAGTTATGCTTACAATTAATTTGAATTGAATGGAGTGCTTACTATGCGTCTTTCACTCGTTTTACGCTGTTCATTTTACATGATGATCTTTCTATGTAATCTTGAGGTCCTTTTTTCTTTTTTAATTAAATTTTCCTATGTAGTAGAGAGGTCTTACGTGAGTGAACTAGTCATCTTTGCATTTGTAAATTCATGTCTATGGTTTCAACAAGATTAAAAATAAATGTTACTGAATTCATAGTGGGGAGATATATGAAGATTATGGTTTTACATGTTTTAACAACATCAACTCATGTCCCTGCACAAGCGAACAATTTTTGAAGTCATGAGTTTAGAAATTCGTGGATACATTTGAGCCTACTACTATTCGAAATTAGCCATCTTTGCTCCGTGTCATGAATTTGTTTTATATTCAAAACTTAATACCTGTGCATATAGATACTAAGGATTCCTCTTGTTCCAATAGATTTTTATTACGAGATGATGCGAATGTTTTACAAATGTTTTGAGATAGGAATTCTAGTGCGCCGGCGCCCCCAGGGGGCTACTGATCCGTTCCGTACAAGGCAATAACTCATCTAAGAAGTTCCATCCGTATTACGTACACAAATAGAGATGGATTCAATCGTACCTGGTCGTCTTCGTCCTCTCCGTTTCAATCTTTGAAGCCCATACAACTGTTGGGGCGACTATGAACGCGGAGGAGCTGGAAGAGAGGGAGGGTCGTGGCGGAGGCAGCGGCGGAGGAGGCGACGATGGCGGACGAAGGGAGGCAACTGTGCCGGCTAGGGTTCAAGAGTGAGGAAACGAGAGAGAGAGAGCTGAGCGGGCCAGCCCATGTTTTGACCCGCGCCTTGACGTCCTACGTGACGGTCTATGCCAGCGTGGCGGGTCAAAACTAGACACACATCAGCACAAACAACCTCAATCGCAACAAGGTGCTCAAAGTGAATGATTTTAAAAGTTGAAGTGCACGGACTAGACGGTTTTGTAGCTGGGATCAAAATTAGACCGTATGATAGTTGAAGGGCTAAAAGTGGACTTTATCCTTAAAAAAATAAGATATATAAATATAGATGTAGGTGTGCTATGAGGTTATTTTTTTGAACTCACGGTTCATTTTTTCCAATATAATATAAGTGGTCTTAGGAAAAAAATAGTATATAGGGTAGAGTGGTCTTTATCGGTGGACTTTTTGTTATGCATATTCATTTATGTAACCACAGTGATAAGCCTAAATTAAATTTAATGTTTTGTTATGTTATTTTGTGATAGAATGAAAATAATGCTATATAGAATGGGTAGGGAATAATGTCTAGATCCCGTATAAATAGAAAGTTTATTGATAAGACCTCCTCGATTGTAGCCAATATTTTATTGCAAATAACTTCGACAACCTCTGGAAAAAAAGATAATTTACTTATTATATCGATGGTGCAATTTGACTTTTTTTTTTTAGCCCTACCTATATCTCATTATTACGAGAAAGAGAGAGGGTTTGTATAGAGAGAACAAAATTAGTAAAGGAAACCGCACTTTGGAAATGTATCCTCGATTGAATGCCCAAGCGAGAGTGTGATTTCTACGACAATCGGAAACGTAGAATTTGAGAATAAAACTCATAATAAAAATAATTGTGGTGATCAAACTATCGGTCTTGGTTAGGATAATTAAACAAATTAGTCAAAAAATTTTGTTGATACTTTGGAATAATTAAACGTTTCATCACAAGTATTGAACTCAAAAAATTCTGTCAATACATTCGAATAATTAAACATTTCAAATGTATTGAACTAAATTTCTTGTTATTACAAGAAAAATTCAACTTTAAATTAAAGGTGGACCCGCAAACAAATGAAAAAAAATCATCAAAACCCAACCGTTCCTCCCCGGTTCCCTCTCTCTTTGCGCTTCCGCTTCCGCCCAATGCCGCGCATCTTCCCTCGGCGCCGCCGCCGCTTGTCACTCCCTCTATCTGGCCAAATCGGCTCAGTTTTCGAGACCCTTCCGGCACCTCGTCAAGCCCGATCCGTGAGGAGGCGTCGGCGGCGCTCCATGCGGCAGCGGCAGCGTGTCGAACAGGTGGTGGTTTCGGCCTTCGCTCTGCCTTCAACGCGAGGGATGGCTCGACGCCCGCCGCCCGCGCTTCCGGTAATGCTTCTTCTCCGATCTGTCCGCGGCGGTGACTGCTTTTCCCAGCGGCTTCTCGTCTTCCACGCCGTCCAAGTTGGCAAGGAGCTCGAATCCAGTTGCGTGGTGGCCGGCGAGGAGGCCTGTCTTGCAGTGGAGACAGCCCTTGCTGTTTCCTTTCTCCTCGAACCCGCGGAAGCAATGGCTGGTGAGGAGGGGAGAGAGGAGTGTGAAATATCTTTTGTTTTCCTTTTTTTTTTTCGGGTGCCCTTCATACATACGGACTTAAGTCTTACAGTCTTTATAAGTTTGTCCACGGTATATATTGTCACATTTAGCGATTGTCACATTTAGCGACGGACCGACGGTGGTACATCATGTACTGAGTTGTTCATCTTTACGTTCAAACATCAAAATGTTCTTTGAGAATTGCCATCATATTATTTAGATTCCTAGAAAATATTGATGTTATATATGCAACAATATGTTACTAGTACAATGAAAACTATATTCAAAATGTATTGGGTGCATACTTATTTATCCTTTTCGTTGTCAGGTTCATCAGCGATGAGCTAAAGCTGATGCAAGCCTTCCTCAGAGAAGTTGACGGAGCACGCGAGAACACTGGGATGTTGAAGGCGTATTCGGATCTGATCCGCGACTTGGCGTATGACATTGAAGACAACCTAGAGGAGTTCAAGGTCTTCGTCAAGAACAAGAGCCGTGTGCAACGACTTCTCAGATTGCGAGAGCGTCATCGCATTGCTGTCCAGATACACACTCTCAAACTAAGAGTCCAGGAGCTGAGCCAAAGGAACATGAGGTACAATGCAATCAACAAGCTTACACCATCCACCTCCAGTGATGTGATAGGTGACACAGAATTCACTAGGAATTTCAAAGCTCTACATGTTGAGGAAGCCCAGCTTGTTGGTTTGGATGAGCCGAAGAAGAAACTAATGGAATTAATTAGCAAAGCCAAGGAACCCAAGGAACATGAAACCTCCAGTGCTGGTCCAAGAGTGGTATCCCTTGTTGGGATGGGTGGAATTGGCAAGACAGCTCTCACGAAGAAGGTGTTTGATAGCAAGGATCTCAGTGACATGTTTGGCACCCGTGCTTGGATCACAGTGTCACAGTCATTCGATCGAAAGGAGATTTTCAAGGAGATGATCAAGCAACTCTCTGGAGCCGAGTCGTTGAAGAAGCTCTTAGAAGATCTTCAAGGGGGGCAACAGGCGCTAGAAGTACATCTAGCTGACTACATATACAAAAGACTCAAGGAAACAAGGTACCTTATAGTTTTGGATGATGTTTGGACTACTGATGCATGGAATAACCTTAAGGTTACTTTTCAAGATTGTGGTAAGGATGATAGTTGTGTGGTAGTGACTACAAGGAATCATGAATTAGCTAAATACTGTAGTCGCCCATCACACATTCACCAACCTGAATTCCTAGGGAAAGAAGAGGCTAGAACCTTGTTTCAGAAGAAGACTAATAGAAGTCTTGATGACCTAGAGAAAGGTGACAAAACCAAAGGAATAGTTGAAAAAATACTGAGCAAATGTGGTGGACTACCACTTGCCATTCTGACAATTGGAGCCCTACTTGCCAATAAGGAATATGAGGAATGGGAGAGTATATACAAGCAACTCCCCTCGGATCTTGAAACCAATCCAAGCCTTGCGCTAAGGCGAGTGGTTAGCCTTAGTTACAACCACCTGCCTTGGCATCTCAAGCCTTGCTTTTGGCATCTAAGTATCTTTCGCGAAGAATTTGAGATTGAAAGAAAACACCTAGTGAATAGGTGGTTAGCTGACGGGTTGGTAGGATATGACACAACTACAAGAACACTTGAAGATCTTGCTGAAAATTACTTCTATGAGCTCATCAGCCGGTGCATGATTCAACCATCCAAGTTAGATAATTTGGGGAATGTGAAAACATTCAAAATTCATGACATTGTGCATGATATTGCGGTGTCAATCTCGAAGCAGGAGAACTATGCATTCATAAAGGGAGAACACACCTCCAATATAGCAACAAGAGTTGGTATCCGACATCTATCATGTGTTGCCTGCAGGAAACTCAACACTGCCATGGATTTTAGCTGTGTCCGGTCTTTAACTGTGTCCAATGAGCCTCCGAAGCTAATATCATTACTGTCGAAATTCAAGATGTTGAGGATTCTGGATCTAAAATATTCTTCAATGAGGGCAAGGCAACAAGATATAAAATATATCGGGTTGTTGGTACACTTAAAGTACATGCATTTTCCAAGGGGGTCTAAAGTTTATGCACTGCCTAGCTCCATAAGCAATATGCCAGGCTTGCAGACTCTAGACATACAAGGATCAAGGGTTTCGACCCTACCAACAGAAATCACCAAACTTCATAACCTTCGCACGCTTCGATGTAGCAAGATTGGTTATTATGTTTGTTTCTCTATGGTTGAGCTGCACAGGTTTCTGCCTGCTAGCTGTTCTAGTTCATCTGGCATTAAGTTGCCGAGAGGAGTGGGAAAATTAAAAGAGCTGCAAGTATTAGAGAAAGTGGATATCAAGCGAACAAGTCAGAAAGCAATCAAGGAGCTAGGGGAACTAACTCAGCTAAGGAAGATAGTCGTCAGAGGGAGAGGGGCCTCCAAGAAAAACTGCAAGGCATTCTGTGAGGCTGTGCCAAAACTGTCCTCCCTCCGTTCCCTTAATGTCAGTACTAAGGAGCAGGGCGAAGAAGCTGAGGTGCTGGATAAGTTGGTTTCTTTTACATCCCCTCTTCCCTCTCTTGAGCGTCTCAAATTGAAGGGGCGTCTTCAAGAGATACCTGCTTGGGTTGGTAATTGTGAGAAGTTGGTGAAGGTTGACCTAAAATATTGTCAGCTCAAGAAATTGGAGGACTTGGCTAAACTGCCCAACCTGGTGCAACTTCGTCTTAAACAACATGCATTCAATGCAGAGAAGTTAGTGCTCCACGGGCATGGATTCCCAAAGCTCAGGATCTTACTCATATAGTCTCATAGTGAAACGACACTGAGGGAGGTGACCTTTGAGCAGAGCACCTCGCCTAACATGGAAACAATAGACATCAAGTATTGCAAGTTGGCCTCAGGGATCCATGGTATCAAGCACCTTCCAAAACTCAAGAAGATTTCTATTCGAGACTGTTCTTTGGGGAAGCAAGGTATGCTACGGGAGGAAGTGAAGAATCACACGAATCACCCTGTGCTGCAAATGTCGGGTGTTGCTGAACCATGAGAGAACTCGCAGTCTTAATCTGCCTTCATGTCGCCACAAGCCTCATCATCGTCGACAATCCACGACAGGACAGCCCCTGTTCCTGCACATCTTCATCGGCATCCTTCCATCTCAATCATCACTCTGTTCAATTGCATGTATCTCCTGCCGTGAGAACTGCTTTGTTATAAATTTGTATAATTGTACCTTGTGCTTGCTTAATTACTCTTTGTGTGTAATAATCTGCACCGCAGACTTGTTGTATTATTCCACTGGATGTATGCCCTCTAATAATAATGTAATGCCATAACTGCTATATTTGTTAATGCTGCTATAACTGCTATTAGTTGTGTACCGAATGACTTCTGTATGTACCTTCTGTTGTTGCTTGGCTTCTGAAGAAGTTGGGGAAACTGAAGATGCGCCTTGAAGCACTTCGTAGCCCAGAAAGGATATAGTGTGGGTATCTTGGGTTCAGGATGGAAGGAGAACAGATGAACAAATTTAGTCAAACTAGTACAAGTTCTGCTATCTCTTGCAGTAGTCTTGCTAGCCATCACCTGTTCTTGCTCTACTGTCTACTTCACTGGTTTACATTTCTGGAGATGGAGACCCGAAACAAATTTTATGAAAATATATAGGGGCACTATTTCTACACTTTCTCACAATGGCCTATATAGCACACGACGGTTTTATTGACAACCTATAAGCAGAAATGTTTCTTCGTCAACATATATTCTCCGAACACGTACGAGGTGGTACATTAAGTATAATAACCGATCATGCACCTCATTTGGTTTCTGCAAGGTAGCCACCATTTGTCCATTTCCGTGCAAATTTGGTTTGACTAACAAGGAAAATTATAAGTCAACCAGAAAGGTAGCAGTAGCACGTTTGTTTCTTTACCGGTTTGCATATTTATCTCATTTTTTAATGCAGAATACTCTCACCGTTCTAAATTATAAATCATTTTTTATTTTTTTGTCCATTCATTTTGTTATCTATCTAGATACAGAACAAAATGTATGCACCAAAAAAGTTGACTTATAAGTTTGATGAATGGAGGGAGTAATGTACTTAGGCATTATGTTTTCTTGAAATACGTCATTATTTGAACAAAGTAATACCACATTAAAAGATATGATTAATTTTGACTTTGTAGGTGCGATAGATGACGATCTTGTATATATATTTATATAACCGTAAATAATTTCATTGCCGTCCGTTGTCCGCATCAAGTCGATCGTCGTCTTCCTTAAAATAACGCCGTCCACTGCCAGTTAAAAAACAGCCAAAACGAGGTAATCAACACACTAGGTGAGGTGACACTGACGACCAACATCGACTTAGTGACCACTGTCAAGCAAGCAACCATGGCCGACGACCAACCATGGAAGATACCGCCGATCGTTCAAGAGCTGGCCGCCGGCGTGCAGGAGCCACCGAGCCGTTACGCGGTCGGCGAGCAAGATCGTCCTGCCATGGCCGCCGCCATGCCCGAGCCCATTCCCATCGTTGACCTCTGCCGGCTGTCCGACGGTGCTGACGACGAAGCTGCCAAGCTCCTGTCCGCCCTGCAGAACTGGGGCCTCTTCTTGGTATCTCTTCTCTTCCCGTTTCCTCGTATCAACTGGTGATCCACAGTCCGACCACGCTCAGATGTCGTCGTCCAGGCAGTCGGGCATGGAATGGATCCAGGATTTCTCGCCGAGATGATGGCAGTGACGAGGGGTTTCTTCAACCTCCCTCTCGACGAGAAGCAGAAGTACATGTACTCCAACAACCTGGCGAACGACGAGGAGTTCATCTTCGAAGGGTACGGCAACGACCCGGTGCTTTCGGAGGACCAGGTCCTGGACTGGTGCGACAGGCTCTACCTCACCGTGGAGCCGGAGTCCCGTATCGTCGGGAGACTCTGGCCGGCACAGCCTCCTGCCTTCGCCGACTTGCTGCGCGAGTACACCGCCAGGTGCCGGGAGCTCGCCGGCGCCGTGCTCGCCAGCGTCGCCAGGCTGCTGGGCCTGCACGAGGGCCGCTTCGTCGGCATGCTGAACGAGGGCGTCGCCATGACGCACGCCAGGTTCAACTACTACCCTCGATGCCCCGAGCCGAACCGCGTCTTCGGCTTGAGACCCCACTCCGATACCTCGGTGATCACCGTCGTCCTCATCGACGACGCCGTCAGCGGGCTCCAGGTGCAGAAGCCCAACGACGACGGCGGCGGCGGCGGCGTCTGGTACGACGTGCCGATCGTTCCCAATGCGTTGGTCGTCAACGTTGGGGACGCAACAGAGGTGAGTCTCTGCAGTTACAGGTTGTTATCGTGTTCTTGATCTGACGGCCGGCCGACCGGCCGGCGCTCTGTAAAAATTGTTGTAGATCATGAGCAACGGATTCTTCAAGAGCCCCGTGCACAGGGTGGTGGCGAACGTGGAGAGCGACCGGGTGTCGCTGGCCATGTTCTACTCGTTGGACCCGGAGAAGGAGATGGAGCCGCTGCCGGAGCTGGTGGATGACGACGAGAGGCCGAGGCGGTACAGGAAGACCACGAGCAAGGAGTATCTCGCGGTGCTCTTGGAGAGGTTCGCCAGAGGTGAACGGGCCTTGGACACAGTGAAGATTGATCTCAATGACTGACTCAAGGCATGATATACTTTGGAACGACAAAGACGATGATGGATGATATATTCGCAGGAAGCTTCCAATCTTCCATTGGCCTGCATTTAATGTGTCGCCATGCTTTTGTGAAGTGACTATCTTTGTAAGTATTTGCCATCATGTTGGTTATTCTATTTGCCATCATGTTTAATTCCAGATCATCGATCAGTTCAATAGCTGGCCCGTGGAATGTGATCAAGTAATAAAGCACTTTTTTTTTCTTTTGCTTTGAAAATGAGATGAACTAATAATTAAAAGATTTTCATTTGCACACTGGTATGGTTCCTACAAGGCTATAAATATGAAAAATAAATTTCAAATGACAACCAAATAGTAATTAAAATGTGGAGTAACCGAGTAAGAACTACTTGTGCTGGATATCAGATGATATCCAAATATAAGGTCGGTGTAAATTTATTGTGTTAGCATATGTATCATTTGAGGGTAACATTTTGGTGCATTGATCGCAGAATGCTCATGGTGAATAGTTCAATTTAGCATCAGATTTTCCCTGAGCAGAATTTTGGTCCTCAATTTACTGAACCGTTCATCCTCAACAACATGACATGCACGTATTTCATTAAGAGCGTGTGACTATGTTTCATGACAATGTCATGTGCCGTTCTTACTAATTATTAATCGGCCAAATTGTTCATGTGTTATGCAATTTATAATTGTTCACCCTGCATTTCTCTTGCTAAGATCCTGCTACTCATTAAGGATCCTTATAGTGGATCGGCACTGACGGATGTGACCTTTGAGAGCAGGGCTCCTCGCCTGACATGGAAACAATACACATCGAGGTGTACACGTTGACCTCAGGGATCCATGGTATCAAGCAGCTTCCAAAACTTAAGAGGAAGTGGATAATCACACAAATCACCCTGCGCTGCAAATGTTGCAGGTCAACTCCAGTGTTGATGTTGCTCCATGCTTTTAGTCGCGAAACTGTTTTCTGCTTAGTCACCGTTCTAGCCAGCGATTTGGTTGTGTGCTCCCGCCCTAATATGGCACCTCACCACGATTGGGGTTGTGGTGGTGTAAGCAATTTGGTTTTTATCTTAACTCCTCTTAATGAAGAACGAGCTCGGAAAAAAGAAGTCTTGATCTGCCTTCACGTCACCACCTTCCCTATTGTCATCGGCAATCCACTTCATAAGCACAGCCCCAGCTGCTGTACATCATCATCATTGGCATCCTCCCTTTGTAATCACCACTCTGTTCAATTGCATGCATCTCCTATCTGCTCACGGGTTCCCTAATTGTGCTTGGTTACTCTTTGTGTTTGTGTGTAATACTAATATGGACAGCAGATTTGTTGTGTTCCATTGGATGTATATGCCCTTAATAATTTTTCGAGATCACGCCCTTCGGTGCGTTTTTCATTAAGCGGTGGAAACACAAAACAAAGAGTTTTTCGAATACAACCAAGCATGAAAGGTAACCAAGGTTACCTCCCACAGCCTACCAACTACTGGATCTACAAGGATGGGATTACATTGTAACAAACTTGCGACCACGGACTAGAAGGCTGAGAGGCGCCTAGACGCCTACCTCATCCTCCAAACCGCCGAGGTTGAGGTCCAACATGGCCAGCGTCAAAACCTCCGCAGCGGCTTATTCGCGGCTGGCGCTGCGCCCGACATGTCCCCTAAGCGCTGCATTGAACTGGGCCACAATGTCGGTAGGCACGGCGTCTTCATGTACATGGATTCCGAGCTTCCGCGGCAAGAATCTTTTGCGCCAGCGTCGCGTTGGGCTCCCGTGTCTTGGCCGCCCGCCCGGCCACTACGCCGCAGCGAAAGCCTCGATACGGTGTCTTGGAGCGCCTTACCATTGGCGGCTTCGCGGCGGAGTTGCAATTGGCGACAGGACATCCGCCACTAGCGTGTGTCACGAATGGAAGAGTCCGGGCTGGAAGCAAGCGATGTGAGTCGTCCACGAAGGCGTATCGGCGGTGCGGCGTCATCCATGGTGACTGCGGGCGAGGTGGAAGCGGGGAGGTGTCGGTTCCCCTCAGAATCGGAGACCTCACCACCAAGCTCGGGGGCATCGGCAACCGCGAGAAGGTAAGGCTGGACGACAGCGGTGGCGAAGGGGATCGACCCGGCTCCAAGCGGTCCATCGGTATGGCACAAGGACGCGACTAAGGAGGCCACGAGCTCATCGAGCATCGGGTCCACCCATATCGGTCGCACCCTCGCCGACGGCGCTAGTGGGTCCACGCGACACCGTAAGCATCAATGTTGCCTCCACGGGGCGTGCGCGGCACCCGGCGACGGCCGGCGGCGGTGTGGGGCGCTCACCGACGCCCCCCAGGGCATCGCGTCGTCGGCGTCGGCGGGAACCCCACGGCCGCTGCATCGTGGATGCCGAGGGTGGAGGCTCACTAGCGGGGGGGGCCACGCGCGGCATAGGCACACCGGGGCCCCCTTGTCCCGCCCACCGCCATCTCCGTCATGTCGTGGGGGCGCTGCACGTGGCTCGAAGAGTCTTTGGGAGGATGACGGCGATGGTGCCTGCAATCTCGGCCCGGTGCCTCGCCCCGAGGCACGGAGGCGGCGGCGTGGGAGGTGCACTGGGCGACAAGCGTGCCCCTCCGTAAGCGATTGAAGCGAGCCCAACAAGCGGTAGGCACCGCTGCGGTGAAGGACGGCGAGAGCCGCGGCGATGACTGCGAGCGACTTGCAACCCGAGTGAAACCGTCGGCGTCGGTCGGTGCGTCCACGCGGGGGGCGTGAGAGCGAGTGTCGGTCGTCGAAGAAGGCGTCGGCGGCGTCGGCAACGCCCGATGGCGATGACCGAGCATGGTGTGCGGCACTGCCCGGCCCGGTCGATGGTGCACTGGGCACACGCTGGACTGGCTTGGGCGCGCCGTCGATCTTGGCGGGCACCCGGTAGTGGAAGCGCGGCCGAAGGAGGAGGGCCGTCGGTGTTCCGGTCCTAGCCCGGCGACGATGACGGCGTCTCCACGGCCGGCGGGCGAATGAGTAGCACATGCCTTGCGGGAGCCGTCCGGCGGGCCGTTGAGGCTGTCCTCTGGCGTCGGCGCCTCCGGCCACGCGGTGTGTGCGAGGGCGAGAGGCCCGCTCCGGGCAGCGGCGGGCTGCCATCGCCCGCATCGACTCCAAGATGGAGCCCGCGGCGGCGTAATGGCTCGGCGCGCGTGGCACGAAGGTAAGCGCGATTGAGGCTCAGCGGGTGAAGCATCGGCGACGAGAAGCAGCGCGGGTCGGTAGTTCCGTGGCCGCGAGCCGAGGTTCGACGAGGTCTCGTCGCTGAACCTTCGGAGTAGTCCCGTGTGGTGGCCGTCCTCCCAAGCTGCACCTTGGACCTCCCTACGGCAAGGGAGGAAGGGGCGAGCTTCCCCATGGCGCTAGGCTGGCGGGTGGCCGCCACCGCGTGCGAAGCCATCGGCTCCGGCGACAAGATACGGCGTCTGCGGCGGCGGCCGGGGCGAGCCGGGCGGGGGGGCGTCCGTGGTGGCGGATGAGGAGAGGGCCCGTGAGAGGAGTGGAGGAAGCCACGTGGCGGCGTCCGGCCTGCGGCGGCGCGGCGGCGCGAGCGCGGAGCCCGTGGCGGGCGGTGGCGGACACCGTCGACATGAAGCGCCGCCGCGCAGCGGCATCTTGCGCCGGGCGGCGGACGAGGCGGCGGCGGACTGGAACGCCTCGGGGTCCTCCTCAGCCCGGGCGGGGGAGACCGCGGGCGCGTCCACGGCAGCCGCGGCCGGCATTGTTGGCGGCGCGACCGCCCGTGCGCCTCCCGGAGTAGACGAGCATGGGGAGAATCCCGCCCATCGACAGCCCGAAGGCCCGGCATGGGCGACCGCCGATCCACGGAAGGGGGCGCGGAGGCCCGGCACGCAGGGTAGTGGCGGGCCGGTGAAGAAGACGTCGGCGGTGGCCGGATCCGCGGCGGCTAGGTTTGGGGCCGGGGAGCCGAGCTGCGGGGAACGGTAGAGGGAGGGAGCAGGGGTGCGGGGCTTGCGGATGGACGGGGTGGAGAAGGGGGAGGGGCGGCAGCGGTGGGAAGGCCGCCGGCCGGCGCGGCGGGCGGGGGGCTGGTCGGGAGCCAGGGAGCCCCCAACGGTCATTTTCCGCTCGAGATAATCTGGTAATCGTGGATGAATGAGCAAACTACCTAGTATGTCTTTTATGCCCTTAATAATGCCAAAGCCATATAGCTACTACGATGTCTCGAACAACATCTCACACTCAGATTCCATTCTGAAAGGCCCTTGTTGAAGTCGTCGCCGGGTTGGAGCATGATGCTCTCCCTTCTGCTTTTGTACCATGACACTAACTAATTCCATGATAAAGGTCCTAGCGTCTTAGGAGGAGTTGTTCTTTTTCTTGTTGGGTCGCGCAAAAGTGCTGTGTAATCAAACTTTGGTGAGCTTGTGCAGTGTGGGCCGTCAATTCGGTAATTAGGTTATCACCATCTTGATGGTTGTAAATTTTGTCTACCTGTCTAAATGAAAAACGTGCTAAGACATGGCCGTGAAAAAAGCCCTTGTTTACACGTAGAAGCACGAGGGGGTGAAAACTGAAACCAGGTTGCCCGAGCGCCTGTGGCTTTTGCGGTACTGAAAACCACCCCTGAAGTAAATTTTATTAGCTGTAACTGAGCATTTGTAATCCCAAACGTATCCTCCCGGAGCCAAGTTGTAACCAGGCGCCTCTGAGCGCGGGAGGCTGAAGATGGCAGAGCGAAGATTCCGTACGCCCCTAACGAGAGCCTCCTGATAGTTCTCGTTTACACGTAATAAGTGGCGTGCATGTGTCCTGCTCTCGTATGCGTGACAGAGACGAGCATTGTATGAACAAATTAAGGCGCCAACGTAATAAGGGATTATCTGAGACAAACCTTTGTTCTATATATGTTGAGTCGTAAAACTTCTACTATTCGCACAACGTTAAAAAGAAGCTTTCTGTATTCCCACCCACGCTGTAAGATGCTGAACGTTATTCACGAGGAACATAATGTTCAGCGACCACAAAGAAGGAATAATTTGCTTTTCTTTATATAAAGCACGAATAAATAAAGCTCAATGCTTTGTGGGAAAGGAAAGGCTAAAGGAGATGCGAAGCATCTCGATCCTATCTTTGCAGCTAGCCCGTAACCACTGATGATAAATTAAAGTCGAACTGCTGCACACACCACACTTGCATCGACCATCACCTCATAGGCGTATGTAGCATACTGATAAGGACGAGGAGAGAGTGGTGAAGACGAAGCAGCAGCTAGCTGCAGGGAGAGCAGCGCCGCCATGGCGGAGACGGCGCTGGGCATGGCCACCACACTGGTGGGCAGCGCGCTCCGCGTCGCCGCGTCAGCGGCAAAGGAGGAGATGGGCCTACTGCTTGGGGTGCACGACGATATCTGGTACTTCTCTTCCTCTACTATCGTCAACGGAAGCTATTTATTTATTTACAGAGACGGCTCAATTTTTTTTTTTTGAGGCAGAAAACCACTTTATTAAATCAAAGCAGAGTGGTTTACAGTGTTACAAACGCCAAAAGGCGGCTCTAGGAACCAGACATATCTCCCTGGTTCAGACAAAATCAAACTCCTAGCAATACGATGAGCATCAAAGTTTGAACATCTGTTTTCATGAACAAACTCTACCTCTGAAAACTCACTTCTTCGCCCTTGGAGTTCTATAACAATTTGACCATACACTCCCATTCCAGGACCCCTCAAGTTTCGAATTACATTTACACAGTCCGAGGCGAATCTGCATGATGATAGGTTCAAATCCTTGGCCAGATCCATGCCTTCTCGACAGGCTAACACTTCAGCAATCTCTGGTTCAGAGATACCCTCAAAAAAACTAGGCCCGAGGCACCCAAAAACTTCCCATCTGCATCCCTTGCAATGGCCGCCACCGCTGCTCGCCTGGAGTTCTTGGACAGGGCAGCATCGACATTAAGTTTTACCATTCCAGCCGGTGGAGGGATCCATCTTCGAGCTGGGATTTTCCCACTCGTCTTTGGTGGTTTCTTTGGCTGCAACTCTTGGAGTTCATCATAGTATTTATTGATGAAACCGTGCGTTGATAGTGGGCTCTGGAAGATGCCTTCATAGATCGCCTTTCGTCTCGCATACCAAATAGCCCACAAAGTTGCAGCTACTCTTACTGAGTCGGAATGAGGCAGAGTTTCAAAAATTCTAGTAATCCAGCCGCTTGCATCAACCTCCTGCAACTCACATACATGCTCTACAATGTCCTCCCTCTCTAAGGACCAAACACACTTAGTCATATGGCAGTCCACTAAAGAGTGTTTCCAGGAGTCATCAGCCCCACACAGCAAGCACTTATCATGTTCAGCCATGTTACGGTGGTGAAGAACATCTGCAGTTGGTATAGAATTCTTAGATAGCCTCCACAGAAAGATACTAACTTTAGGAGGTACCTTAACATGCCACATAGTTTTCCATTCATTTTCAGCTTCCTTCCTATTTGATCTCGACTCATTGCCTTCCAGCGAGTGCCTGAGGCTCAACATTCGATAAGCTGACCGAACTGTGAAAACCCCATCCTTCTCATAGTGCCACGCCCAAAAGTCCGATTGAACTCTGAAACTCAGTGGTATATTTAGGATGGTCTCCATATCAGTTTGGTTAAAAAACTGCTGAAGCATATCCCGATCCCAGGACATCGTTGAATGATTTATGAGTTCACTAACCCGTTGAGGTGCATCCGGAGACGCACTTGGAATCGGCCGTCGTAGACTGTCCGTAGTAAGCCAGTCCATATTCCATATAGAAGTTGACTCTCCTGATCCAATTCTTCTAATTAGGCCTAGATTCAGCACTTCTCTTCCCTCAAGGATCGAGCGCCAAATCTTTGATGGTGAATTTCCCAGCTTGGCCTCAAGAAAATTATGGTCCGAAAAATAAATAGCCTTTAGAATCCTGGAGCTTAGAGAAGAAGGGTCCTTGAGAACACGCCATGCCTGTTTGGCAAGTAAGGCCAAGTTAAACATCTCGAAATCTCTGAAACCCATTCCTCCCAAAAACTTCGGCATAATCATCTCATCCCATGCTACCCAGCATGTCTTTCTTTTACCAGCTTTGCTACCCCACCAAAAGCTCCTAACTAAGCTAGTTAAATGGTGACACAAGCCCCTAGGCAGCTTAAAGCAGGCCATGGAATAGGTAGGAATTGCTTGTACAACTGACTTGATAAGAATTTCTTTTCCACCAGCTGACAGTCATTGCTCCATCCATCCTTGGATTTTGGACCAAACTCGGTCCCTCAAAAATTTGAAAGCTCCATTTGTAGCCATCCCTACATCCGAAGGCATCTCCAAATACTTCTCACTGATGCATTCGTTAAAAACATTGAGCACTATTTTTATTTCCTCTCTTGTACTCTGCTGACACTTCTTAGCGAAGTGAATAAAAGATTTATGTTCATTGATCTGCTGCCCTGAAGCATCACAGTAAACTTGCAGAGAGTTTTTCACCACAACCGCACTCTCCCTATTTGCTCACGAAAAACAACAGGCTGTCATCCGCAAAGAGTAGGTGACTAACCTCCGGTGCTGAAGGCGCCACCTTTATGCCACTAAAGCTTGATGACTGAATAATACGAGATTTTAAAAGGCACGAAAGGCCCCTCTGCTGCAATCAAAAACAAATACGGGGAGATAGGGTCTCCCTGGCGAATACCCTTGGTCGGTTTAAAGACTCCAGACAATTTCCATTTAACATGACTGAAAAAGTGACAGAAGAAATAAGCCTCATGATTAGATCCACCCAACTATGATGAAAACCCAGTTTAGCCAACATAGCTTGCAAGTAGGACCACTCAACCCGGTCGTAAGCCTTCTTCATATCAAGTTTCAGGGCACAACACCTGAGATCACTCGGCTTGACCTGTTTCATAAAGTGCAGACATTCGTAAGCAGTTATGATATTGTCAGTTATGAGTCTCCCTGGAACAAAAGCCGACTGTTCTTCAGAAATAATATCAGGCAAAACCACTTTTAGTCTATTGGCCACCACCTTTGAAACAATTTTATAAATGACGTTGCACAGGCTAATCGGTCTGAACTGACCAAGCTCATCCGGACTAGCAACTTTTGGCATAAGCACAATGAAAGTGTCGTTAATAGAGGCTGGATCATCGTTACCACTTAAGATCCCCAACACAGCCGAGGTAACTTCCTTACCGCATAAATCCCAATGTCTCTGGAAAAAATGGGCAGGGAACCCATCGGGACCCGGAGACTTGGTTGGGAACATCTGGAAGAGTGTGTCTTTTTACCTCTTTCTCTGAAAACGGTGCTAACAAAGCCTCATTCATCTCTGGTGTAACTTTAGTCGGGACTGTGTCCAGCACCATCTCCATCTCTCGAGTACCTTCCGATGAATAGAGATTCTTGAAAAAAGTTGTTGTCATCTCTCCCATCTCATTAGCATCCGAAGTAAGATTTCCATCTTCTTTCTTAAGAGCTTTTATCATGTTTTTCCTTTTTCTCTGGCTTGCTCGGAGATGAAAAAATTTAGTATTCCTATCCCCAGCTGCCAACCATTGGATTCTAGAGCGTTGTCTCCACATAATTTCCTCCCTGTAATGAAGTTCATTTATCTTCTCAGCAATCTTAATCTCAGCATAAGATGGACCAACACGCCCAGGTAGGAGTTGGAGTTTTTCCATCTCACTTTTTAGTCTTTGTAGCTCTCTTTTCACACTCCCAAAAAGACTGCCTTTCCCAGTTGCTCAAATGATTAGACACGCTCTTGAGTTTTTGCTGAAGATCGGCCACCGAACCTGCCTCCCCCCTTTGCTACCACGCCTCAACAAGAGACGCCGGGAAAGCATCATGTTCCTCCCACATTACCTCATATCTAAAACGTCTCGGAGCTTTTTGACGATCACCCGAGCGCCAAGACAGTAAGATAGGTCCATGGTCAGACGATGCAGCCACCAAGTGTTGCAAATTAGCTGCTGTGAAACGTGAGTTCCAATCTCCGGACACCAAAGCACGATCCAGTCGCACCCTACAGTAAGTCCCACCAGTTACCTTTTTTCCAAAAGTCCACTGTCGGCCTAAAAATCCAATATCAATAAAACCACAAACATCCACCACTTCTCGGAAAGCTGCGATCTGCGAAGCGCTACGCTCTTGCACACACCCGAAAGTGTTCCGATTGGTGTAACACCTCATTAAAATCACCCATGCATACCCAAGGAAGAGGCGAGGAAGATTTGATAAACTTGATCAAATCCCAAGTTTTGTGTCTCTCACTCACTTGAGCCTCCCCGTACACACACGTAAATCTCCAAGGGTCAGCCCCGCCCTCTGAAATAATGGCATCAATATGATATTGTGAGTACGGTAACAATGACAAGCTGATATTATTATTCCAAAAAATTCCCAAACCTCCACTACGGCCACAACTACTAACTGCAAAAGCATTATCGTAGCCTAGTGTCTTTTTCAAACCTTCTACCCTAGTCTTGTGCACTTGAGTTTCAAGGATACAGAGGATAGAAGGAGTAAAACGCTTCGCAAACTCACGAAGCTCTTTTACTGTCGCAGCATTCCCAATGCCGCGACAGTTCCATGATAAGCAACTCATTGCACCTGGCGGCACTCCTCGAGGGAGCCCGCCTCCCGACGCACCCGTCTTCTCTTCAAAAAGTTGAGCTCTCTTTGCCCTCTTCTTTTTCTCTGGGGGAAACATAAACCGGTGGAGGTGGGGGAACACCTAGAGAATTGCTGGTGTTCGCATCCTCCTCACACGTCTTGCCCGGGGCTGTCTTGATTGGGCTCTCTGCAGTGTCTTTAAGATCGGGGTCTTCCCCATCAACCCCGGCCCCGGCTGAGGGCCGCTTCCTAGAGCCCGAACTGCTCCCTGCCTGAGCTGGCTTCTCCCTCCACATCGATGTACGTCCTCTGCCCCTCATCGGGGCTCGTCCTCCACGACCCATCTTTGGAGCAGCCTGTTCTTGAGCACGAGGAGGGTTGGCACCAGGAGAAATTCACATCCGAAGATGAGCCGCAGGCCGGCCGGGCCGGCCTGCATGTATTTTAGAGGCTTCTAAATGGCAATTTAAGCCTTGTTTAGATCCCTTTCAAGTTCCAAGTTTTTACACACTCTCTCCATCACATCAATTTTTAGACGTATTAATGGATCATTAAATGTTAGTAAAATAAATAACTAATTGTAACTGTTTGGTTGTAAATCACGAGATGAATCGTTTGAGCCTAGTTAGTTTATAATTGGACAATATTTATCAAATACAAACGAAAGTGCTACAAGAGTTCGAATTCTAACTTTCTAACATTCGATAGGAACTAAACAAGGCATTAGCCCCCTCTAAAAATAAGTTTAGAACATTAATATTCATAGTTTTTTCGAATTAAATAGAATGAACATAAACTTTATATGAAAGTTGCAGTACTCTAAGACTTTTCCATTTCAAATCATTTCAGCCATAATTTTTTATAAGAAAATAATAATTTAAAATTAAATATTTTAAAATACTTCATATGGCTTCGATGAAGAAATGATCAAAACCAGAGTTGTAACACTCGTGAACGATCTATAACTTTGTAGTTGATAACTTTAAATTAGAATAATTTAGTATGCATATATTCAAGTTTAGGTTTCTAGATTTCAAAACTTCTGTGGCTTCTGTTGCTGCTTGGCTTCTGAAGAAGTTGGGGAGACTGGAGATGCCCTTGAAGCGAGCGGATGTTAGCTGCCGACCGGTCGGCCGATTAAGCATCCGCCGACCCCCCAAATTTCGGCCTTCGGCCTTTTTTGGCCCACTGGCCCGGCCCAATCCCTCCTCTCCTCCCTTCCTCCTCGCGACGGCATCTCCTCCTCCTCCTCCTTCTTCTCCCGAACGCGAGCGCCCGCGCGACATCTCCTCCTCCTCCTCCGTCGTGTGCCCTCCCTCTTCCTCCTCCTCCTCCGCGCCCCACCGTAGCTTTAGGGTTCAGCGGCGAGGTCCGTAGCTTTAGGGTTCGGCGAGGCCGTGGATTAAGTTCCGGCGAGCTCCCCCGCCGCCTCAAAACTTCCCCGGCTATAGAATCTGCCCGGCCGGCTTTGGCGGGCGGTCGTGCATCCATGGCGGTGGTGGCGGATCGGCCGGGCGGTGAGCGGCGGGGCGGCGCGCCGCCTGAGCCGGGCTGGGGCGGACCCATCCGGTGGGTATGGGTAGGCGGCGCGGCGCGCGGCTGGGGAGGTTGCCGGAGTTGGAGGAGAAGGCGGCGGCGGCGGAAGAGGGCGGGGGGGGGGAGAGAAGAAGGGGGGCGCTGGCGCGCTAGGGCTCGCCCGGTGGCGGGGGGGGTGGACGGGGGGGCGGCGGCGGCCCGTCCTCGTGGTCGTGCACGCCAGGAAGATGAACGGGGCCATCGTCTTGGGCCAAGGGCGGCAGCTTGGGCCGCCCAAGCGAGGGCTGCTCGGCGTGGTCATGGTCGGCACTTAACAGCCCCCTTGAAGCACTGCGTAGCCCAGAAAGGATAGTGTGGGTATCTTGGGCTCAGGGTGGAAGGAGGAGAAGAGATGCGCCTTTAATCTCAATCGATGGAGACCATATTGTGTTCTAGTTCTCCAGCTTGTGTATATCATATTATTGCACACGATTGTTACTTTGTTTCTGAGCAGTAATAAAAGGCTCTCTTTGTACCAACAATAGTAGTTTCCTCTCCTCTGCTACAAATAAAAGGATCGGATTGACTGAGAGGCGGCCCTTGGTGAAGCTGAAGCAGCAGCTCTAACTAAAAACTTTGTGGTCAAGGTCAATGATGCATGAGCTGAGGAGGAGGACATGGGTTGTTTGTATTAGCTACTCCCTCCGTCCCCATTGAGTTTGTCACCCTAGATTCCGCCATCTTTTTTCGATCCTTCGCCTTATTCAAAAAATTTTACACAAATATAATTTATTTTGTTACGGCTTATTTTATTAATAAAGATACTTGAATATTGATCAATTTATTTTATAATTTGTATAAATATTTTGAATAAGACGGATGGCCAAACATGAAGTTCAAAAGTCAAAAACAACTTAATGGGACAGGTTAATGGGACAGAGGGAGTACTAGCAATTATAACGGGGCTTGATTTGGTCTGGGGGCAGCCGGGCAGGGCCAGCGTCGTGTGTGAACTGCTGGCGGTCTCCATCGATCGGCAGACGAAAGGACTGCACTGCTTCGTGTGTGTTATTGCTGGTGGCTCCCATGCATGCATCCGGCCGGCTCAACAGCAAGCGAGCACATGGATCATGGATGCATGGGGCCGGGCCTGCTCTACCTCTCCTCATTGGACGAGGAGATGTCAGGGTTTGGTTCATGGATTCCGTGGCCCTTCCGGTTCCGGTCTCCAACATTATTGCTGTGTCGTCCATTGTCCTTTACTCACCGAGCAATGCAATGGTACTTCTTGGCACACTCATCATGTAGCAATGCAACACTGGCACGAGCGAGCATTGCTCAGAGCACCACTCTCCCCAGCTGGCCCCCTCCTTCAAGGCTTCACCAGCGTCGTTGAACTCTCTCCCTCCTCCTCTCGCTCTCCCTTAGATCTGCGCTGTGCTGGCGCCCGAATGCTGTGAGCTCCGTCACTCCGTGGATCTGACCCTACCGCCGGCGACTCTGCTTAGCCGCCGCCGCATTCGCGGAGGCGGCGGCGACGTGGGTGAGTGTCTTCCTAGCCTAGCTATCTGTTTCTTTGGAGGCCGGGATACGGCAGATTCGATGCCGTCCCGAGCGAGACACGCCCTGATCTGCGCTGGATCTCGCGCAAGTCGCAATCGTACGTGTTCGCCTTCGCTTACTAGCTTTGCAGTGCTGGTGTACTCCCTCGATGCAAAGGCAAAAGCAGAGGGGTGCACCTCCCGTCACCTTTGCCCACTCCCAAGCTGATACATAAACTGCATAACCGTAGTAATTAGTTGTACCAGGCATACATGCAGTTGCTTGCACTGCCTGCACCTTCAGTCATCTCATATGCGTATGTTGTATACTGATAAGGAGGATAGAGTGGTGAAGACTGAAGCAGCAGCTGCAGGGAGAGCCGCAGCGGCATGGCGGAGACGGCGCTCGGCATGGCCACCACACTGGTGGGCAGCGCCCTCCGCGTCGCGTCATCAGCAGCAAAAGAGGAGATGGGCCTACTGCTTGGGGTGCACGACGATATCCGGTACTGGTTCTACCATCGTTGCCTCGTCAACGGAATTAATATTATTTATTTATTTACACAGACGGCTCAATTAAAATTCACATCCGAAGATGGTTCTGAGCCGCACCCGCCGGCCGGCCCGCATGTATTTTAGAGGCTTCCAGTTCCAGGAGCAACTACAAGAGATGTGTTATTTTTGTTAGCTAGGCTTATATGATCTTTTTTTATAAAAAAACAAACTCCAAGAAATGTGCTATATAGTTTTTGTAAAATAGCAAACATGCTAAACCTGAAATCTAATTGGCCATATATAACCAGCCATAGCCATTTGCTATATGATTTTGTAAAATAGCAAGTCTGTTACGGATCTCTTACTTTTTGACAAGTTTTACATTTTACAAAATGGCTAAACAATGAAATTTAGCTATTATAGTTAGCCAAGCTGTTAGAGTTGCTCTAAATGATAATTTAGACCCTCTAAAAATTAAGTTTAGAATTTTAAAATTCGTAATTTTTTCGAATTAAATAGAATGAACATAAACTATATATGAAAGTTGCAGTACTCAAAGACTTTTCTATTTGAAATCATTTCATACATAATTTTTTTTAAAATAATAATTTGAAATTAAATATATTAAGAAGAAATGATCAAACCAGAATTGTAATACCCGTAACAATCTACAACTTTGTAGTTGATAATTTTTCATTTAAAATTATTTAGTTCCCAAAAATTCTGGTTTGGGTTTTTAGATTTTAAAATTTATCATGTTTTAGGTTCTTAAAGGGTTAATTGGATCTTTTCCATCATAACTTCACTGTTTTTGAAGCACACCATTACTATTCAAGAAACTATGCTACTGTTATTGGAACTCGCAAATGTTTGAAACATGGAGTGTTTGAAATGAATATGCATTGCATATTTATTTATCTTTTTGGTTGTCAGGTTCATCAGCGATGAGCTAAAGATGATGCAAGCATTCCTTAGAGCAGCCGATGGAGCACATGAGAACATTGGGGTGGTGAAGGCGTATTCGAGTTGATCCGTGATTTGGCCTATGACATTGAAGATAACCTAGAGGAGTTCATGGTTTTCATCAAGAACAGAGGTCTTAGGGAACAACTTCTCAGCTTGCGAGAGCGTCATCGCATTGCTACCCAGATACGCTCTCTCAAACTAAGAGTCCAGGAGATGAGCCAAAGGAACATGAGGTACAATGCAATCAAGCTCACACCATCCACCTCCACTGGTGTGGTAGGTGACACAGAGTTTACCCGAAATTTCACGGCTCTGAATGTTGAGGAATCCCAACTCGTTGGTTTGGATGAGCCGAAGAAAAAGATAATGGGATTAATAGGCAAACCGAGTGAACCCATGGGACATAAAGGTCCAAGAGTGGTATCCCTTGTTGGTATGGGTGGCATTGGCAAGACAACTCTCACAAAGAAGGTGTTTGATAGCAAGGATCTCCGTGACATGTTCAGCATGCGTGCTTGGATCACAGTGTCACAATTATTTGACTTAAAGGAGATTTTAAAGGACATGGTGAAGCAGCTGTTTGGAGTTGAGTCACTGAACGAGTTCTTAGAAGATCATAGGGGCAATTGGTGCGAGAAGAACTTCTTGCTGACTACATATCCACAAGACTTAAGGAAACAAGGTACCTTATTGTTTTGATGATGTTTGGACCACTGATGCATGGAATAGCATTAAGGCTACTTTTCCAAATAGTGGTGAGGATGATAGTTGTGTGGTAGTGACTACAAGGAGTCATAAATTAGCTGAATATTGTAGCCCCCATCACACATCCACCAACCTGGGTTCCTAGGGGAAGAAGAGGCTACAACCTTGTTTCTAAAAAGACAAACAGAAGTCTTGAGGACCTAGAGAAAGGTGACAAAACCAAAGGAATAGTTGAAAAAATATTGAAAAAGTGTGGTGGACTACCACTTGCCATTTTGACAATTGGAGCCCTACTTGCCAATAAGGACACAGAGGAGTGGGAGAATATATACAAGCAACTCCCCTCGGATCTAGCTACAGATGCAAGCCTTGATGCGCTAAGGCGAGTGGTCAGCCTTAGCTACAGCCACTTGCCTTCGCATTTGAAGCCTTGCTTTTTGCATCTTAGTATCTTTCCTGAAGATTTTGAGATTGAAAGAAAACACCTAGTTAATAGGTGGGTAGCAGAAGGGCTGGTAACAGATGACACAACTACAAGAACCCTTGAAGAAGTTGCTGAAAGTTACTTCTATGAGCTCATCAGCCGGTGCATGATTCAACCATCTATGTTAGGTAATATGGGGAATGTGAAAACATGCAAAGTTCATGACATTGTGCGTGATATTGCGGTGTCAATCTCTAGGCAGGAGAATTATGCATTCATACATGGAGACCACACCTCCAACATATCAACAAGAGTAGGCATCCGACATCTGTCACTTGTTGCTAGCAGGAAACTGAACACTGCCATGTATTTAAGTTGTGTCCGGTCTTTCACTGCATTCAGTAGGCCTCTGGAGCTAACAACCTTGCTTTGCTCATCCAAATTCAAGATGTTGAGGGTTCTGGATTTAAAACATGCTACATTTGATGCAAGCCAAAAAGATATAAACTATATAGGGTTGTTGCTACACTTGAAGTACTTGCACTTTCCAAAGTCTACAAGTATTTACGCACTTCCAAAGTCTATAGGCAATCTGCTTGGCTTACAGACTCTAGACCTAAAACAATCAAGTGTTGCGAGCCTACCAACAGAAATCACTAAACTGCATAACCTTCGCATCCTTCGCTTAAAGTGTGAGAGTGGTGCAACTGCTGGCCTGCACATGGCTTTGTCTAGCTGTTGGTCTAATTCATCTGGCATTAAGTTGCCCAAAGGAGTGGGGAAATTAAAACAGCTACAGATACTAGAGAAAGTGGATATCAAGCGAACGAGTCGGAAAGCAATCAAGGAGCTTGGGGAACTAACTCAACTGAGGAAGATAAACGTGACAGGAAGAGGGGCCTCCAAGAAAAATTTCAAGGCATTCTGTGAGGCTGTGCCAAAACTGTCCTCCCTCCGTTCCCTCAATGTCAGTATTAAGGAGCAGGAAGAAGAAGCTGAGGTGCTAAATAAGATGATTTCTTTTACATCCCCTCTTCCCTCTCTTGAGCGTCTCAAACTGAAGGGGCGTCTTCAGAAGATACCTGCTTGGGTTGGTATATGTGAGAACTTGGTGAAGGTTGAATTAAAATATTGTCAGCTCAAGGGATTGGGGGGCTTGGCTGAACTGCCCAACCTGGTGCAACTTCGTCTTAAAGAAGATGCATTCAATGCAGAGAATTTGGTGTTCCGCAAGCATGGATTTCCAAAGCTCAGGATCTTGCTCGTAGAGCGCCATCATTATCGATTTGCATTGAGGGAGGTGACCTTTGAGCAGAGCACCACACCTAACATGGAAACAATAGACATCGAGCGTTGCAATTTGAGATCAGGGATCAATGGTATCAACCACCTTCCAAAACTCAAGAAGATTTCTATTGAGGACTGTTGTTTGGGGAAGCAAGATATGCTACAGGAGGAAGTGGAGAATCACCCGAATCACCCCGCGCTGCAAATGTTGGCTGTTTTTTAACCAGGAGAGAACTCGGAGTCATAATCTGCCTTCATGTCCCCACAAGCTTAATCATCGACAATCCACGACAGGACAGCCCCTGTTTCTGCACATCTTCATGGGCATCCTCCCTTCTCAACCATCACTTTGTTCAATTGCTTGTATCTCCTGCCGTGTGAACTGCTTTGTTATCAATTTGTATAACTGTACCTTGTGCTTGCTTAATTCCTCTTTGTGTGTAATAATCTGCGCAGCAGACTTGTTGTATTCCACTGGATTTATGACCTCTAATGATAATGTGTGTAATAATCTTTGTGTGTAATAATCTGCACAGCAGAGCATGACTGCTATTTTTTGATGCTGCTATAACTGCTATTAGTTGTGTACTGAATGACTTCTGTAGCTTCTGAAGAAGTGCGGGAGACTGAAGATGCACCTTGAAGCACTTCGTAGCCCAGAAAGGATATTGTGGGTATCTTGGGCTCAGTGTGGAAGGAGGAGAAGAGATGAACAAATTCAGTCAAACTAGTACAAGTCCTGCTATCTCTTGCAATAGTCTTGCTAGCCATCACCTGCTCTTGCTGGTTTACAGTTTTTGAGATGGAGACCCGACACAGGTTTGACGAAAATATACCTGGGCATCATTTTTACAATACACTTTCTCACAATGGCCGATATATAGCACACGATAGTTTTATAGAGAAATGATAAACACAAATGCTTCTTCGTCAATATATATATTATTCTCCCAACACATACGAGTGCTAAATAAGTATAACCGACGATGCACCTCATTTGGTTCCTGCGAGGTAGCCACCATTTGTCCATTTCCGTGCAAATTTGGTTTGAGTACTAACAGGGGAAAATAATTGTCAATCAGCATGGTAGCAACTTCTAACCTCTCTGTTCTAAATAGTTTGTATCTCTACCTATTTGCAATTTTATCTCAATTTTTATAATGCAAAACCTTATGACGTATCTGATTAAGTTTTTCTTGCAATAAGTTCTTATTTGAATAAAAGTAATACGGAGTACCATATTAAAAGATATGATTAATTTTGATTTTGTATCTGCGATAGATAGTGATCTTCTATATATATTTCTATTTCTATAAACAATTTCATTGCCGTCCGTTTTGGGCATCAAATCGATCGTCGTCTTCCTTAAATAACGTCATCCACTGCCAGTTAAAAACTGCCAAAACGAGGTAATGGTCACGCTAGGTGAGGTGACGACCCAACGACTCTAGTGACCACTGGCAAGCAAGCAACCATGGCCGACGGCCAACCATGGAAGATACCGCCGATCGTTCAAGAGCTGGCCGCCGGCGTGCAGAAGCCACCGAGCCGTTACGTGGTCGGCGAGCAAGATCGTCCCGCCGTGGCCGCTGCCCCTATGCCCGAGCCTATTCCCATCGTTGACCATAGCCGGCTGTCCGACGGTGCTGACGACGAGGCTACCAAGCTCCTGTCCGCCCTGCAGAACTGGGGCCTCTTCTTGGTATGTCTTCTCTTCTCGTTTCCTCGTATCAAGTGGTGATCCACAGTCCGACCACGCTCAGATTAGCTCCGTCGTCCAGGCAGTCGGGCATGGAATGGATCCAGGATTTCTCGCCGAGATGATGGGGGTGACGAGGGGATTCTTCAACCTCCCTCTCGACGAGAAGCAGAACTACATGTACTCCAACCCGGCGAACGGCGAGGAGTTCATCTTCGAAGGGTACGGCAACGACCCGGTGCTTTCGGAGGACCAGGTCCTGGACTGGTGTGACAGGCTCTACGTCACCGTGGAGCCGGAGTCCCGTATCGTCGGCAGCCTCTGGCCGGCACAGCCTCCTGCCTTCGCCGACTTGCTGCGCGAGTACACCGCCAGGTGCCGGGAGCTCGCCGGCGCCGTGCTCGCCAGCGTCGCCACGCTGCTGGGCTTGCACGAGGGCCGCTTCGTCGGCATGCTGAACGAGGGCGTCGCCATGACGCACGCAAGGTTCAACTACTACCCGCGATGTCCCGATCCGGACCGCGTCTTCGGCTTGAGACCCCACCCGATACCTCGGTGATCACCGTCGTCCTCATCGACGACGCCGTCAGCGGGCTCCAGGTGCAGAAGCCCAACGAGGACGACGACGGCGGCGGCGTCTGGTACGACGTGCCGATCATTCCCAATGCGTTGGTCGTCAACGTTGGGGACGCAACAGAGGTGGGTCTCTGCAGTTTCAGGCTGATATCGTGTTCTTGATCTAACGGCCGGCCGGCCCGGCGCCTTGTAAAGTAATTGTTGCAGATCATGAGCAACGGGTTGTTCAGGAGCCCCGTGCACCGGGTGGTGGCGAACGTGGAGAGCGACCGGGTGTCGCTGGCGATGTTCTACCTCGTTGGACCCGGAGAAGGAGATGGAGCCGCTGCCGGAGCTGGTGGACGACGAGAGGCCTAGGCGGTACAGGAAGACCACGAGCAAGGAGTATCTAGCGGTGCTCTTGGAGAGGTTCACCAGAGGTGAGCGAGCCTTGGACACAGTGAAGATTGATCTCAATGACCGACCGAAGGCATGATATACTTTGGAACGACGAAGTCGATGATGGATGATATATTCGCAGTCGCTTTAATTTTGTCGCCATGCTTTTGTGAAAAGAATCAGTAGCTACTACCTTTGTACAGTATTTGCCATCATGTTGGTTATTCTATTTGCCATGTGGTTGACTCTATCATGCTTAATTCAGATCAGTTCAATAGCTGGCGCGTGGAATGTGATCTAGTGGTCGTGTGCGGCTTGCCAAGGTGACGCTATCTTCGATCCCCACACACATGGCCATCTCTTGTTGCCTCTCTCGCTGGGCCATCCGGCAGGTTGATCGCTACCGGCGAGCCTTCATTTGGTCCGGCACCGTAACGACGATGGGGGCAAGTGCAAATTGGCCTGGCCAGTTGTATGCCGGCCAACTGATGTTGGTGGTCTGGGTCTCCTTGATCTACATTTCTTCGGCTTGGCCCTGAGATTGAGGTGGGAATGGCTTGCACATACCAACCCGGACGCCCCATGGGCCGACCTGCCGCGCACCAGAGACAGGGTGGTCGAGGCCATGGCTAATGCAAGTATTTCGGTTTGTCTTGGTGATGGTGCCTCGGCATTGATGTGGATGGACTCCTGGCTGCCAGTGGGCCGGCTGTGTGACTTTGCGCCGGGTCTGTTTGGTGCGCTGCCGCGTGCTGGCAAGAAGAAGTCAGTCCGACAAGCGCTGCAGCTAAGCTCTTGGGTCGATGACATAGTCAGGGCGCCGACGACACAGGTGATTTGCCAGTTCTTACGGGTATGGCGGTTGGTTCGTGATGTGGAGCTCCAACCAGCTGTGGCGGACAGGTTTGTCTAGAAATGGTCGGCTAGTGGTGTCTACTCTGCGTCGTCAGCTTATCGAGTGCGAAGGAGCTTTGGCGCACCAAGGCGCTGGATCGTGTGCGTTTCTTCTTCTGGCTTGCTCTACACCGCAGGCTATGGACGGGGGATCGGAGATTTAGGCATGGCCTGCAGGACGATGTTGCTTGCGCGCTATGTGGGCAGGGCCGGAGACGTGCGCCCACCTCTTCCTTGGCTGTGTCGTCACCAGGCAACTCTGGTTCATGTTGTTGTCTCCAACTGGCATGCAGAGCTTGGTGCCGCAACGGGAGATGGACATCGCGGACTGGTGGTTACGACAAAGACGACGTTTGGACAAAGAATGTCGCAAGGTGTCCACTTCGTCGATGGCGGCTGCCGTACGCTCTGAAGCGGAGGACTGGCTAAATGCAGGCGTTGTCAGCCTAGCGCCCGTGATTGCCGTGTGGTCGCAACATGGTTCTCAAATGTAATATCTGACCTAGGATCTGGTAGCTAGGTCTTCGTCGGGAGTTTTCCTCTCCCCAGGTTGCTTCCGTTCGTTTCCGGTTTTCTTCTTTCCTTGATTTGGGTTTAGTTTTTGTGTGCCGATGTCCACTTGACATCGCTTGTATTGTTCGATTTGGTTTTTTGACTTCCTCTTAATTAAAAAAAACGGGTGAACGGCCCGATCGAGAAAAGGAATGTGATCTAGTAAAGCACTATTCCTTTTTTCTTTTGCTTTGAAATGCAATGATCTAATAACTAAAAGATTTCATTTGAACACTAGTATGGTTCCTACAAACATGAAAATAAATTTCAAATGACAGCCAAATAGTATCATTTGAGGGTAACATTTTGGTGCACTGATCACAAAATGCTCCTGATGAATAGTTCAATTTAGCATCACATTTTTCCTGAGCAGAATTGTGGTCCTCAATTTATGAACAATGACATGCAACCACTATTTCACTAAGAGTGTGACGCTACCATGTTTCATGAAAATGGCATGCGCACATCTTACCAATAATCAACCTAATCGGCCATGTTGTTAATGAGTCATGCAATTCATAATGTTTCGTAAAAAACTTCGCTTCACTTTTGGCCTCTAGATCCTTTTTATAGACCCATAGAGTGATAGAGCATCTCTTTCCAGTTTCTTCTTTGTGTTAGAACATGTGATGATAAAAATTCACTGTTTATATTATGTATGATGATCAAAATTCACTGTTTAGCATCTCAATGCAACTTTCGCATGTAATTTTGAATTTTACAACACCGTGCAAATGTTTTATGAGCTAATACGGTTGCTAGAAGTTGGGCTCTTACATCATTTTTTTTTATAATAACCATGGCAAAGACATTCTATTTTCGCATTAGTAATACTCACTATACATAAAAATGATAATAATTTTCGTTGGGACCGATTTGTCCCGGTGTAAAAAAAAAAAAATTCATAAAAAATGTAGAAAGAAAAATACATCCATATATATGACCAAAAAAAGGGATCAGAGAGAGATCCTTGCTTGAGGAATCGAATGCGGAGTACCCAAGATCCTTGGTTCTGACGTCATATTCATATTATGACGTCACGTACAAGCTCGCCGGGCGCGGAACTTTATTTAATTCGCATCGGTGAGGGTCTTGGCTCTCGGTACAGTTGATCTATTTGGGTGTGCCGGCGCCGGCGCTGGCGCCGCGGGTAACGACACCGGCCAAGGCAAGTAAGGCCTTGAGCACCACCTGGCTCTTCGGCACATCGGTGATGTCATAGTCGCATTTTTGGATCTTGGCCATGACGTCCTTGAACCATGTGTTCACCTTGGCAAGAGCCGCCTGATTCCCGTCGCCGGCGGCATCGAGCTCGGCCAGCTGCTGCTTGCCCCCATTGGCGGCCTCGCGGATCACCTGCATGCACGGACCCAGCTCGTAGTCCTGGCCGGCGGTCCTGTTGAACTCGACGACACTCTTGTCCAAGGCCTGGAGCTCCGGAACCACGACGGTGACGCTGGCGCGGAGGGCCCTGGTGTTGCTGCGGTTGATGGACTCGGCGTACGGCGCCAGGAGCTTGAAGCACTCCGCGATGTCCAAGGCATTGTGACATGTCGCATCGCAGAGGGACTGGATGAAGTTCCGCGCTTCCGGCCCGGAGGCGCTAGCAGGCAGGTTGGCCACCAGCGGACTGCTGGGCTGGCCGCCGGCGGCCGCCGCCGTCGATTGCAAGGTGGCTGCAACCATGACGACAAATAAGAAGCAGAGAACAAACTGCTTCTTCATCTCTGATAGTCCACCCATCGCCTCGATCGATCTTCTATCAGCTAGCTGGTGTATTTGTTTATGAATTTGCTCTAGTCTTTTGTCCTGGCTACAAGTCGATCGAGGCTGGCATATATAGAGCTGATAGTGTTCCTATTTTAAACCACACCACACATAATAGGGGCAGTTTTGTGCTACAATCATGGCGTGGCAGACCATAGTTTTCGTTTTGCCACAAATAAAAATGCGTGCCTTGCATGCATGAGCACCATGGCCTTCCTGTTACGTGATCAAAGGTTCGACAAATGTCACTGCACCGTGGCCTTCGTGTGTGGGAAGCCAATGATGAGCACCATGCATGACGGCCCATAACTACATGCATGACCAATTGACCATCAGTCATTCACTTTCTTGTAACTTCTATGGCTGCTGTGCACTTCTGATGATTTTAGCAACCAATTCATGAAAGTTGCCATGCTCTTCATACACGATATAGTCATGCGACCATGCTATTTAACCACATAACCACGATATGTTTACATGACTTCGCTACGCGTGTTTTGTCTTAGCTTCAACCCGTACTTGATATTGCTTATCCAAAAAGAGTTGAGATGTTAGAGGGAACTGAAAATGTATCACCCCATAAAAAAACTTTTTTTTTGCTAAAGCACGAGCTGATAAAATTAGTCATTTTTACTGCTGTTATAGTAATTTATGTATCTATGGAGATCGAGTGCACCTAGATCTACTAGTTGTTGTTGTCCTAACAAAGCTTTAACCATGCGCACTACTACTAATTATTTTATTTAATTTTACAGAACTTTGTATATTTCCTCTTTGTTGATGTCTTTTTAGCTCTCCGGCCCATGTTACCTAAAGTTCAATCACTACATCACCAACCATGAAATAAACAGTGTTGAACCACATGATTAGTGGCTAATGACTCTGCTCCTTTTGTACTAGTTGTTGTTGTCCTAACAAAGTTTTTAACCATGAGCACTACTACTAATTGTTTTATTTAATTTTACAGAACTTTGTATATTTCCTCTTTGTTGATGTCTTTTTAGCTCTCAGGCCCATGTTACCTACCCCTACCCGTTTCGCCCTCGGCCTCGTTAAGGCTTCCCCCCGCCATGGCTCATGCTACATGTTGACAAAGAACTAGGGTTCCATGCCAAACACATCGGGAGAGCCTTGGACGCCCACGAGGATGCACACAACCTAAAAACAGCGAGAACAGCAGCGTGATCAGCCACGAACGATAAAGAGATCCTTAGGGCCGATGTAGAGCTCGATCGGTTTTTGGTTTGGAGAACCTCCAAACGCACCTCGGGAAGACGTGTCGGAGGACACACGTGAGAGGTGCCCTAGGATCAGCAAGGCCACCTAATGCCGACGAAATTCGTGGAGAACGACGCCGACAGCAGGGTAGAGGGGTTTGGAAGAGTAATGGGTTTGATAGTTGTGTTTGATCGATTGAATGTAGATGAGATCAAATCGGTCATAAACCTCTCATTATATAGAGGGATGGGTCTTATCGTTCTAAAAACCGCCTTTAGATGTGTTTCCAAACACCAAAACTTCCCAAAAATTGATTGGGAAAGAGATAGGTTCTGACACAAAATATTACCCTACCCGACCGAACACCAACCACCTTACAACAATTGAAGCCTTCTTAAACTCACAAAATATTCAAAAAAAGAATCAACTTTGTATTTCCTATACGTAGCAAGAGTTCAAACAAGAGCAATCCTCCAGGATTAACCCTAAATAAATAAATAAATAAATATGGTAAAATAAGCCCCGAATAAACAAAAGCTTAACCACATGATTAGTAGCTAATGACGCTGCTCCTTTATTTTTCTACTAGTTGTCCTATGAAAGCTTAAACCATGCCCACTAATTCTTCCACTTTACAGGACTTCTTCGTCTGTTCCTTCTTTATCCGCTTTTCTTTCTCAAGACATGAAATGACCGAACTGCCCTTGGCCTAGTAATCCATTACCCCTTGCCTCTCGAAGGGTCCTTGCAGCTTGTTGTTGCTAATTTAATATAAGTTCCTTGTAAAAAAAAAACATGTGAAAACAAATATTTTTGTTACCAAGTTTAGATCTTGTTGATTGGCAAACAAATATCTTGTTACAAATGCGATTTTGTGCAGTTCGGGCAAACAAATATGACTAATAAATTCCCCCAAATTTTGTAACTAACAAATTTAACGAAACTAGTCCAATCATTCATTTTGCTTTCATAGAAGAAAGGGAAAGGATATAGATTTAATTTAAACCAACAAGTGTGCATTCCTCTCGTCTAGTGTTCCACCACCACTACATCTACCTTTTTCTTCTTCTTTTCGCCAATTACACAAGACCCTACCGGTTACTGACCACCAACCACGTTACAACAATTTAATATCTCTTAAACAAGAGCAACCCTTGATGCTAAGACCTAATAAATAAATAAGGCAAAATAAGCCCTGAATAAACAAAGCTTAACCACATGATTAGTGGCTAATGACGCTGCTCCTTTCCTGCTTGTTGTCCTGTCAAAGATTAACCATGCGCACTACTCCCCTCTGTCCCATGGACTTTGACGTTTTTGACTTTTTTGAACTTCATCTTTGACCATCCGTCTTATTCAAAATATTTATGCAAATCATAAAATAAAATAAAATAATCAATATTCAAGTATCTTCATTGATAAAATAAGTCGTAAAAAAAATAAATTATATTTGTGCAAAAAAATTGAATAAGACGAAAGATCGAATAAGATTTCAAGACGGAAACCGGGGTGACAAAGTCAGTGGGACGGAGGGAGTAATTCTTTCACTTTATATGACTTTGTCTATTCCTTCTTTTTTAATGGCATTTTCCTCTGCTGTCCATGTGACCTACCCGTTTCGCCCTCGTTAAAGCTCCCCCACCGTGACTCATGTTGTATCTGCACACACAACAAGCTGCAAACTTGCACATGCACACGAGCACCACTCTTTCCTGCCCTCTCCTCTCGCTCTCCATCTGTGCGCTGTGCTGGGCGGCCGATCCAATGCCGTGAGCTCTGCGGACCTGACCCTGCCGCCGGAGGATCTGTTTGGCCGCCGCGGCAGCGACGTGGGTGAGTGTCTTCCTAGCGTATCTACTCCCTCCCGTCCCACTCAAGTTTGTCATCCCGGATTCCGTGTCATCTTGTTCGATGGTTCGTCTTTATTCGAATTGTTTGCATAAATATAATTTATTTTATTACGACTTATTTTATCAATGAAGATACTTGAATATTGATTAATTTATTTTATGATTTGTATAAATATTTTGAATAAGACGGATGGTCAAACATGAAGTTCAAAAGTAAAAAACGACGAACTCTATGAGACAGAGGGAGTATTCTTTGGAGGCCGGGATACGGCAGTTTCGAGGTCGTCCAGACCCAGACGCGGCCCGATCTGCGCGAGATTTCGCTCAACGGTAGTGTTCGCCTCCGCTTTACTGGCTTAATGGCTTTGCATTGCTGGTGCTCTGTTCTACTTCCTCCGTGCAGAGGCACGCAAAAGCACTAGTAAGTATTTGCGTACTTGCACATACAGACATACAATTGGACTTGCACTACACACTTGCATCGGTCATCATGCATCATCTCATAGGCGGGTTTTTTTTTCCGAGGTCGATCTCTTAGACGTACTGTATGTTGTATACTGATCAGGAGGGAGTGGTGAAGACTAGGTCCTGTTTGGTTGACAAAGACTAAACTTTTTTTTAGTCCTAGGGACTAATAAAAAAAATCCCTTCAAGAGAGTCTTTTAGGGACTAATAGAGAAAAAGTCTTAAAAAAGTTCCTCCTGTTTGATTTGATAGGGACTAAATAGGGACTTTTTTTTAGTCCAAGCACTAAAAAGTCTCTAAACTAAAACGGGGACCTAAAGCATCAGCTGCAGGGGAGAGCAGCGCCGCCATGGCGGAGACCGCGCTGGGCATGGCCACCACACTGGTGGGCAGCGCTCCGCGCCGCCTCGTCAGCAGCAAAGGAGGAGATGAGCCTGCTCCTTGGGGTGCACGACCATATCTGGTACTTTCTCTCCTATCGCCGCCTCGTTAATGTTTTTTTTTTTTTTTTTTCCAGAGACGGCTCAATTAAAAATTCACATCTGAAGATGGTTCTGAGACGGCAGGCCCGCATGTAATTTAGAAATATATTGCCGATTTTTAGAGACACCACGGTGGATGCGGCTGTCTACAAATGGTTTCGAGCCACCTCTAACTATTTTTGAAGTTATCTTAAAATTTTGTAATCTTTAACATCAATTATGATCAAATATCTGTAAAAATTTAGGATAAAACTTCTGCGTTCCTACTAAATCATTTGAAAATATATTTTTTGTTACTAGGATCTCAATTTGTCCTGCCCACTATCATGAGTTTGACAAAATTTGTACAGTAAACTTCTAGCACCTACCACGTCGAAGAAGTAAATTATGAAAATGCATTTTGGTGTTATGAATATTATTGTTCTACTCTGTAAATTTGATCAAACTTATAATAGTTATACTTTAGGACAATTCAAAGTCACTTATATTTTAGGATGGGGATAGTATTGTTTTGTTGTCATGGGCAATGTCACATAAGAAAAAAAAATCATTGGTTTCATTTTATGGTGCACCAAATTAAGTAATTATTACATTCAATTTGAAATGAATGGAGTATTTTACAATGTTGTTTTTCCTCGTTTTAGGTTTGATTTTTCATAATGATTTTTCTAGGTAACCTTTAGGCTTTTTTTTTTGCATGAATTCCCTTGTAGTAAAGCGGTCCTACATGATTGAAATACATATAGCCATCTTTGTTTCTGTAAATCCATGTCTATGTTGTCCACATGACTATAATAAATTTATTTAATTAAAACGATATATAAAACTTATCATTTTAATTATTTATATATTTTCACAATGACAACGAAGTAATTTTGATGCAGACTTAAATAGCTTATTTAAGGTCTACTCTTGTACCGACAGGGATGATTTCTTTTTTTAAAAAGGGTTTGCTGGCTACTATTGTTAATAATAATGGCTATCTTTTTTGAGATCCGGTTACAGATGTAGAGACGTTCACAAATACAAGCGCACAGTCACAACAACGAACGAACGACGACGCACAGTCTACCCCTAAAACAATAGCATCGTTAAATCAAATAATAAATTCAGAAAAATATGAGCACCCATGTCAAGTCCGAAATTAAATCCAAGTGGACATGTTCCACCACATGGAACCCAATCAACTGAACTACGTTTGCATTCTACATAATTAATGGCTAGATTTCTTTTTAAAGAAATTCTAGCATTCATCTTTTTTTTCATGAGGATTAAGGTGGAAGATGCTAATTAAAGGAGCAATTAGGATTAATAAGATTCACACACCTGCATTGCACATTCTTTTGAACTGGTTCCAAAAGAAAACAAATGATATGCGCACTTGTTTGAAATAATTAATGTGGAAGATGCTAATTAAAGGAGCAATTAGGATTAATAAGATTCACACACCTGCATTGCACATTCTTTTGAACTGGTTTCAAAAGAAAACAAATGATATGCGCACTTGTTTGAAATAATATATTTTATTAGTCTTCTAATCCAAAATAATTTATAGTATCACAGCATATTAGTGAACTCGTGGATAGTACTTATATGCTAATTAAGTTGCCCAAACATACAAAAAAATTTTGGAATTGCTAGCATATTTTATTCAGATTCCTGGAAACGTGAGTGTGGAATGTATTAAAAAATGAAGTATATTCAAAATGGATGCAGTGCATATTTATTTATCCTTTTCGTTGTTAGGTTCATCAGCGATGAGCTAAAGATGATGCAAGCACTCCTCAGAGCATCTGATGGAGCACGTGAGAACATTGGGGTGGTGAAGGCCTATTCGAGCTGATCCGTGATTTAGCCTATGACATTGAAGATAGCCTAGAGGAGTTCATGGTCTTCGTCAAGAACAAGAGCCTTGTGCAACAACTTCTTAGTTTGCGAGAGCGTCATCGCATTGCTGTCAAAATACGCACTCTCAGACTAAGAGTTCAGGAGGTCAGCCAAAGAAACATGAGATACAATGCAATCAAGCTCACACCATCCACCTCCAGTAATGTGATAGGTGATACAGAATTCACTAGGAATTTCACAGCTCTAAATGTTGAGGAAGACCAGCTTGTTGGTTTGGATGGCCCGAGGAAGAAACTAATGGAATTAATAGGCAAATCCGAGGAACCCAAGGAACATGCAGCCTCCAATGCTGGTCCAAGAGTGGTATCTGTTGTTGGGATGGGTGGCATTGGCAAGACAGCTCTCACGAAGAAGGTGTTTGATAACAAGGATCTCACTGACATGTTCATCACCCGTGCTTGGATCACAGTGTCACAGTCATTTGACCAAAAGGAGATCTTTAAGGAGATGGTGAAGCAGCTCTTTGGAGCTGAGTCATTGAACAATCTCTTAGAAAAGCATCAAGGGCAGGTGCAGGAAGTATGTCTCGGTGAGTACATATCCAAAAAAACTTAAGGAAACAAAATACCTTATTGTTTTGGATGATGTTTGGACCATTGATGCATGGAATCACATTAAGGCTACTTTTGAAGGTAGTGGTAAGGATGATAGTTGTGTGGTAGTGATTACAAGGAATAAACAATTAGCTCAATATTGTAGTCCCCCATCACACATCCACCAACATAAATTCCTAGGGGGAAAAGCGGCTAGAACCTTGTTCCTAAAAAAAGACAAATAGAAGTCTTGAGGACCTAGAGGAAAGTGAAAAAATCGAAGGAATAGTTGAAAATATACTAGACAAGTGTGATGGACTACCACTTGCCATTCTGACAATTGGAGCCCTACTAGCCAATAAGGACACAAAGGAGTGGGAGAGTATATACATGCAACTCCCCGAGGATCTTGCGACCAATTCAAGCCTTGATGCACTAAGGCGAGTGGTTAGCCTTAGTTACAACTACCTGCCTTCACATCTTAAACCTTGCTTTCTAGATCTCAGTATCTTTCTTGAAGACTTTGAGATTGAGAAAATACGCCTAGTGAATAGGTGGATAGCTGAAGGGTTGGTAGCAGATGACACAACTACAAGAAACCTTGAAGAAGTTGCTGAAAGTTACTTCTATGAGCTCATCAGCCGGTGCATGATTCAACCATCCAAGATAGATAAATTGGGGAATGTGAAAACTTGCAGAATTCATGACATTGTGCATGATATTGCGGTGTCTATCTCTAGGCAGGAGAATTATACATTCATACATGGAGAACACACCTCCAACATATCAACAAGAGGTGTCCGACATCTATCATATGTTGGTAGCAGGAAACTGAACACTACCATGGATTTGAGTTGTGTCCGGTCTTTAACTGTGTTCGGTGAGCCTCTGAGCTAATATCCTTACTTTCCTCACCCAACAAATTCAAGATGCCGAGAATTCTAGATTTGAAAAATGTTGGATGTGATGTAAGCCAACAAGATATAACCCACATAGGGTTTGTACACATGAAGTACTTGCATTTTCCACGGGGGTCATATATTTATGCACTTGCTAAGTCTATAGGCAATCTCCTTGGTTTACATAATCTGGACCTACAACGTTCTTGTGTTCTACCAACAGAGATCACTAAGCTCCGTAACCTTCGGAGCCTTCGAAGTAGCAAGACTCCTCTTTATTTTGTTTTCCCTATAGATGGCAGGAAGAAGTGGTTCAGGGATGCGGCGGGTTATTTATTGGGTGATACTTCTACAACTGCTCATCTACACATGGCCTTGTCTAGTTGTTGGTCTGATTCATCTGGCATGCATTAAATTGCCTAGAGGTGTGGGAAAATTAAAAGAACTACAAATACTAGAGAAAGTTGATATCAAGCGAACAAGTCAGAAAGCAATCAAAAAGCTAGGGGAACTAACTCAGCTGAGGAAGATAATAGTGAGAGCAGCAGGGGCCTCCAAGAAAAACTGCAGGGCATTCTGTGAGTCTGCGCCAAAACTGTCCTCCCTCCGTTCCCTCAGTGTGAGTTCCAGGTTGTTGTGGGGGTGCTACAACAAAAAAGCTCAGGTGTTGGATATGGCAGTTTCTTTTACATCCCCTCTCCCCTCACTTGAGCGCCTTAAATTGAAGGGACTTCTTCAGGAGATACCTGCTTGGGTTGGTAAATGTGATAACTTGGTGAAGGTTGAGTTAAAATATTGTGAGCTCAAGGAATTGGGGGCCTTGGCTAAACTCCCCAACCTGGTGCGACTTCATCTTAAGGAAAAGGCATTCAATGCAGAGAAATTAGTATTCCGTGAGGGTGGATTCCCAAAGCTTAGGAGCTTACTCATAAAGGATCATTACCATGGAAGAATGGCACTAACGGAGGTGACCTTTGAGCAGGGCACCTCGCCTAACATGGAAAGAATAGATATCAACTATTGCAACTTGACATCAGGGGTCCAAGGTATCAAGCACCTTCAAAAACTGAAGAACATTCGTATTGAGCACGGTCGTTTGGGGAAGCGAGATATGCTATTGGAGGAAGTGAGGAACAACAAGAATCACCCATTGCTGTATATTGCGCATGCTAATTGACCAGGGCAGATTTCGCAGTCTTGATCTCCCTTCACGTCAAGGCAGGGGCAATCAGCCCTTGAACTCTAAAAAAAAAAATCTCCCTTCACGTCGCCACCTTCACCATTGTCATCAGCAATCCAAGTCAGCACAACCCCTAGCTCCTGCACATCATCACTGGCATCCTCCCTTTGTAATCGCTACTCTGTTCAATTGCATGCATCTCATGCCGTGAGAACTGTTTTATTATCAATTTGTATCATCTGTGCCTTGTGCTTGCTTATTATCATTTGCGTGTAATAATAATCTGGACAGCTGACTTGTTGTATTCCACTGGATGTGTAACAGCTAATTTTTTGGATGCTGCCATAACTAGTTTTGTATTGTATCGAATAACTTGTGTGGCTTATGCTGCTGCTTCTGAAGTAGCGCCGAAGACTGAAGATGAGCGCTTTTTTTTCTACCCTACTAATGCACCAACTTTGCTGGGTTACAAATGGAAACAAAAAATTCAAAATCGTTCAAAACGGACACTCCAGATTAAATCTCACTTTCTCTCTCTTTACTTCACTCATAATCCAAAGGTCATGGTTGATTGTGTCAAGGTAATCCCCTCCCACCGCTAATCTCCCTCCACGCGCAAATCCTCCTTCCCCTCCCACGCCACTTCGGACGACGCCGCTATTCACGCGCGCTGGAATCGGAGCCTTTCCAAAAATCACCTCCCACGCGCGTATCCTCCTCGCTCCTGCTCCTGCCGCGATGGTAAATCCTCCCCTCCCACGCGCTAATCCACAGTCCTCGCGAGTTGATCCTGCCGCGGGCGGTGGTGCTGGAGGACGCCGCTGTCGGTCGCGAGATCCTTCTGCCGCGGTCGTGCTCGGTCTGGAGGCCGCCGCCGTCGTTTTCTCACCTGCGCCTTGGAGGACTGAGTTGGCGAGGGCGTTGAGGTGCCGTACGGGGCTCCTGCTGTTCTGCCATGTGAGGAAAGAGTTCGCCATCTCCAACTGTTCTCCAGCCCTGTGCAGCCGGACTTCAGCCGACGCCGTCACGCCCGCTCCAGGCGGCGGTGGCCGTGAGGGCTACAGGGCTACAGGCGTGATTTTCTGGTAGGTAAACCAATTCGAGCTTCTGCCGTGCTACAGGGTCGCCGTGGTCACTCCAACATCCCAGCGACGAGGGTGCCAGCTCCGGCTGCGGCGGCACTTCCTTCCCCACAGCCTCCTCCAAATCCCTCGTCACGGACTGCTGCGGCGGCACTTCCCTCCTCCTCGGCCTCCGCTGCAGTCGCCACAGCCGCCGCTGCACCCGACTCCTCCTCGGCAGTCGCCACAGCCGCCGCTGCAGCGGCCTCCTTCTCGGCCTCCGCGGCAGCTGCACCAGCCTGGAGGACTCCGACGACTTTGCCTGTCTCGCGCTCCACTGCACCAGCCTGGAGGACTCTGTCAGACGTGGCCCCGGCAGTCGTGCTCTCCGTGTGTGCTGTGTGCTATCAAACACGGTAATATCAGCTTTGTGTGGTTCATCTCTTCCCTTTTCTTCTTCAGCTATTTGACGTCTCTATCTTTTCAAGTCCTAATGAATCTGCATGGGATGGATTGGTGATATGAATCTTTTCAAATTCGTGACTGAAGATAGCCTGAATTTTTGTTCTTTCAATTCCAATTCTGAAGATTGAGCATTTGAGAACCTGGTAACGTTGCGTGAAAGTGGAGCTCTGTACAGTAATCTGAAGATAGGCTGAATTATTGTTCTTTCAATTCTCAAAAGAATATACTTCTCAGCCTGGTATGTGCTTCGTCATATTCTCTGCCACTTGTTAACTGCTTTCTTCAAAATTGGGTCTGTTTGGTAGTACAACCGATTCTGCAATACGCAATGGTGGACCAGCTTGTGCTCTGTTATGTTTCGGTACCAGGGCCTCAATTTGATTCCAATCTTTGTGACTTCTCAGGACAGCTACACCCTGTAGGTGCTTGTTTCCATTGCTTGTTTCAAAAGTCATGTCTTAAATGTAAATGCTACCATTTCTTGCTTCCTTTAGTGTTATGATGAAATTCATCGGTGGGTTATCTTATCAGAATTGATTTTTTTGAGTGCCATCATCAGCCAGACAATGGTCATATTAGTTTCAGCACCATCGCTTGCTTTCTGCTGTATTGTTTGCTTCCTGTACTCACACTAATTGCTTCACATCAATCTGCTGAAATAGTTCAGAATGCAGGTATGTGGCATTTAAAGAGATTTTTGAACAGAAACTGATTTTTCTCTCATTTCTCTCGCAGGTGAGTACAACACCCTTCTGCCATCCTCAGTTTATTATCTTAGGGTTTGAATTAGAGACATGAGGGGCTCAGGCCCCTATTGAAGAAGCCAATACAGAATTAGGAGTGTTGAACAGACCCATATTGATGAGGTTGCAATAAGCTTGAAGACCTACATATTTATTGGTGTGACAACTAAAGTTGAAAAATGTTACCATTCATATTTTGATCAGGTAAGAGACATTCTTTTAAGGTTTTTTTTTGCGTGAATCATAAATATATCTCAGTAGTGCTTAATAAGTCGATACATATGCCTTTTTGGTTATTTGCCTGCATGGTTATATGTTGCCGTTGCGTTAGCACGGGCATTATACTAGTTTGAGGAAAGACTGAAGATGAGCGTTGAAGGACTTCTTGGCCCAGAAAAGGATATAGCGTGGGTTATGTCAAGCTTGGGGTGGGGTCGGCCCCCATGCCCATGTAAGTGTGCGTGGGGCGAAGGATACCTCGGTGATCACCGTCGTCCTCATCGACGACACCGTCAGCGGGCTCCAAGTGCAGAAGCCCAACGACGACGACGGCGGCGGCGTCTGGTACGACGTGCCGATCGTTCCCAATGCGTTGGTCGTCAACGTTGGGGACGCAACAGAGGTGGGTCTCTGCAATTCCAGGTTGTTATCGTGTTCTTGATTTGACGGCCGGCGCTCTATAAAAATTGTTGTAGATCATGAGCAACGGGTTCTTCAGGATCCCCGTGCACAGGGTGGTGGCGAACGTGGAGAGCGACCGCGTGTCGCTGGCGATGTTCTACTCGTTGGACCCGGAGGAGGAGATGGAGCCGCTGCCGAAGCTGGTGGACGACGAGAGGCCTAGGCAGTATAGGAACACCACGGGCAAGGAGTATCTAGCGGTGCACTTGGAGAGGTTCGCCAGAGGTGAGCGAGCCTTGGACACAGTGAAGATTGATCTCAATGACCGACCGAAGGCATGATATATTTTGGAACGATAAAGTCGATGATAGATGATATATTTGCAGTCGCTTTAATTTGTCGCCATGCTTTTGTGAAAAGAATCAGTAGCTACTACCTTTGTACAGTATTTGCCATCATGTTGGTTATTCTATTTGCCATGTGGTTGGACTCTATCATGCTTAATTCAGATCAGTTCAATAGCTGGCACGTGGAATGTGATCTAGTAAAGCACTATTCCTTTTTTCTTTTGCATTGAAATGCAATGATCTAATAACTAAAAGATTTCATTTGAACACTAGTATGGTTCCTACAAACATGAAAATAAATTTCAAATGACAGCCAAATAGTAACTAAAATGTGGAGTTACAACTACTAGTGCCGGATATCAGATGATATCCAAATATTAGGCCGTAAATCGTAATAACGGTGTAAAAATTCCTGTCTTAGCATAAGTATCATTTGAGGGTAACATTTTTGGTGCACTGATCACAAAATGCTCCTGATGAATAGTTCAATTTAGCATCACATTTTTCCTGAGCAGAATTGTGGTCCTCAATTTATGAACAATGACATGCAACCACTATTTCACTAAGAGTGTGACGCTACCATGTTTCATGAAAATGGCATGCGCACATCTTATACCAATAATCAACCTAATCGGCCATGTTGTTCATGAGTCATGCTATTCATAATGTTTCGTAAAAACCTTCTTCACTTTTGACCTCTAGATCCTTATAAAAACCCATAGAGTGACAGAGCCCTGAGGGGATCTGTGCATCTCTTTCCAGTTTCATGTGTCTTGTGTGTTAGAACGTGTGATGAAATGAAACTTTGCATCTATTGGACCATGCATCTTGAACAAGAATTCATTCAGTCAGAAACCAATTTATGTCCATATGAGAGGGAGACTATGAATGTATTAGAGAAAACTAAAAGTGGATGTGGATGTTTTCAATATATCTTTGTTGGTGTTTCTTAGCGTCGTCACTAGAATTGAGAGGAAACTGAAAGTGGATATTTTCAATATAGATTACAATGTATTGCAGTCCACATTCTATATTATTATGACGATAAAAATTCACTGTTTATTTTTGTATGCTGATCAAAATTCACATCTCAATGCAACTTTTGTATGTAATTTTTAATTTTACTACACCGTGCAAATGTTTAGGTTGCTAGAAGTTGGGCTCTTGCATCATTTTTTTTATAATAACCATGGCAAAAGACATTCAATTTTCGCATTAGTAATACTCACTATACAGAAAATGAAAATAATTTTCTTTGAGACCAATTTGTCCCGGTGTACAAAAAAAAATCTAAAAAATGTACAAAGAAAAATACATCCATATATATATGTCAAAATTAAAAAAAAAAGGGGATCAGAGAAAGATCCTTGCTTGAGGAATCGAATGCGGAGTACCCAAGATCCTTCGTTCTGACGTCATATTCCATATTATGACGTCATGTACATGCTCGCCTGGCGCGGTACTATGGGTTTAGGGTCTTGGCTCTCGGTACAGTTGATCTATTTGGGTGTGCCCGCGCCGGCGCCGGCGCCGGCGCCGGCGCCGCGGCTAACGACACCGGCCAAGGCAAGTAAGGCCTTGAGCACCACCTGGCTCTTCGGCACATCGGTGATGTCATAGTCGCATTTTTGGATCTTGGCCGTGACGTCCTTGAACCATGTGTTCACCTTGGCAAGAGCCGCCTGATTCCCGTCGCCGGCGGCATCGAGCTCGGCCAGCTGCTGCTTGCCCCCATTGGCGGCCTCGCGGATCACCTGCATGCACGGACCCAGCTCGTAGTCCTGGCCGGCGGTCCTGTTGAACTCGACGACACTCTTGTCCAAGGCCTGGAGCTCCGGAACCACGACGGTGACGCTGGCGCGGAGGGCCCTGGTGTTGCTGCGGTTGATGGACTCGGCGTACGGCGCCAGGAGCTTGAAGCACTCCGCGATGTCCAAGGCATTGTGACATGTCGCATCGCAGAGGGACTGGATGAAGTTCCGCGCTTCCGGCCCGGAGGCGCTAGCAGGCAGGTTGGCCACCAGCGGACTGCTGGGCTCGCCGCCGGCGGCCGCCGCCGTCGATTGCAAGGTGGCTGCAACGACCATGACGACAAATAAGAAGCAGGGGAACAAACTGCTTCTTCATCTCTGATACTCCACCCATCGCCTCGATCGATCTTCTATATATCAGCTAGCTGGTGTATTTGTTTATGAATTTGCTCTAGTCTTTTGTCCTGGCTACAAGTCGATCGAGGCTGGCATAAATAGAGCTGATAGTGTTTCTATTTTAAACCACACCACACATAATAGGGGCGGTTTTGTGATACAATCATGGCGTGGCAGACCATAGTTTTCGTTTTGCCACAAGTAAAAATGCGTGCCTTGCATGCATGCATTTGTGCATGGGTTGATCAGACTTCACAGTTCCCGGCCTCCTAAAAATAGATTATTTTATAATGGTCTAAAAACAAACAGGTGTTTATTGATGACATTATTTAGGACCTGATATTGCTTTACAAATTCATCCAGATCACTAGCTAGCTTGTTGGTAACACTGCACGTAGGTGCAGAGTCCGCACTACTTACTGGGGTATGGAATGCCACGGTCACCGTCACCGGCATGAGTTCCCATGATGTGCATCAGTACATCAGTGATCGAGTCGTCCTCACTTTGATGGGATCCTGGCCATAGACAAAATCAACGTGGACATGTGTGCTCAATTTTTCCCTTCCGTATTCACCATGGAGATCTCTCTTTGGGAGACTAGGGATTTCAAGTTCGACTGCAATGCCGCAACGTGATCAAAGGTTCGACAAATGTCACTGTCACTGCACCGTGGCCTTCCTGTGTGGAAAGCCAATGATGAGCACCATGCATGACGGCCCATAACTACATGCATGACCAATTGACCATCAGTCATTCACTTTCTTGTAACTTCTATGGCTGCGCTCATGCTATTTAACCACATCATTTATGAATTATTTACTCATCACTCATGTACCTTCTATGCTATTTGTAATAACCACGATATGTTTACATGTCTTCGCTAGCACTACTACGAAACAGATTTTACATGGCGGGCATAAAAGATTTTAGGTGGCGGGCTTAATGCCCGTAAGCCCGCCACCATCGTAGGGTCACAGAAAATGCCATATTTTCCGTGGCGGGCAAAATGCCCGCCATGGTAAATAATAAAAAAAAAAAAAAAACAAAAAACCCAGATCGGGCCCAGAATGGGCCCAGATCGGGCCCGCCGCCGCTAGGGGTTTGGCGGCGTCGCCGGCGCCGCCGCCGAGGCCGGAACTCGAGCAGGAGGTCGTCCCCGCGCAGGATCTCGCCGCCCTGGATCTCCCCGCCGGCGGATCTGGAGGAGCTCGAGGTGGCCGCCGCCGCCATGGAGCTCGAGGCCGCCGTCGTGGATCCGGCTGCCCGACCCCGCGCCGTCGTGGATCTGGACGCCGCCATGGAGCTGGAGGCCGGCATCGTGCTCGACCCCGCCGCCGTCGAGAGGACCGCTGGAGCGCGCGTCGTCGGGAGGACCGCCGGAGCGCTCGTCGCCGCGCGCCCGCGGATCTACCGACGACGACGCCGCCTGCCGCGCCTGCCCGCGAGCGCCACCGGGACGGGGAGGGAGAGAGGAGGGGAGGAGCGCCGCCGGCCTGCCATAGCGCCACCGTGACGGGGAGGATCCGGAGGGGGAGGAGCGGGGAGGAGCGCCGTCGGGCTGAGCTGTGGGAGAGAAGTGAGATGAGGGGAGGAGCTGTGGGGATCGATGACTGGCTGACTTCCTCTCCCTCTCAATATATACGAGCCCAAGTTTTGGGCTTTTTCCTGGGCTTTTGGACTGGGTTATTGGGCCACATTAACCGTGGCGGTTTTTTAATAAAACCGCCACGGTTAATCGATTTTACCGCGCCGTGGCGGGACATTACAAACCGCCACGGTTAATCAAAAATAACCGCCACGGTTAATTAGGGTATTTTCCGTGGCGGTTTTCAAACGCCCGCCACGGAAAATAAAATCCAACACCACGTGTAAAATCAATTTTGTAGTAGTGTAGCTACGCGTGTTTTTTCCTTGTTTCAACTGGTACTTGATATTGCTTATCCAAAAGAGTTGAGATGTTAGAGGGAACTGAAAATGTGTCACCCCATAAAAAAAAACTTTGTTTGCTAAAGCACGAACTGACAAAATCAGCCAGTTTTACTGCTATTATAGCAATTTATGTATAAGCAGAGATCGAGTGCACCTCGATCCACTAGTTAAAGACTCATATGTGGTTTAGAGCTAGTCGTCGTCATTCAGCATACCGCAATTCCGATCGCCATGGGTGGAGCCGATACCCTTGTCCCCATGTTGTACGTATGAATTGTTGAGGATGTATAGTAGCCAAAACCCACGAGTAACAGCTGGTGATCATTCTCAATTCCACCACAGTTATCCCGATACGTATACACCAAACATGAATGTTGTGTTTTGTACGTGCAACATAAAGTTTTTGTTCCAGTTATGTTTATATAATGTAATTTTCAATTTATGTAATTTATACAAAATGGCAAAAAAAATATTACCTTATGAATTGTGTTCTTCATCTGTCAAAAGAGATGAAGAGTCGTCAGACTTCTAATGATACTTTTTATTTGGGTTAAACAAAAAAGATTTGGAATCTCTCTGTGTGAGGCCGATGTTTCACTCTGCCTACCCTTGTTAAGGACTAGCGCGGAGTAGGATGAGGGTGTGTCCCATAGGAGAGGGAGCTGACAGGGATCCTCTTGGGTAGGGTTTCCTATATGCTTGTATGGTTGCACCTTATAGTCTTATTAGGCAATAAAATGTAGCAACTCATCTGCAATCTTCGAAAGGTCATGTCCTTCTTACTTATGGGCATGCTAATTAATCGTAGTGTGCATCAACTATTACAATTCCAGTGCATAGCCTGCACATGATCGGCTATACCTTTTTGCATCATACTCGTTGTGTTGGTCCAACTAAAGATTTGGTCCCTAGTTCACTATTTCACTACCAATTCTTCACGCACTCCTTATGAAAAAAAAAGGAGCTAGTGCTTCTTTTTAACTTGATAGTCATGCTATATGTAAACACGTTATTGATGAGGTAGATACTCCTACATGCGTTTGATTTGTTTTAGACATCGGTCTATCGATCAATATATATATCTGCACATTGGTGACAATAGTAAATTAAATAGTTTTGTGGTCTATGTTGAGCTACTCTGCTCCTAAACAAAATTAGTTCAATTAACTTGTGGGCAATATTTGAGGTAAACAGCTGATCAGTTTTTTAAGGTGCAGTTGTCTTGTTGTGCAACCCGTGCCACTTGCGACGCATGATCCTTCCTTTGATTATGTCGCAAAAGAAGAAGAAGAAGAAATCCTCCAGATAAAAAGATAAGCTGAGGATGCAGTGTAGCTCCTGATGCCGACCAAGTCCACACAAATCTGTCTGAGACATTGGCTGTAGCTCGACTGTTTCCAAAATCTCCCACAGGCGGACGTAGTCACAGAGGACCGCCACGTCTGTCCGCTTGTTGAGCCATTCCTAGCGTAATCTCAAGGCAAATCCCAAATCTGGAGGTCAGGGACGCCGAGACCACCATATGGATGTTAGTTGCACACACGATGTGCCGAGCCACCTTGCATCGACCACCAGTGCAGTGACTGCCGAGATGAAGATGAAGGCACTCCGTCGCTGATCAATCTGCTGAATGGACGAATGGCCCAAGCCGACAAGCAACAGACAATAATGAAAACTTGGTGGCCGGCCGGCAGTCGGCGTTGGCTCGTTCCTGCTGCCGGACGGGAGAATTAAGCAAGCAAGCATGTCAATGTTTTGGCCTCGTACTCCAGCATACTGATTTCCTCGTTAGTAATGGTTGATATTTTTCTTTAAACAAAACTAGTATATTGTCCGTGCTAACGCTACGATAAGACCCAAACGATCATTAAGACTCATGTCTTATATATTGTATAAACAACTATTTTTGTTACAAGAATATATACTCCTCCATAGTTGTAAAGGAAGATGTTTTGGACAAGGTGTGAGTCAAACATTGGAAATATAAATCAAGAATAACTTTTAAGACGTTGAGATCATATCAATAGACTTGTCTTGAAAAATTACTTTTTAAAAAGACATACATATATAACTTCTTAATAAATATTTTTGTAGAAAAGATAAGTCACAGTTATTTTTTGGAGACCGTACATTTGTCCTAAACGTCTTTCTTTTCAAGTATGGAGGGAGTATGAGTTTACAATTGTACCGTTATAGCAAGATATTGAGCAAAATATAATTTTCTCGTTTCATCAAACAAGAGTCTCTAATTTGAAGAATAAATAAATTCTTTCAACCAAACTATCCAGAATACATCAAAATAAAATTGATCACCCCGTAAAATTGGTAAGCATCAATCAATGACCGATACAAAAGGACCGTGTCCTGAACATTGAAGAAAATTAGAATAATTTACATACCACTGCTTTATAAAAAATAGTTCTGATTCCCTCCACTATCGGCATGTGCTAAAATCACCCAGCATGGTCAACAAAGCAATAAAGCACCTTAGCTCAATACGAGATATCTTGAAGGCACGTCCGAGAGCCTGAGAGCCTGGTTCACATCTGCTTCTTGAACCCCTGCACAAACGTGAAGTACCAGCTGAGCTGCAGCAGGCGCACGGCGGAACAATTTAGAAATGCATAGCAACAAGTGATCATTTGGACTTCTTGCAGAAGGTGGTATAAATGAATGCGGGCATGCATGTGTTGTAGTGCAGTCACAAGGTCACCTGAAAACATTTCATGCATGTGTTGTAGTGGAGTCACAAGATCAAAATTACAAGGATATAGAAAACATAAAGCTATGGAGTGTGACAGGAACCTGCTTTTCCATAAAACTTGTAAATTATCTAAACTGTTTCTCCACAACATCTATAACCACACCATATGGCGGTGTGGATCAGGCCTGATCACACAGCGTAACAAGTCTCTTCACCCAAGCCATCAGTGTCCAGGTAAAGCCATCGGTCTCTACAGTGTCAAAGTCTTTTCTCTCTCAATGAACAGACAACAAAGATTCAGACCGCACATATTCTCTTGTCTGGAAAATAAATTTTGAACTAAAATTTCAGCCATATGATTATTCCCTATTGATTGTTTACATGAAAATGCTAATATTTATTGATCTAGAAAATATTTCATTAACATAAAAGATTATGTATTGTTCCGGTATTCCAATATTATTCTTCTTTGCATCACATTGCAGATAAATAGTACAACAAGAAACAATTACCTTGATTTGTGTTGCAGGCTTGCAGCAATCCAGCCAAGCAAATTATCACATGCCTCAGTCACTTGGATGAAGTGAACCAATAGCTCAACTCAAGATGGGGAGTGGCTGAAGAAGTTTACTCCTACATGTATCACACACTGCCGCAAAAACAACTATAGCTCATCTCAGCTGAATAAAAATATTAAAATGCTCACGAATTGAAGTTTACTCCTGAAATAACACCAACTGAAGTTTCTGCTGTCAAAAATTGGATCTCCGTCCAACCTCTGTGTGTCCAGATCGCAATCAGCAATCTGCAGCTCAAACCATCCGTCCCCTCTCTTTACATGCAACATTGCCAAGGTTACCAGAGAAATCCCTCGACTTCACGCAGAAATTAGATCATAGCAGAAATTGATGTCTTGGCGGCATGCATCCTGCCGTCCCGTCGTGCGTCCTGACGGAGTGCGGACTGCCCATTGCGCGTTCGGCAGCGTCCTAGCGGCGCGGCGTCCATCCTGGCGGCGTACGGCCCCTGACCCCCGACGTCAGACGCGGCGTGGCGTCTCCACACGTCGGGCGAACCACCTGCAGCGCGCTCTATCGCCTCCACGCCCGCCTGTGCGTCCTTGTGGCCATGGGAAGGCTCTGCCACCGCCACCACAGGCCATGGGGAGGATTCGCCGCCGGTTGGGGACGTTCGCGCTGCATTCCACATGGGAGTGCAGGTTAATCACCACGAGGTCCCGTCCGGCGATCTCCGTGAGCACGCTACGAATACAGCAAACCGTGTGGCCTCTTGCATCAAATCCGTGGTGTTAGGACCGATATGAACACGTCGGACTGGGCAAATTGTGTGGACGCGAGTCGTTGATCGGCGGCGGCCCCGGCACATCTGATTCTCGGGATGACTTTCGGTGGCGGCGGAGGCGGAGCAGGTTTCCTTCACGGGACCTTCGGTGGCGGCGGACGGTGTTTATTTATTTATTTTATTTTTTTTTGTCCGGTGTTGTTTCTTGGGTGTTTGCTGTGAATCGAACTCTGGTCGTCGCGGTGAAACTTTGCGGGCCGAGAGAAGGTCTGGGCGCGGGGAAGGTGAGGCGTGGGGGGTCTCACCGTGTAAGACCGTGTGACAACCTTTTGAATCCTATCAAAGCGATTGTGAGATCGACGGATGATGATCTTTGGTCCAAAAAATAAAACAACGTGTCATTATAAGTATAGATGATTGATTTGTTATTCATTGTATGCTTCGCTAGCGTTTATGAACTTAATTGCACTGGTGGTCGATGAACTTAATCCTAAATCTCAAGGCAACCAGGGATCACAGAGACACAAGGATGATCAAGACATCATTAATACAACCTAGAACCTTGTTGTAATCACAGTATATAATACATATAAAAGCAATGAACTGACCTAACTCCACACACAGCCAAGAAATGAATATATCAAGGGGGGCAAAGCGCCCCCAGACACACCAAACATCTCTCATGAATAGCAACACCAGCCAATCATAAAGCAATAAAAATACAGACGTAAATGAAGAGCCGATACGAGAAATGTGTACACTGCAAAGTCAACTGGGTTCTACTTTAACATCCATGTCCGTGGTAACCAGTCCCCCCATTCTCGCCTTCGAAGTCTCATAGTTGATAATTTACACCAGTTGCAGTTCCTCAACTCTGAGAAGATGATTTGGTTTCGTTTGGTTGATCATATACATCCCTAAGACGCTAACTGAACTATCACTCAGGGGGCAAGTATGATGAATCCGTCAAGCTTCACTTACAGAGCAAATCAATTTGAGAGCTGGAACCTTCCTGTTGGTTTCCTCTTTCTCCATCCCTAACAAGTATTGGGAACAACATACAATCAAATTTAGTTATTAGTGTAAATGACTATTGAATAAACACTTGATGAAAAGGACTTACAAATATAGCATAGTAGAAGAGTGTGAGGATGGCAAGAGCAACAAAGCCATACTGGAAAACATTGTACCTGCATATTTTGTGGTTCAAGTATCAAAATACATTCAACTTTTAAATGTCTGCAACACCTGTAAACAAAACAACTAATTTCACTCTTTCATTTGAGAGAAGACACTCACTTGTAAAGATACTTGATTCCACGAAGGGATTGCAATGTGTGGCCAAAGATCTCTTGAGCAGCAGTTGCTTGTGCATAGTAGGCAAAAGCGGTGGCACAGAACTGAATCACACTGCACATAGAATAGCAGGAAAATTATGATAATTAGATTAGGGGTTACACATCCGAAATACAAAGTCAACAAGAAGTCAATACTCATGGAAGGGTTATGACATTTCTTTAAACCAGGTAAAAAATCAACAAAATTCATGCTCATACAGAAGTCATTTTCATCTTCAGTGCATGCAACATACGAAAAAACAATTATAGCTCCATTCACCATGGTACATTGACGAACATATCAATATGATCATTCTAACTGACTGTGATTGTCTTCTCAAATGAAAGCTTAAAAACAATTTCAGATACAAATAAAAAACCATGCATGTTTGGTAATGAAATTCAGTTTCAACAGTTGTGGAAACGATACAAATCATGCTGCAGAAATGTAATAAATATCCATTACCCTGTAATGTTCTGTGAAAATGAAAATTAAACCTTTCGACAATTCGTAAGATGTTAACGTAACATTTAAAGGAAGGCATTGATGGAATACCTGATGGAACAAAGTAGTATGAGCCCAACATTAAACAGGAAGGAGTTCATTAAAGTGCCTCCCCATCTGAAACAAATTGATTGGATTGTCAATGAGATTTATAATAAGTAAAACTGCAGGAAAAAAAAAATAGTATGCCAAGGTATGAGCTGGTTACTTCATCGGGTGAATTGTAATGAAAACAAGTTTCAAACCAAGCATCATCTCCCCAGCAATTACTGCAATAAGGAGATAGAAGCAGAAGAATGCGAATGCAGCAGTCCCAAGGAGACCTGGTACATAAATCAGAAGATTAATTGTATTGTTCTCATAAGCAGCATAAGTTGGCAAGAATGGAAGATCAGAAGATACCCCAAACACCATCCAGCTTTATGAAAACTTCATTCAGGAAAGAAGATAGAGGAGGATCAATCAACAAGTATATGACAATATGTGCAACCCAAGCTATTGAAACAATTAACCTGCAAGCACAACAAAGTTTTGAAGAGATCACTTGGGAAAGTGCTCTTGATTAAGAGACAAGACGAGAACAGGAGGAAAAAAAGTTTTGCACTCACCCAACAACACCAAATATAAGTTTTCCAATGTAACCAAGGACTGTAAATGCCCAAGTAGCCTCAGCCTGTGCCATAACAGGTGTCAAGGAGAGTCTTAAACAAACAAACAAAAAACTATGACATGATAATTTACATCGGATTACCTTTTCTCCTTGAGGATACATCTCTTCTAGAGCCTTCATGTCGTCTTCCAGAAGTAATAATTCCTGATGTTCGAAAGAGTGAGCATAGCAGTTAGTGTCACTACAATACACAAAAAAAGAGGTATGACAGGAACATTGGGGGAATGGTCTACACTACAATAATCAGGGACCAAGTACTCTATATGAACACCACATAAACATCATGTGGCATGCACATAGACACCAACTCAACAAGAAAACGTGTTAACCACTTAAACTCCAAAATGCAATGACTTCTATAAATACAAGTTAAAAACACTTTCAACTTTTCTTTAAGCCAAAGATTTGGAAATGATATCTTCTTTATTCTGATCATCGACAGAAATGAGATTTAAGTATTGCAAACCGTGGAGTTCCCAGTAGCTATAAGGGAGGCAGAAACCATCAAGAACCTAAGTTGTTACTAGTACACCAAACAAACAGCTAGGTTATGTAGCTTCTACATATTTGAAGTAGCATGCCTACATCTGTAAAGGACAAGTGACATTAACTAATCTCTTGGAGTTACTTTATAACCACAAATGTCAAAGGCTAAATATGGTCGTTGTTGTTTTTGGGGAAGTAATAGCTAAACATTACCAATGCATGGAAAAAGCAATTTCCATGAAATGTGTACCTTTTCCAAAGCCTTCACATTTTTGCGGAATTTCCGGCCCTTTTTCCCACTTCTTTCTTCTTGGTGAAGGGCTTCAGCCGCCTTTTTCAACTCCCTGGCCTTCTTTCCCAATTCAGTTGCTTCCTGCAGGGCACATGTTTAACATCAGGGAAACATTGATATCGAATAATCAATAATTACTATAGCAACAGAAAGATTGATCACAAGTGCGGCAAGCATCCTTTATGATCAAAATGTTGTACATGAGAATGTATGCCCACCTTTATATATTGTGAGCGTGTAATTACAGCTTTTGGACGCCGGACAAATGAGAATATAAGTCCCAGCGGAAGGCAGGCAATTCCGACACCACCAAATATCTACCAAACAAAAGTATATTCAGCAAAATGGAAGCAAAAAAAAAATACAGAAAGATGACAGCATGATTACAGGTTACAGCAGTACTAAATGGTGGGAAGAGAATGGTGTTCTTATTTCACATTCAACTTACCATGTCTTAAAAAAAAACTTGGCAAATTGAACAGAGCAATATCTATACCAAAAATAAACTCACCGTGAAAAGCACAGATCCAACAATTGTAGTAAGAGCAACTACATATTCAGGGAAGGTGGCACGCATTGTCCAAGTTGTTTGCGAGTTAGCCGGTGCAGTAGAAGCCGCACACTGAAAAATAGATGGAGTCAGAGACTAGTACTCGTTGAGTGAAACATAAAGACAGAGAGCAGAAACAGAATAAAATCATCAAGAAAGAAAAGGGTAATTCCATATTTCCATCAATGACTAACCACTTTTAGGCGATTGAGTCAAGCAAGGCTGTCCACTTGAGAATCCAGAAAATGAGTTTGGAAACGCCTCGACCGATGAAGATAGGTGCCTGACAGTGAAGTCCACTTTGCCAACAAGTCCTGAAGTAACAAGTTGGAGATGGGATCAGCCTACTTAGTTAAACACACACCATCACAAGACTGAATAGGTTTGACATTGCTGAAACTTAGGAACTTGGTGATATCTGGTGATCACTTCATGACATAAGTGTTTAGCCATAATCATCTCATGTTGTTAATGATCAGTAAAAATAAAGTTTCTATCAAGGGCTCAAGGCATACCCATCCTATGCAATGTAACTATCAAAGAAGCGGTAAGGTTTTCACTCGTAGTCATATGACTGTAAAACAAGAGGAGACAAACTAATCTTTTGTTGTGTAAACCAAATAATAAAATCCCCGTGTAATCCACAACACATATACACAGTAGAAAGAATAAACTAAGCTCATGAAGCACAGGAAGAATCATCCCCTGATTGGCATCAACAAGGGGAACTGAGATCTGAGCAGTAGTGGAAATACAATATTGATGACTCAAGGGGGGAGGGGGCTCAGAGCTCAAAGCTGTGGCTTCAAATCGAGCTCAAATGCAAGGAATAGCTGGAATCCACCAAAAGATTCGAGCAAAAGCTGCCACATTTTTTTGAACTGAACTATAGTCTAAACTAAAATGATAGTAGTATTCAGAATGTCACTCCAATCGTGGAGAAATCCGAAGAGCATTCTGAGTGAGGGGGGTGAGGAGAGCAATGGGGGAAGCATAGATTAATCCGCGCGCACCGTATAGGATGCCGAGGACGAGGCCACACACCACCGCGGACGCGAAGACCCAGATGAGCGCGGTCCTGAGCCTCTTCCCGACGGACCTGCAGGGAAGGCGGATCCAAATCATCAGCTCAGTGGGAATGAAGAAGAAAGGAGACAGAGAGAGACGAAGCTAATAAGGAAGAGGGAAGCAGCGAGAGGATTACTTTGTCCTGGTCACCCTCGTAGTAGAACATGGCGAAGGGTATGACGAGGAAGACGAGGACGGCGTCAACGATGTAGACGACGAGCCAGAGCGTCCTCATGGGCAGCGTGAGGTTACAAGCGCCGTTGTAGACGGCCTTACGACAGGCCTGCCGGTTGGCGACGTCGGCGGGGAGCATGAGGATGGAGAGGACGGCGACGGTGAGCCCCAGCACGACGACGAGCTTGGGGAAGTAGGCCTGGTTGGCGTCGTCGGGGTGCTGGTAGTTGACGAGCAGGTAGACACTGACGAGCAGCACCAGCACGCTCACCACCGCCGCCACGATCACCAGCGCGCCACGTTGAAGTCCCCATCGGGACGGCCGGATCTCGCGCGCCTGCCTTCCCCTCCTTGTCCCTACTCCCAGTCCTGCTAGGGTTTCCGGCGGCGCAGTCCCCCTCGCTCCGGCGGCGCCACCGGCGGGTGCGGGGATGATGGGGCCACCACCGGCGAGCGGGATCTGGGCAGCGCCGCGGGGAGGTGGGTGCTGGAAGCGGGGAGCTGCGCGGGCTACCAGCAGCGGGTAGGGGTGGGGGTGGGGTGCGGTGGGTTGACGACGCCGTGGGGGAAAGGGACGGAGGCGACTGGAGGGGGAGAGCCAGCCAACAGCGTGGGCTAGGCTGGCGGGCGGTTTGGTTGGGTTCCGCCTGTGGGGAGTTGGGACTTGGGGTCAGCCGGCCAGCGCACGCCGTTTTGGTGGGGGTTTTTTTCGGCGGGCGGTGTGCTCGTGTCTGTGTTGTCTTTTGGGCGCAGGGGACAGGAAAATTTATATTCTTTTTATATATTTATAATATAATTTAATTTAATAATGCACTTGAGTTAAGGCATATAGAAATTCGAAAATGATAAATCATCGCTCCATAGGGTAAGGAAAAGTTTGAAATGTCCGTATGGTTTTACAATGACATGACCAAAATATATTGTTTTTGGAACAAAGTGTGCTTGTGTTATGTGGTTTGGAACTAGTGGCTAGGTTTCTTATGATAGATAGAATTTGCTGAGTTTAAGTTCTCAAGCTAAGATGGGTGCAGTGTTTTCCAAATTTTATTTTAGGATTCAACAAGAATATGGTGTGCTTTGATAAGTGTGGGTCTGTTCGCAAGGAGAGTGTTGTATGCCAACGTTTACACATGTATGAAATTAGGGAATACTACCTACTAAGGCACATTTAGAACATAGGTAATTTTCCAGCTTCTTGTGAAAATAAAAATAGTTATTGTAAAACTCTTGTATGATTCTTATGAAGTTCTTGCATTCTAGTGAGATTGAATGTCGTTGACATGCGGTGTGACTTGCTATGTTCTCAATCGATAAATATCACTCACCTTCTCAATCAACCAATACAACATGGATAGGCATACAAAATAACATCATTCTCTTTCTCAACCCAACTAATTAACTTTTTAGAAAACAATCCTATTGAAGTCATTGTAAATGAAGCTGTACAATGGAAGAATGGCTTGGACAGGGCGTCCTCATTTTTATTCGCGAAAAAACAATGTCGTCTCCTCACGGAACAAAATCTGCTAAGATCATATTTGAGTATTGGCCCGTTTAGCATAGCTTTAGCTTCTGATATCTTTGTTAGATATACGTAAGTTTGCAATTTATTAAATTAAAGTAACCAAGACAGTTTCTTTTGATGGGGGTACGACATTATGTTATTTTTGAAATTTCCCACATTCCACGTACTATATAATATATATACTTCTTACATTCCAAATTGTAAGTAATTTTAAGAATCTTGGAGAGTCAAAGCGTCATAAAAAAAATATTTGTGACATCAAATAGATATATATTATGAAAATAAATATAATTAGTTGACGAAGAATCTTGTCATATAAATTTTAGTCATATTGAGAAGTTTTTAACTCTACGAGATTCTTAAAATGACTTAAACTAAATGGTAGGAGGGCGGTCAGGTGGGACCTACCCACATGGGGGTTCAAATCACGGTGCTCGCGACCTTTCTTGGGATTTTCCCGGATTTTTCGGCGTTATGCATTAAGTGGTAGCGGCGTTCGGTCGACGACGAGGGCGCCAATGGTGACTTCGGAATCTCCGAGATCTATGGGGTCTTTCGGTCGCTTCCGGGAGTGTCTTCATAGGGGTAGGGTTTTGCGTATGTGTGTTCATAGGGATGAGTGTACGTGCGTATTGTGGCGTCTGCGTTATCTTGTGTCATTCTCAAAAAAAAAAAAAAAAAAAAAAAAAAAAAAAAAAAAAGGGAATATATTTTGTAATTTCCGTGATTAAGCGTAGTTTAGTATATATACCAATGAAATGGAAAAAAAAAAAAAAGGCGACAATAATGGTCATAATCGTGACCTGGACAGCGAGCGGTGCGCGTATCGTCCGGGTCCCGAGTTGGCATTTGGCATTTGGCATGGTTGGAGCTTTTGCGGCCAGCTCTCTGATCTGATTGGGACTTACGTACTACATGGAATGGAGGTCAGGCTGTTGGGGTTTGGTGATGGCAGGTGAGTAGTACTACTACATCTACATTGCTTTCGGTTCAAGTTTTGGAAGGATTTTTGTGAGGTGATGAATGAATCCCCGGCCGGCCCCCATCCTTTGGTTGGTTTTGCACGCCCACACGGACACACGGAGGCGAGGATCTATCATCCACCGATCTACCGATCTAGTTATTATATAAGAAAATATAGGCAACAAGCTAAAAAGCGTACTCCGTGTGTTAGCTTAGCACAAGTCCTGTGGTCATATAGAGTTTTTGGCCGCGTCTGCATACTGTTAGCTATAGTGACAAAACAGCGTTATTATTAGTTAATTAGCATCTGATGAAATGAAGGGTTCCAAGCAGCGTCTGGGCCCTTGTTTAGTTGGGCAAGAAATTTGCCAGAAGAATTATTACAACTCATAGTATTCTCAGAAGCGTTTTTGTTTGTATTTGTAAACATTTGTCCAATCATAGACTAACTAGCTGACTTAAAAGATTCGATGCCGTGATGTATAATGTAAAGCGTATGTCGTTATTTTTTTTTTACCTACATTCTTTTTTTCAAACATATGTCTTTAAGTGTATTTAATGTGATGTGATGGAAAGTGTCTAAAAACTTGGAATTTGGGTTAAAAAAACTTGCCAACTAAACGAGGCGTGGGTTGTTAAGAAAGCAATTGTGGTTTAACAAAACAAAGCAGTTGTCAACTGGCCGGTTGTTGCGTTGGGGATGTCATTGGTGGGACCCAACGTGGAATGTCGTGGCAAAGCTTGGATTACGCATGCATCAGGCACGTACAAGGACCGGATGGATGAGTCGAAAAACTCAAGGATTACTGCACCGCCCCTTGACTCACGCTTGTTCCCTGACTAGATTCTTTTCCTCCTCAAGTCCTCTCTGCCAAGTCAAGCACAAATCTCTTCTTCTTGTTTTTTTGGTTTTTCACTGTTGTATTTTACCCGGAACGAAGAACACAAACTGACAGTGCTGGTAGCGGAACGAAGAACAACAAATAGACAGCGTGAAAAAAAAAAAAAACTGAAATTATGTTGCACGTAGGAGTGTACAGTACGACGTACGAGTACGACCATTGCTGCTGGTCGCCCGTGACGCAATCTGCAGGCAGTGCACGAGACCGGGAGCGGCGACGCTTCCTATCGGAGCCACGCTAGTAGTACGCCAGACTGACAGCGACAAGCCCGTGACCTCGACGCAGATCCAGCAACGTCGTGCCAAATTTTCTGGCCGGCCGGTCATCTTTCATCCGCCCAAACTCACCAGCGACCGACCAAGTCCGCTCCGCGGAATCGGCGGACGGCGGCGTTCAGCGGCATCTCTGCCGAAATACGCACGCCTAGAGTTCAGCGGCATCGCTGCCAAATACTCCCTACACACCGTTTTTCCACCTGCAGCGTGCACTCGGCAATAGGACTCAACAAGGCACTTTTTTGTGCACAGATATTTGGATGCAAACACAAAGCCATACTTTTTTTAAAAAAAAAACCCTAAAACTGTTTTGTGCACACACCCATAGTGCATCTATAATTTTTTTGTCACAAAATTTGAGATGCAAAGCTCCATCTAAAGAAACCATTCATAAAGAACAAATTAAGCTACATATAAAGCACTAGAAGTGTCTTCAGGTACGTATATGCACCCAAAAACTGTCACTTTCGTATGAATTTCAAATTTTGTGACAATATACATCTATAGATGCACTATGAGTGTGCATCATTTTTATATTTTTTTTGGAAACTCCTATGTATGCTGAAATGGTTTGCACCTAACATTATTTTTGCTCACCTCCTCCTCGTGAGCTCGAGTATGTTGCTGTGAAGGCTGTGTGTGAGAACACCACATTGGTCATGAATCAAATCCATGCATGCATTGAACATACTCACAAGCTGTTCAGGTCGATGTTGGTTTTTTAAGGAGGTCGATGTAGTAAAAAAACAGAAGAGAACTTTTTTTTTTTTTTTTGAGGGGTGATTGGAGGAGTATTGGACACAAGAGATGAATTTAAGAATGACAGGCCGGCCCAATTGTAGTTGTGGTCAGATGGAAATTGAGCTGGCCGGCTCCGCTGGCCCAAATCTGATTCGAGGCCAACCCGCAATGGCCATGGCATTGTTTCCTTCTCCGCCGCGCCGCCATCTTCTTCGTAGTTCTTCCTCCACCCGCCAATTCTCTTCTTTGCGCCATGGCCCCCGTTGGCATCCTGCTCGACCGCACCGCTCCCATCCTTCCCTGGTCGGCGCGGGAGGACATGGTCGGCGCGGAAGGAGCCAAGGACCTGGTCGGCACCACCACCGTGAAATTATCAAGCCTTGAAGAAATCGAAGATTCAACTGCCAACTACCTGCTGGCGATGTCGCCAGATGTGGAATTCGTCGAACCCCCGGAGGTAAGCTGCATCACAATGCAGCGACCACGCGCAGTAAAAAGTAGATCCCCTGGGTTCCCCGGGCGACGTCGCTCTGGTCGCCGCCGCCGACAAGAACTTGGTCGTCCTCCACAATGGCTCCTTCGCCCCATCTAACTTGGACGACCGGTGGTACTTGCTCTTGGACCTCGACACCGGCGCAGTTCTCTCCGTGATCCCAGGTATCAACGTCGCGTACCCTTGCAATTACGCTAGCTGTGGCTACGGGACCGTCATCATGGCACGCCAAGATGGCTCCTTCGTCCTTGTGGACCTGCTGTTCGACTTCTACAGCCGACACGGGCTTTCTGGCCTTTGCACGCTCTTCGTCTGGCAGTCTTCATTATCCTCATGGGTCTACAAGGAGGGCGACCTCCCAGCCGAGGTGCCCCGCACTTGGAGGACTCACATGTCCTTCCCTGTCCAAAGCAGGAACAGGAACCTCTTCTGCTGGGTCGATCTTCTCCAGGGATTGCTACTCTGGGATCTGGGACAACTTTGTGAGGAGGCCTCGTCGGAGTTGTGTGAGGAGGCCTCGTCGGAGTTGTTGGGCTTGTCTTTTGTTCCGCTGCCCCATGGCTGCTCCATCAAAGAGGGACACCCCGTGTGGTCGTACCCGCAAGAATACCGCAACATGGCCTGCGTTGCCGGCACCATCAAGTTTTTCACCATGGATGGCTTTGTGGACGGTGGCCCAATCACGCTCCTTACCTATGCCCTGGACCTGGAGAAGCCATCCCCTGGCTGGATGGTAGACACCAAGCTGCGTCTAGAAGATGTCTGGAAAGATAAGAAATTTATCTCCAAGGATGTGCCACGGAGGATCAGGCCAATGTTCCCTATCCTAAGCACGCTAGAACATGACGTCGTCTACTTTGTCATTCCGGGAGATGAGGAACGTGTGGAAGGCTTACGGTTTAGGGGAGTGAAGCTCCTGCTTTCTATTGACATGCGTAAAAGCAGAGTCATCTCTGTCACCCGGCAAAAAGAACGAAGATCATTGGAGACATGGCGCCACCTCCTCGCCGCCACTGTTTCCCACTCCCAGGCCAGTGGGGATCAAAGTATCACCAAGTACGTATATACAACACATTTAGTTTTATATGCAACACATTTAGTTTTATATCAATTCCAATTGCGTGCCTCTTTTTTATGCTTTTGTGTATTTGTGCATTCCTGTTTGTATACATCTAGTAGTATAGAAAGCTAGAAATTTACTGACTCTTTTTTTAGGCCCATACATAATGCTCAGTCTCACATGCCCTATGTGTTCATCAGCATGTTTATCAGCAATTATGTTTTGTCTTAATTACAAAATGTCATCTCTCGGGCAGCCTGCTCCCGTGGCCCTATGTGTTCATCAGCATGTTTATCAGCAATTATGTTTTGTCTTACAAATGTCATCTCTCGGGCAGCCTGCTCCCATGGCCCTACGTGTCTATCAGCAATTATGTTTTGTCTTACAAATATCATCTCTCAGGCAGCCTGCTCCCGTGAGTGGTTTTAGTGTTCAACCTAATCACATCACACGAGGAAAAAGAATTCTTTGACTTGTGTTTGTGGTGGAGAATTTGGTGTCAGCAGTAACTTTTCACCTGTCATTAATATTACATGATTTTTCCTTGCATGAATACAAACAAGTGTCTCCATTAAATAGATTCTGATTCAGATCAGTAGGGTCCTATCTTGTGTACCATGTGGGTTCCATTACTTGTAAAATTTATAACACTGAATTCAAAGCTGTGAGAAGTGCAAATGTTAGAATATATCCTGTTTGGGTAGGCTGTCTTCATGAAATGCCTTGGATATGACCATGCATTATGTCGTTATTCCCAATTAATCTTAGAAATACTCCTGTGTAGAAATGCTAGTGATAAACAAAAGAGCCATTTATATTTTGTTCCACAACCCTTTTTTTAAGAATACCCTTGAAGTAGCTAAAGAGTTGTTTATATTTTGACAAATATTATCTGTTTCTGCTAGGTAGCGGTGGAACCAATTGGGATGGGGGCAAGTGGAAAATGGATGAAGCTTGAATGACCTTCGAACAGAATCATGTGAAGTTGAAGCGTTGAATGATCCTTCTCTTGATATCATATGCAATTAGCATCATTACATGGTCTTTCTTAGCAGCATGGTTGAATGTGTTATGTTTTTAATAATTATATGACATGGTCAATATTATCGCTACCTATTATTGGATATTAGTAGCTGTGTTGAATGGCTAGTGGTATGTAATATTTACCGGTTGTTGTGTGGCACTTTGGATTTTGTGCTCGTGGGGATTGTCCATTGTATATCCTCTGTTTTCACGCTTTTTATTATTTTTACTAGTACATTACCCGTGTGTTGCCACGGTTTCATTTAGGGATGCCATGTAAACTAAATGATGATACTTTTTCAGCGCTAACGATATAGCGATCTTCGAAATAGATACTTCAGTGAGTTCCTCAAAACAACAAAGCTGCACATATATATTTTAAAAAAAAATTGATCAACAAGAAATTAATTGGTTTTGAGGTTTCACCCCAACAAAATTAGCCGGCATGGAAAATGGAGCATAAAAAATATTTTGGTCTTAGGCATACATCAAAGGACTATTGTTTGAAAATGGAAATAAACAAAATTGGCTGCTTCGACTTTTACAGTCAAATAACCTAAGGTAGATCTATCTGCACATGAACATCACCTCTTAGTAATTTACAAAGTGATACTTGGTGCTATTAGCCAAACTGCAAGCGGCTTGTAGTTCTCTATTAGTGTACTGCCAAATCGAATGGAGAAAATACATGCTTAAACTGGAGTTTGTCATATACAGCATCTAGCATCAAACTGCAAGCGGCTTCTAGTTTCTCTGTTAGTGCAGCACATATCAGCATGTGGTGGTGATCTAAATTGAATTGTATCAGCTATGCAATTAACCCAAGGATTCCGTGTGGTCTTCAACACGAACACCAAACACCAATCATCCAATGAAACTCCATTGCTCTGCCCATCTTCACCGTTTAGGCCTGTGTTCAAGGAAGAAAATTTGAGTATGAGCTGAGTATGCTAAGATTCACGTCTACATAAAAGAAAAGTGAAACACTACTATCGCCTCTGTCTCATCTGTAATCGAATACCTGCTGAGAAGGAATATAAACCTGCCAAAAAAGAACAAAATTGGATTGACCCATGCCAGATTACTAATCCATCATCAAACATAGGAAACATATGTACTACCAGGAGTTAAGGAAACAAAATTGGCTCATATATTGCTAATCCTTAACTTACAGTATGATCAAACAAGGAATGATGAATACCATTACCAGGAGTTGTTGATATTGCTGGACTTTTTTTTCCTTGCACGGTATTCACACTGTTTTCTATTCCGCTCTTCTCTTTGTTCAGTGATTTCTTTGGCTCTTTTTCGTGCAGGGTACTCACGTTATTTTCTATTTCTCTCTTCCCTCTTTCTCATCTCTTCATCTGCAATCTCTGTGAGATAATGCATGTCACAGTTTTGCTAAACAAAGAGAGAACGACATTGAGTCAAGAAAGAGAGGGAGAGAGAGAGAGAACGACAAGGAACGATGGCAACAAACTTACCTAGTTCGATGGTGTTTGTTATGTCTCTAAATGCAGAGCGAGTTTGTCACTTATCTGCCATGTCAGATCACCTGTAATGCAGTGCCCCAAATGGTCGCAGAAGCATCCTAATGAGGCTGCTGGAATACAATAACATAGTAATCTCTACAACATGAAAAGAACAATATGTGGACACTTTTTTGTGTGACTTTTGGTTTGACTCTACCCACCCCCTCCCCCTGCGAAACCAAGTTGGCGGACTCATCCCACCCGCCTGCCATGGAAAGTCTCCCCGGCCCCCCCCTCAAAATCATGCTACTTCTCTCTTCTTGTACAACCCCGCACAATTCAAAATCACATCTCGAAACCACCGCTCCTCCAGTATCCCATTGCGCTGCCATCCTTCGCCTTCGGCATCGCTACGCCTCTCCAGCCACCGCCCTTGGGCGCCCTAGCGCCACCATTGCCAGCCCGTCGGAGCCACGGGGACGACCACGCCCGAAGCTTGGGCCGGTGCCGGACTGCTTCGCCGCAACCCCCCGTCGGAGCCACCAGGACGATCGCGCCAAACGCGGCGGTGCCCAGACTTACTTTAACTAATTTTATATTAAGCTACTACAGAAAGAACAAATTCATCAGCTACATAAAGCACTACTCCCTCCATCCCTAATTGTCGTTTTGTGCTTCCTAATAAACAAGTTTAACTAATTTTATATTAAAAATATTTATACCCATGATACATAATTAGTATCATCGAAAGATATTTGAATCTAGTTTTTAACAAAATTATTTAGAGACACAAATGTTGTACATATTTTGTCACACCGAGTCAAACTTGTGGTACACATACCAACCACGACACTTATTTAGGGACGGAAGGGAGTAGAAGACAAATTTTATGAGAATTTATCTTCAAATGCATATATATACACCTAGAAATTGTCATCTTTGTACAATAAGTTTGAATTTCAAATTTTGTGACAGTATACATCTATGGACGCACTATGAATGTGCATCATTTTTATATATTTTTTGAAAACTCCTATGCATGCTGAAATGGTTTGCACCTAATATTTTTGCTCACCTCCTCCTTTTTTTTTTTTGAGCAATGCTCACCTCCTCCTTTGAGCTCGAGTATGTAACTGTGAAGGCTGTGTGTGAGAACACCACATTAGTCATGAATCAAATGCATCCATGCATTGAAGATTGGTCACAAGCTCACAAGCTGTTCATGTTGATGTACTCCAGTTGATGAGATGAATGTGAGAAAGAACATACTATTGTTTTTTTTTTCTGTTTTGAGCGAGAAGACATGAATGTGAGAAGGAATGACAGGCCGGCCCATGTTCTGGACTTATGGGCCGATATCGAATGGCCCACGACCAGCAGCACTTCAAGTTGAAGGACGAGGCCCAACCACTACAGTTGATGAGATGATCATCCAACGGCGGAAACCCCAATCCAACGGCTGCGAGAGCTTTCGTCGCGCCGCCGCCGCCGCTTCCTGACCAAGGGCAAAGCCTCCTCTCCCTGCGCGCGCGCCACTAGCCCGCCGTCTCCGACTCCCTCCAAATTCCTTAAACCCTAGGGCAGCAGCCACCGCCGCCGCCGCCGCCGCCGCGACGGAGTAGAGGTGCTCCGGCGACCGCGTCGGAGATGGCGGCGAGCCACGGCGCTGGGACGCTCAAGTCCACCTCCATCAACGGGGTCAAGCTCTACTCGCTCACCGGCAGCCGCTACGTCGCCCCCTGGGTCGTCGCCAAGAAGAAGCGCGCCCTCCGCAAGGACAAAGGTTCCTCCGGAACCTACTTACCGCTGGCGTTTCCTTTTTCTAGTGTGAAGATGGAGATTTTTAGTTAGGGGTATCAATGAGGGGGAAACTTCCGCCTGTTTTTGGTTGTAGAGTATCAGCGGAGGTTGGATTTGATCCATGACCTGAGGTTCGAGACCGCCACCACCAAGATCAAGCTAACGCCTGATGACCAATACGTGATCGCCTCAGGTGTGTTAACTGTTAAAGCTTGACATGACTATGTTTATTTAGCTTAAAATGTGCGTGCTGTTAAGGTAGTGGCAGTGCAGCATGCTCATCATGTGTCTCATTATGTGCTAGGTATTTACCCCCACAATTTAAAGTCTATGAATTGAAGGAATTGTCGATGAAGTTCGAGCGACACATGATCTCTGAAATTGTAACTTTCCAGGTACTCCTATTGAACCTCATTTCCAGGCACATGAGTCTTAACTTTTAAGTTATTGTTGATAAAGTTTGAGGTGCATTCTCTTTATGCACCTGATCACTACCCTGGACTTCTATACATAGAGGGTGGTTTCGCTTTCCCCATATGCAGCAGAAGTAACTGAGGGATGGTGGAGAACTCACATGGTTGTTTATCTAGTGCAACGGAGTTAATATTTTTATTAGTAGTTTAAATCATTGATGTTTACGTTTCCTCAAGCAATACAGGTTTCATTACCAGTTGATGCATCCATAGTTGGAGATTAACTGCTCAAAATTTCCTAATAATATGCTTTTGAAAGTGTCAACAATATGTTCCTTCCCTTCTACAGTATTACCAACTAGAGCTGCTCTAGTATTTTCTATCTAACAAGGTTGATTGTTTTGTGCTTTATGTCTTCAGATCCTTGGCGATGACTATTCAAAGCTTGCATTTTTGTGTGCTGACCGTTCTGTAAATTTGCACGCCAAGTATGGAAGCCATTATAGCTTGAGAATACCAAGGTTAGCATCTCTACTAGGCTACTAGCATACTTTTTGTCGCAATGACTGATTGTACATATATCTGTGAGGTAGTAACATTAACTTCTCACCTATGTGGATCTAGTTGTCTTCCTCTTTAGAATTAGGGGAATATAAGGTTTTTTCCGCATTATAAATATATTGTGTACTAATTTAACACATTTTATATCTGTTACCAGATTCTGAATCTAAACAGAGAAGTTCATTTTTAATGATAACAAGTAGTAGGGAATCATTCTAAGTGCTGTAAACATTGCTTGTCCAAATATCTATCTTATATATCATTTATAATTCCCACAATTATTGATTGACAGAATGGGAAGGGACATGGCCTACGATTGCTGGTCCTGCGACTTGCTATGTGCTGCTTCATCACCAGATCTGTACAGGATCAACTTAGAGCAGGTCTAATTTCAGTGCTTAAGTAGTCATACAGATATGAGTAGTTTGTTTGTATTTTATTAGTCATCAGCAAGACATCATATTTTGCGCTTTTTGTTTGACACCTAGTACAGAATCACACATGTCACATAAGCACATAAACATTTTATTTTGAATGGTGTTCCACTTAGCTATATTACATATTCCTTATTTGATTTTGGTGGTATCAATTCTGGTTGTGACTGCATTATATGCACATATTCCTTCTGTTGGTTTATTGAATTCACTTCGTCCCAAATCTCTTATCCAGGGACGATTCCTTGCTCCACTTTCCTCCCAATCACCAGCAATAAATGCAGTTACACGGAGGTAATAATTTTCATTAACTTGCTTACATGGATTGCTAGTGACTAGATTACCAAGTATTGTTAACTCAAAGATTAATTGCTGTGCTCCCAGTAAGGTCCATGGGCTTGTTGCTTGTGGTGGTGAGGATGGTGCGGTTGAGTGCTTTGATATGAGGGAAAAATCTTCTGTTGGAAGAATTAATATTCCAGCTGTTTCTTCTGAAGATTATTATCAGGTTCATGTTTTTACTTTGACAGCGAGTAATATGCTGATGCTTAAGTTTGTAACTGCCTCTCATGTTTGAAACTGCAGGAGGTCACATCTTTGCAATTTGATGAAGATCAGGGATACCTTATGGCAGTGGGGAGCAGTACTGAAAGGTATGTGCTGTCATTAACTGTTTTCCCACTTGTTTTTCACTGCTCCTCTCTCTCTCAATGTGCCTAGTTTTTTTTTTTATTTCCTCTACTACCATGACAAACTAAGAACCAGGTGTCTGTGTTTTGCATTATGTGTAGTAGCGCTTTTTCTATCCTTACAACAATTTAACCCGTTTTGCTCCATTTATACCTCTGTTTTCTTCTTTAATTCTATGTAAATTAACATTTCTTTGATTCTGCAATTGATTGTGATAGCTACTTGCCTACAGGCTATTGCATGTTTGAGCTTTATGTTCTTTCTGAAGTGTGCTCCCTGATGTTGTCACCTACAAAGTTGGATAATATAACTTCATGTGTATTGTATTGTATTAATAGTTTTTGCTTAAGGAGCAAAATGGGGAAAATGGAATCATGCATTCCTCTTTTGTTCTATTCACCCCTTGTTGTTCAGACAGTGGGGTCTTGTGTGGGTCTTACGTGATATATGCCTGGGCCATCCTATTTGTGCTCAAACCCAACATAGAACTGGGAAGTTGTCTTAACGACAGTATGTGTTTTTGAACATTCAAATAATCGACAACATCACCTTATTTACTCAGCATCATCTAGCTTTTTTTTCCCTCAAAAATAGCAATGTACAACGACCTGCATGTCATTGCATTAAATCCCTAAGATTTAAGGGAGAGGTAAGGGTGTAAGGCCAAAATAGCAATGTACAGTGACCTTACATGACCACAACAATCAGAACAACCACCTTTGCATGACCATGCATGCCCAGGACAACCTTGCGCGACCTTACAACTAAAACAATCACCTTACATGACCAAAGTAACCACTAAAACATGTCTTATGCAACAGCCATATGCAACCAACATGATTGAAGGAAACAAATGACAATGACCAACCACAACACCTGAAGGGATTCAGATCCCAACAGGGTTTTGAGGAACCTATTTTTACATTAAGCAAAAACTCTACACGAAAGTTCTGTGCTCTGCTACTTCCCATTCCTTCAGTTTGGCTATTTTCCTTAACAGCGTGTGCTGTATACTAATCTAGTGGTGTTTATAGACTTTTTTCTTCTATAGAAACAGGACAGCTATTCCTTTAATGTAATGAATTTTTTAGTCTTGGTATGCTTCAACATTTTTGGGATTTCCTGCAGATATCAATATATGATTTACGCATGTCTTCTCCTCTGCGAGTTAAGGATCACATGTAAGTCCTCTGTTTCTTCTTATGAAGAAAGGGTTTTCACTTGTTAATCATTATCAAAAGTTAGTTCCAGCCATTCGACCATTTCTATATGAACCTTCTGAAGGAATTCTCTCACTAGATGAGTAGATGGGTTTTTCTTACTCTATTTCCACCTGCAAACGAGGCCTTACCTTTTCTAATTTTCCCATCCTAAAATCATGTCATTTAAGCACACGTTCCACCATTTTGTGCAAAAAAATTAACAGATACAACTGCTGCAATAAATTTTTTTGAATCTGTATGTTTTTATTAATGAGTCTTGAAAGAATAACATGTAAACAGTGGGGTCACATCTCTATAACTTTTGAAATGCAATCAGTAGCTGAATGCTTCTTGAGTTTCATATTGTGATGTTATCATCTGTTTCAGGTATGGTAGCCCAATATTAAATATCAAGTGGCACCAGACACTTAATTCTACTGAGCCTAAACTGATCACTGCTGATAAGCACATAGTGAGAGTCTGGGATCCTAATACAGTGAGTTCTTTCCTTTCCATTTTGTTCAAATATTTTCTTCATTGTTATTCATGGTGTGATCTGACACATCCATATTGGGTTTGATATGGATGCAAAGCAAACTCTAATTTAATACATACTGATATTTTGTGATCCATTGGATGTTTGCTCGCTTGCCATTCTTGAAGTCAAACGTGGCTGTGGTTATACCTTAAAAGGATTTAAGCTAGTTTTTATTATGGTGCAGTCTGAATGTATCATGAATTGTTCCTGTAACATTTGAGTTACTGTAACATTTGAATCTGTACTGGTAATGCATGCCATAGCCTCAATATCCGAAGCAAATTAGGGAACTTATTAGAATAGAAGTCGAATTTGTATATTAGGCTGTGCTGACACCTTTATTGCTTATTCGCCCTTGTCTCACTTTTGGGTTTATTTGGGAACCATGTAGTTGCATACTTGCATGGCACTTTTTAACCCGGTACCTCCCAACATATATCAGCAAATTCTTAGGGAATATGGGAGTTATCAGTTTTACCAAATTATCTGTGGTCCCAGGCTATGTCTACGAGGAATATGTTTCTCATGACACTAAAATATATTCCAATTTTTATAATACTAAATTTGAAAGTCTAAAATATTTATTTTACACATGAACTAACATGACCCTTTTTACAGCACAGCAATAGGAAAACTGAAATGACATTTTTAGGTCCTCATACCTGCTTGCTCTTTCCTGGCAGTTCAAGGACTTGGGAGCTGTTATACATTTAGTAGGCAAACCAAATAATGTGATTTATTAGAAATTAGCCAAGCGATACTTGAAAAGGTGTATGTCCTTTTGAACCATAATTTGCAATGGTATTTTTGAAGAACATAACAATACTCTCATGGGCTGCCATAGTCCATTATAAACCTGTATAATTTCTAAACTTTTTATTTCTTTGCTCATTCCTTTGTATCTTTCCAATTTCAATATGCATTTTCATCATTTGAAGTTCTTTGTTGGATGATGCCATGATGCCCTCAATATTTCTTTTTCAGGGAAATAACATGACTAGCATTGAACCAGATGGTGGTGCTATAAACGATGTCTGCATCTTCCGAATAGTGGTCTAATGCTATTAGCCCTGGACAATAGCCAGATACCTGCCCACTTCATTCCTGCGCTTGGCCCTGCTCCAAAGTGGTGTTCACATCTTGATAACCTAACTGTGCGTGAGACTGCTTCAATGCTTTCTAGTAGTTGATCTAATAACCCTTAGGTGAAACATTTCATCATTTGCCTTCCTCCAATTATAGGAGGAGATGGAAGAGAAACCAGATACAACACTGTTTGATGAGTACAAGTTCTTGACTAAAGAAGAGATGGAGCGACTGAACCTTACTCAATACATTGGCAGCAGTGCTGTAAGAGCATATTTACATGGATTTGTCGTGACGTTATGAACTATACAAGAAGGTAAATTTGGCTTCTTTTCTTTTACACATTTACATATAATTCATTATATTTTCTTGAGAATCTTTAGCCATTTATCTTGTGCTGGACATTCCCCCTCTATGCTTAGCAATTCATTTGGTTTTCCTAACGACTCGATGTTTATTTCCTGAGATTAAGGTACTTCCCTTTGTTGACATAGTAGATTGTTCCTTGTGAATTAGATCTCTTTTGTATAAACGATCTCTACTATGGACTGGCTATATTATTTTTCTCTATTCTCTGATGGTTTTAAAGAAAAGACACGAAACGGTATTTACCAGGATTTCTGTTTCTTTGCAGCAACGGGCAGAAGTTGCCCCTGTTGAGTATGAGACAATTAAAGAAGAGATAAAGAAAAAGAAAATAGAAGCTCAGAGAAAAATCTCGTATAACGGTATGTTTTTCACCTGCTTATCAGTGGTACAACTTCTATATTACAAACCTGATGACTTTTTTTTTTTTCTCATGCAGCAAGTCGGTCAAAATACCGAAGGTTAACAGGCATATTATGGACAGTATAATGGAAGATGAAATAGATCTTGAAACAGAGAATGTTGATAAATCAAGTATAAAGAAGAAGAAAAGAAAACTAGAACTCAATAAAGGCGCTTTTGCATGATGACCGGTTCCAAGAAATGTTTGAGAATAAGGTGTGGAATTTTACTGGTTGTTTGCCAGTACTGCTATTAGATTGCAGTCTTGCAGATGGATTTGTGCTGTCCACGTTGGTAGTGGGTATATAAAAAAGAAATTATAGCATATCTCAATCCATTTATCCTGATTTTTACCTGATCTTATGCTTGTGCGATGCTGCTGCTGTTTATTTTAGCATTTGAAACTTTTTACACGTTCTTGCTAATGTCACTGATGTGTGCTGTAGCTTTTGTTCATGACCCACTCTTGTGTATGAGAGACTGAATGTGGAGAATTTCAGCTGTAATTTAACCATTTCTGCACCTAACCTCACTGAGGCCACCACTTGTGCTATTTAACCTTCTATATCATATTGTAAGCTAATCAGTACCGTTTTTTTTTTATGATACTTGATTTCTAATCCCATCTATCTTATGGGCAGGATTTTGAAATTGATGAAGAATCAAAAGAATATCTTGCACTTCATCCTCAAGCAGCTACAAAAGAGCCTCGTCTAATTGAAGAACATTTTGATAGTGTTAGTGAGGATGATCAACAATCTGATGGCGATGCATCTGATGCTTCAGCGGGATCTGACAGTGATGATGGCATGCATAATTCAAAGCGTCCCAGGTGTGCTCTTGCTCCATTTTAGTTATAACGTGAACTGCGGATTTTTCCATTTTGAAATTTTGCCATGTTGCCTATTATTTTTTCTCGATCGGGCCATTCTCGATCGGGCCATGTTGCCTATTATGGTACTACTAGAAGGTGCGACTTTTATTCAAAATTGAATCATTTCTTGTATATTCAGTGCATATTTCTGATTCTTAAAAGTGAACTTACATGGACAATTATTTACTTTCAGAATAAAACTGCAATTCTCATTTATAGAGTTCTTGGTTCAGTCCTGTGCTGACCTATTGCATTTCTAAATTTTAGTAGCTAGACTATTCTGTCTCATTTGATGTACATTCTATTCTACTAGTACATTGAAGATGTCCTTACTGCTTTTATATGTTTCAGGTTATATGAGGTCAAGGATGAACACCATGCAGAAGCATTTTTGAATAGTGTCTCTTTATCAAATGAGGATGGTGTTCCCCTTGGGGATAGGATAGCTGCCCTGGACAGGAAACAGAACTCAAAAGCACTTAATGCGGTCAAGTATGGACCTGGCGGGTCTCGGGGGAGATATCATTTATCTCTAAAAGCCGGAGAAGGTACAAGGAAGAATCATCTAGCGATGACGAACCCAAGGGTGTCAAAAAGAGAGGTGTACAGCCCCTGGGTTTTGAAGCAGGGAAAAAGCCGAGTTCTATTTGTTTGGTGGAAATCGTGGCAGAGGTAGAGGCAGAGGCGGTGGTGGCAGAGGGAGAGGCGGGCGAGGAAGAGGTGGAGGGAGGGGTAGGGGCAGGGGTAGAGGTTGAATGGCCCCAAGAGTTGATGTCAAAGGATGGATCCTGAACTTGCAGTTAGTAGAAAGTGTGTTCCTTCACAACATAGGCAAGAGATAGAGTAGTGAGGATGGTTGCTCCAAAATTTTTGGGTAGAGAAATTTGTTAGATAATATTAGATCTCTTATGGTCTATCTTTGTAACGGATTGTTGCCTCAAGAACAACAGAGACGCCGTGGCGACCTTGCTGTGTATTCTGAATTGCTGCTTTGTCCAAATTGTGCTGGATGTCTCTGGGTGCGACATGACATTATAAAAAGTGCACTACTCACCAATCTGGCAAAAAATGTTTGTTTTCACATTGGATTTACATCCACACTTTAGTCTTTTCGTGCGTGCCCTTCCGTCTATGTGCTGTTTCTTTTCCTCCGTTTGGCTTCCTGACACGTGGGCCCGGCATGGAAAATGACCACCGTGCCCCTCAGCTCTTGACTTGGACCGGACTTGGACTGACCGTTCACTCGCACCACGCGCCGCAGCGCGCGCAGGTTGTACTTGCGCACGTCCTTGCCGTCTAGGAGCACGCGACCGGACGTGGGCTCGTAGAACCGCTGCACCAGCGACAGCACCGAGCTCTTGCCGCACCCGCTCGGACCCACCAGCGCTAGCGTCTTCCCGGCGCGCGCACGGAGGCTCAGGTCGCGGAACAGCTGGATGTCGGGCTCCACCTCTGTCTTCCGGTCGATGGTCTCGAACACCGACCGCATCGCGCGCCCGCCCTTGATGAAGTCCGGCGCCAGCGTCAGCGTCTCGGCGGCGCCGTTGGCAGACACCGTGAGCACCATGAACACGCGGATGGTGCGCGAGAAGTCGGAGATGCCGTGCTTCACCAGCCACGCGGCGTACCAGAGGCCCAGCGCGTAGGAACTGCGCCACGCCGTAGCCGCTCCCGGCGATCTGCCCCTTCCAGAAGCAGCGCCGGAGCGGGCCGCGCAAGTTGGCCTCGAAGAGCCCCGTGATCTTGCGCTCCGCGTTGAACGCCGCCACGGTGCGCAGGTTGGCGACGGCCTCGCCAGCGATCTGCGTGGCCCTGGCGTGCGCAGGTTGGCGACGGCGAGGAGCACAAGCGTGAGGCGCCACTGGAGGACGAACCCCGCGGTGCAGGCGACGAGCATGAGCGCCGAGTTCTGGACGATGACGGAGATGCGGTCCCCGATGGCGGAGAGCGCACGTTCTGGGCGTCGTGCGCGAGCCTGGCGGCGACGCGCGCGCTGGCGTTCTCGTCGGCGTCGAACCAGGCGATCTCGTTGCGGAGCACGGCAGCGAACATCTTCTCGCGCACACGCTTGGTGAGGTTCTCGCCGGCCTTGTCCCCAGAACACGTGCTGCACCGTGTTGAACAGCAGCGCCGCCGAGGACATGCCGATGACGAGCGCCGCCTCGTGCGCCTGCTCCTGCATGTGGATCAGCTTGGCGTAGGTGCCATTCTCGCCCTTGGCCATGAGCTCGTCGTGCGTGCCCATCTCGGAGACGGCGCCGCCCTGCAGCACGGCCACGACGTCGGCCTTGCGGATGGTGGATAGCCTGAGGGTGGTGCGCCCGATCATGAAGCGGTCTTTTTTTTTAGGAACATCATGAAGCGGTCCAGCGCCTCCTGCATTAGCTTCTCAGACTCGAGTCGAGCGTGCTCGTGGGACTCGTGGCCTCGTCCAGCAGGCAGCAGCAGGATGGCGGGGTTCTTGAGCATGGCGCGGGCAATGGCGATGCGCTGCTTCTGCCCGCCGGAGAGCTGCAGGCCGCGCTCCCCAACCTGCAGCGGCAAGCAACCACCGCCATGCACACAAGGTCAAACAAACGGGGGTATCGTGGTCATTTTCGCGTGCCGGGCCCGCGTGTCGAGGCCAAACGGAAACCAAACAACAGCACGGAAGACGGAGCACGAGCGAAAGACTTTAAAGTGTGGATGTCATCCGTGAAAAACAAACATTTTTCGAGGGGTATTGGTGAGTAGTGCACTTTTTATAATGGCATCCATAAAAAGGCTCATTTTTGTAGGAGGGAACAACACTGGCATTTCATTTTTGACGATTACTTTCATATGACCTACCTTATCTTCCCTTACCATCCATATAAAATGGCATTAACACCCTAAATTGGTTTACTATAAAAAAATATGTTTTATGGTTAATCTAATGGTATGTATTTGGTATCATAGATACAAATTCTTGTTATATGAATTTGATCGAACTATGATTGTTTGAATCCTTGAAAACACCTTTTTTTTTTTTTTGAGACGGAGTAGTAATAGGATCCTTTGCTTAATGTTGTCACTATTGTTATTGGTTAACATTATTCACTTACTAAAACAAATTTAACTATGGTTTGTAATCCGTATTCGGCATGCTTTCATCCTTCCCTGCCACTCTGCAAAGAATGCTGACCAGTGAAGCGCTAGGTGGGACCTGATTGAGAAAATGAGAAGCCTAGCAGAGGAATGATGGTCGACACGTGGACATGTAACTAAATCCTACGTCTAGTAAAATTTGCAATATCCAGGTCCTTGTATGTGTTATCTTAGTCTTCCTAAATTTAAACTCCACGCATGCACCTGGTGTCCGTGTGATATGTTTTCCTGCCACGTGTCAATCATACACCATGGGGTGCACAGGAACTTTGGTGCACCCCGGGGTGCACCAATTAATTTCCCTAGCAGAGCAGAGGAGGAAGATTGCTCAGAAAAAAAAAAATGAAAGGAGTGGGTCCACACTGTCAGTCCCTACTCGAGTAGCGAAAACCCTCTGCCCTCTCGCATGTCGCATCGCATCTAAACCCTTCTCATCCCCACCTCTCCCGCGGATCGCTTGCCGCCGCCTCCGCCGCCGCCGCCGGTAACTCCCTGTCCTCTCCATCCTCGAATCGGACTCTTCCGGTGCCCGGATTCCCTGATCCGACCCGTTGTGCTGCAGGACGCCGCCACCGCCACCGCCGTGATGTTGTCGCTGTCGAGGGCGCTTGGGAGGCGGCTCTTCTCTTCCGCCGCCGCCGCTTCGGATTCCGCCGCGGCCGCTTCGACGTCGGCGGTGAGGGAAGGCGCAGAATCCCGCTCGAGGAGTTTTTCGAGGTCGAGCGGAGCACCGAGGAGGGACAAGCCCTCCCCACTACGGTATTCATTCTCCCTCGCGCGGCGGATCTGTTTGGAGTTTTCGTTGATTAGTATTGTGGGTGTGACACGAAGCCAACCTATAGAGGCCTTGTTCGATTAATTGGGGGGATTTTGAATTGTGTGCTGTTGATTTAAGTGCACTATTGCGCCTGATGCGAGTTCGAATTGGTCAATGCTCACTCATTTGCATACGCTCTACTCTAGAACAAAGCCAGTATGTGTGTGTTCTTTGGGAAATTAAGATTGCTGTGTACTGGCTAACATTCGATATCCGAATCACTAACTGTAAGTCAGCCGTATACTTGGCTGACATTTATATCTGAATCATTAGCTGTAAGCCCCATACGAGTTAGAAGTAGGGTAGTACATGTGCTTCCATTTATTCCTTTGATAAATACTACTAGGCATAACTGAAGGTTATGTTTTGTGAGGAACTTCCAAAGCGGTGTTGGCAAATGGGCTTTGTTTGCTCTGGGTAGATTATTGGCCCGCTGTTGCTTGTGTTCCAGTAAACCTTAGGATATGAACATGTGATCGAGGCAGTTTCCTTGTTTGTGTTACTGAAATGTTTGTACCTGCTTGCCTTCATACTGCAAATACTACTCATGTAGCTGTTGACAAGCTGGTCCTGTCCTTATGGTCATTTTGGGCCCGCTTGGTTTGAGACCAAATTTTTCCATGCCAAAGCCAAAGATTTGGCAAGCAAAAGTTCGGCAAAACAATCTCAGTGGTTGGCAAATGTGAGAGGTTGGCAAGTTTTGGTAGCGGACCAAATAACAGCCAAAATCATGTCGTGGCAAATTTTGGAAGTCATAACTTTAGGATACTCTGCGCTGTTGTTTCTACACATTTTTTAGTGTATTGAACACAACTTCTTTAGAAAGCTTACTCTTTCCCTTTTCTTTGTTGCGTCAATTGCTAGGTCGCAGTTGGAAGGCTTCTGAGTTGCGTCTAAAATCTTGGGATGACCTTCAGAAGCTGTGGTATGTTCTTCAAAAGGAAAAGAACATGCTAATGACACAGCGTCAGATGCTGCATTCAGAGAGCATGCATTTTCCAAATCGAACGAATTTCAAGGTATCTGACTGCCAACAATAGTAACACCACTGTATTTGCTTTCTGCAGAATCATTTTGATGTCATGTCTAACAATAGTTAGAATCATTTCCAAATAACCATGGCATGCTTTGTTAGATGATGGGTTGTTTAATCTTTAATCTGTTGGTGTGAAGCCATGTCATTACATTTCTTTTGTGTACAAAAGTTTACCCTTCACAAATCGAAATATTTTTTTCCACTTGTCCTGGCCCTGCCTTGGTTTTTTGTGTTTCCTCATTGTTTACATTTGGGATTTTATTTTCATGAGCTTCCTAGTTATTATCGGCCTTGCATAATTGTAAATATAGCATACTGCATACTAAACACTACTTTTCCTATTGATCTCCAAAGCACAATCCAATACATTTGATTAAACTGAGTGGGTTCTCTTTTATTTTTTTGTATTATAGTAAATAGTACTCTTGAATCTGGGGTACCTGACAACCGAACCATGTAACCAATGTCTACAAGTCAAGTTCATGTCTTAAAAGACAATGGCTCATAACTCACAATAGTATCCTGTTAGTCACCAGCATATACAGATAGACTTGACAATTAAATTTTGTTTGGGGAACATGAGAATTATTAAAAACAAATATCAGAAGCAACGGCAGCATGTCCAATGTGACTTAACCATGTAAAAAATAATTATTAATATTTTTAAATATACCAAAGAAAAATACACGTCCCCTCTGAAACAGTGTTCTTGTTGACGGCCTCTTGAGCATATGTTATTTTTTTCCATGCTATTTATTTTCTACATCTGATACTTGATGATTTTTTTTTTTGCTTTAAATAATTTCAGGTAAAAAAATCTATGTGCCGGATAAAGCATGTCTTGACTGAGAGGGCTATAGCTGAGCCTGATCCAAGAAGATCTTCGGAAATGAAGCGGATGATAAATGCCATGTGATTCACTCACATGCATTCCCGGTCGTGGGACTAGGGATGAAGGATGATTGGCAGTTAGAGAAAGATTTGCTTGCTTCTGTTGTATGTTTATCAGAAGACGTGTCAGACCAAATCTTTTAGATACCCATGATATATGCTTGCAAAATTTTGTTGACAATAACATATTCGATCCAATAATTGACCCTTAGCTTTTTTTGTAATGTGATTTCCAATTTGGTCCTTAATTTGGTTCGGTTCAACTGCTCGTTTGAGCAGCAGTGCTGGAATTTTTTACCTGCAGGTATGCAAGGCGTTTAATGAGTCCACATTCTTCTGTCATTTTTCTAAAACTGGTTTGGTTTAAACCAAAACTTCGTAACAAAATGATGTCCGGTTGTGGTGTCTACATACAAAAACCAGTGGATATATTTTCTGGGCTACAAACCTTACTATGCTCTAATTCGAACATGCAAAGGTCAGAGAACTAGAAGTTTTAGGATTTATTCTTCAAATTTAAAAACATGCGTACAAGAACTAGTACATTTTGAGGTTTTTAGCTGTATTAATAATGTTTCATTCTCTTCATGCTTGTGTTACTTATGTCATGTTTAGTTGTGTTGCCCACAGCATGTTGACATGGTTAGTTGTTTCAGCACAGTCGGTTTGATTGAAGTTTATATCGCATAATGCTCTTCTTAATGGACATGCTATGCAACCACGTTGCTCATGAGATGAGATTGTACACTCAAGAATCAGTGCAACCAGTTATGTTACCCTAAAATTCTAGTAACTTTTTTTTTTTTTTTTTTTGAGCAAAAGCTTCTAGTAAGTAAATGACTGTTAGCACCCGAGCTCGTGCGTGCTGGGCTGGCAAGAAAATGACTTTACGGCCCATATATGCATCTCTTCCTTTATTATTCCCTTCACTCTGCATTTGTGGTGATCATATAATTGAGCCTCAATGTGGTTGTCAATTCAAACAACAATTTTGTATATTTGTGCGTCCACATTTGTGGTGAAGAAATCAGTGAACGAACTAATTATAAATAAAGCATGTGAGAGGCTCACTGCGCACAACAGTAACTGTGTGTTTGAACGAGGTTTGGCGAAATTCATCGGATGCGCTCCACGGGTGGAAATTCGTGTACCACACACGTGAAAAGCATGAGTAGAATCAGCTTTTGGAAACAATTAATATTTGCTTCGTTCTGTTGTACTGTACATACTGACCACACCTCGTCCTAACTAGCAGTATGGCAATTGCATCCTCGGATCGGATCTTGATCAGCTTTGGTATGTAGCTGCTGGCCCATGCATAAACCATGTGCCAGTGACATTTTTTTTTTTTTTGGCACGAATAATCCCCATTCATGCATGCCAGCTTCTCCTGATCACTTGGGACAGCGGCCATATGCAGTGCAAGCAGGTAGCAGGCGAACCCTGTACCTGTGTAGCCGATCGATCGATCGACCGATCGTATCGACGACGACGATGCCTCTGGAACTCTCTCGGCACCGCCGGTTGCAGCCATCGCTGTCATCGGCCGTTCGTCATCCGGCGGCGATTCGATCGATCGGTTGGCTGCCATCCCGGCTTTGAAAAACGCAGTGGCGGGCAGGGGGGGCGGGACCGTCAAATAAATTGCCTAGCTGCTGGAAGACCGACGAAAAAACATGCAATGTGTTGGCATGCATGCATTCCAACACACCTTCGTTCGGAGGTGTCAGATTTTTTTGGATGATATAGTAATGTTTTCCTCTGTTCTATATTCCAAATTTTTTTTAAAAAGTTTTGAGCTTCAATAAAGCTAAAATGGCTTACGTTAGTAGAGGAAATACTTTTATATTTCAAGGAGAAGAGGAATTTTCATAAAAATATGGTACTACTATTGTTGGTTTTCCCAGTCAACCGACAGTGTTGGTGTTGAAAATGGACAGTAATCGATGTTGCCTCTGAACCCTATATAAAATATATGTAGTTAACATATGCAAAGAGCTATAGAAAACCAACAATCCCTCTGTTTTATGGAAATAGAAAAATGACGAACTGTTTCTTCTTTGAAAAGTAAAGAAGAAATGGAGATGGATGTTACTATTCTTTCCTCTGTTCTATATCTTTTTTTTTTTTTTTGAAGACATGTTTTTTTTTTTCAATAAGCGAAGGCAGTTTTACAAAAGACATGGACTGATATCCCTGGAAGAGATGACCATGGAAACTAATCCCTCTGTTCTATATCAATATACAAAGAGAGCTACCGCTAAAAAGAAACAACCGGACTCTTTCTCATATTCACAAGGGTGAAATCACCACTACGTCCTGTACACCTAACCCAGGATGACGGCGAAGACATGATTTTTTTCCTGATGTATTAACAAGACAACAAGTATTAAGCTGGGCGCCGTTTTGGGTTGCAAGAATAAGAAGTTTGACACGATTTGGAAAATACGTAAAAGATTTAAATCTCCAAATAAGCCAAAACTAGATCAAAGGCTTTTCCAATGATACTAATTATGTAATATAAATATTAATCTAATTTTAATATATAACCACGTAGATGCTGGGGTCTAAAGGCGTTTACCACCAAGACAAGATAGATAGAGAGATGACCATAAAAAGACATTGGCAAAGTGATTCCGTGGGGGCATTCGCCATCTCGGTAAATCTGTCCATTTTTCACCTGGGACCCAATCATTGCCACGTGTGCTGAATCAACAAGACAACTTAAGCTGGGACTCGCTCTGCTACGTGTACCAAGAATAAGATTGCACGACTGGCCTTCATTTCTCGAGACACAACAAGCCAACGGAGACAAGGCTTTGGGACACATGGGCCGTCCGGCCCCACCATCTCTTCTGTAATAGGCGTTTACCACCAAGACAAGGCAACCATTAGTGATTATTCGCCTGCGCGTGTCATTTTCTCCCAATTTCACATAACACGCCTCCCCCCACCTCGTTTTTCTGCTACGTGTACCTTAATGATTCACTCGTTGCTTCTTTTCTATAATTCATCGGAGATGGGAAATGCCGGCCGGCCTTGCATCTCTTCTGTAATAAACATTTTAACAGTAAAGCAGGTAACCATTAGTTATTAGTAGTCAAGGAAAATGTACATACTTTATTGGCTAGGTTGAATTTTGTAGGCGTCTAGTATCTTCTTAATGAAATAAGGGTGAGTGATCCGATCATGATATTTTTTTAGGTATCTTGGAACTTCTCCATGTTCTGAATATTAGTTTTGTGATTTTTTTTTGTTCTCCATAAACTTAAAGTATCTCCTTTCATTGGAAAAAAAATGCCGAGAGTTTCAGTACTAACCACAATTTTACATGAATTTTTTGGGGTATGCATCTTATATATGTATAGTTTGGCGTGGACGCAGCATTTTTGGCAAGCAGTCCATGGAGCACTGATTATTGTCTGATTCCTTTTCCTTGCAAGAATCCAACAACAGACCTGGATAAACATGAATGAGTTTTGGTGTGGCCAGATTCTTTGAGAGATTCTGATTCTTACGTAAGGAGATACTACTACAGGGAAATATATGGAGATACTACACAAGTGACTTTCCCTGAATTATTTGACAATTAAGTTACTTGGGCACAATGATGACTCTTGAATTTTGCATCACGGCCCTCCATCAAGTTGATATTCTGAATAATCGTGGCTCTCTGTTTACAGTAAGTTTACTAACTTTCACCATCAGCGGATTAGGCTGACAACAATTCTCAATCAATCATTTTCTACAACTACATGAGAATGTTGATGGATGGTACAAAAGACAAAATGTTTTTCTCTATGAAAGAAGATGAGACCTCTAATGGTGCGAAAGGGCTGAAGTTAATAACCTAAGATGGTATCCAAATTTTCCATTTGGTTGATAATGAGAAATAAGCGTACACAATAGAAACCTTTCAGCTGAGTATTAGAACAAGAAGATGGATTGTAATAGTGGGTGATGCTCAATTGAAAGCATAGATCACAAACTATATCAAAAGTGTTGTTTGGTTCATTTGAAGAAAATAATTTTAGTTTCCGAAAAGACTAGACAAATGACATTTCCCAGCAGGTGACCGAGGAGGATACACGCCATATATATACTTAACACTCGTTATAATATTGTGAGAATGGAAAGTTTGCTAGATCATCAGCGCAGTATCACTGTATATATATATATGTAATAACGTAGCCTCTTCTATTTTTTTCTAATAAAACATCTAGTTGTTGAGTAGTAGTACTATAATAATTGTCCTAACGGTTACGTAATCTCTCCGAAACCAAAAACCAAAAACTAAAAAAAAAAATAAAAAAAAAGACTAGAGTCACTTCAAGAGGGCAAGTTGCGGTGCCGTACCATTGATTGCCACACTGTGTCCTCTGCGTCCCATCATCCGCGATCATCTTCCTTTCCAAGAGTCACATCCAGTCGCTTTTCTCTCTTTAATATTTTTGTCAAATAATTCAGAAAAAAAAATTTATTCAATGATTATAGAAACAGGAGGCAACTAACATTAAGACTACCTTTTAATGATCGATAATAAGAGATCGATGCACACACAATTGCACATGTTTTTTGTCGCTTTTTTGTTTGTTTTCTATTAAGGGTGTATATGCGTGGTTAATTAGTGTAGCACCACGAACTGCACAAGTAAGCGGCAGTACCATTTTGCTAGCACGTGTGTTTGATGATCTCTCAATTCATGATTTTAAGCTTCACTTATCTGTCGGCAACGAGACAATAAGGAGCTAGCAGTAGGTGGCTAGCTAGGCCCTCACCTTTTGGATCAATAGTTTATAGTCAATATTACTCCCTCCGTCTAAATAGAAAACCGTGTTTCCCTCATAAACTGGACACATATAAAGGGGCCGGAGGGAGTATCTGGCTACTTTTAAGTTAATTGTTATTTCCATCAAAGATCGAGCTAAAAGGTGTATGGATTGACGGTTTTATCTATAATGCCCTTCACCTTTTAGAGATATGTGGGATGGAAAATGGTCTTTAGCGATCTATATTAGTTAGGTTAGAGACAACTATAGTGAGATACTAGTTGTTAGCTAAGGCTTTGTTTGGCGGAGCTTCTCCACCGGCCGAGGAGTCCTTTGCAGTCGTTTCATGCCAAACATGGTAAAACATAACGGTTTCACCGGGGAAGCCCTTAAATCATGCTCTCACAAAGTTTTAAGGTGGGATAAGAGCCAAAAATAGCAGCTTCACCTGGGTCCACCTCATCTTGTATGCTGTTCTATGAGGGTATGTTTTAAGGAAGGAACTATTTTGCCTGAATGACTTACCAAGATGGCTCCAACTTTATGGAGTTGAAGCTAAAAAGCGGCTTCACTAGTGAAGTGGAGCCGTATCAAGCTGTAACACTCCGCCCTCCAAAGCCACACCGCACGGCCCTTCCGGGTGTCACACAAACAGAGCCTAAAAATGTTTAGCTAACAATTAGCTAGGCGCGCTTGTTTGGATCCATCTTTGGTTACTTTATATAGCTAACTCTTAGTTGAGTGAATATCCAAACACAAGACCAATAATGTGACGAGAAAAAGAGAGAAAGGACATGTTAATTGTTACATTTGCCAAGTGATCAAAGAGAGAGAATGCACGCTATAGTGACTTAGCTTAATGCTGGTATGAATTCATGCAGGGTGATTTAAAGTTAATGGTAGAGGGTTACATATGTTTACATTGATTAAGTGCACAATTGCGCAACTAGCTTGGATTCTTCTCATTCCCTTTACTCTATTGGCCTACTCTAAAGCTAAAAGCTCATTTGAGTTTTGTAGTTGCCAAAAACAAGTTTTTCCACCACGAGTGATCTGTGTACTCCCTCCGTCTAAAAAAGAATCAATTTCTAGCAACTTTAGGACAAATTAGCAAAGAAGATAAAAGACCATGCTACCCCTCATTAAACTGCAAAATTTGCTAGAAACCAATAAGCACGCGTCTGAGGCCTATGATACTCTAGTTGTATTGGCAAGGGAAAGAAGATGCTATGGGAATGTTTGGAATGAAATAGCTTTGGAAAGGCAGGATCTGGCGATGAAAGTGGGCGAGCGAGAACTAGGATAGGGATCAGATTGGGAGCGGGTTAGATGCAACCGTCGAATCGACTTGAAGTAATTAACAAATCCTAAGGCAAAGGGGCGAGAAACGCAAGGCCAAGCCACTCTTCCTCGGGGCGGTCAAATAATGGGAAAAATTGGATTCAATTGTCTACCAAAAGGGGTCTATAACCGATCCAAGCGGTTTATGTACTGCAGACGATTTGACCGACCCCTGCTCCCTACCCAATAGCTAATCGATTCTGAAAAGCCTAATTAAGTAGTGTCATTTGGAGTATCAATAGTGAGGCAAAGAGAGGTTATCTTAAATGCAACCCGGACTACGAGAGAGAGAGAGAGAGAGAGAGAGAGAGAGAGAGAGAGAGAGAGATTAATGTGAATTGGTGGACCACTCACCTCTATAAATTGATTCTTTTTTAGAAATAAATTGATTCTTTTTTTAGATGGAGGGAGTATTATATCTTTGTCTATGGTTGGTTGACACCATGACCTCGAGCTATATATATATGAGCCCAACATATATAAGCTAGTATTTTATCTTGTACAATTCACACATTTACATCCCCGCTTTGTTTTTTAATGGCTCTATCATGTCTCCTTTTCGTCGCGAGATATCAAAGTTTTTCCATTAGCTCTATAGATCACGCCTTCATTAGTTGCCACTAATCTTATCTTGTGAACTTTCTATGCTAGCTTATTTTCTCATATTGATATTGTTTCGTTTTTCAACCGTGTTTGCATATGTAAAAAGATATTTCGAAATGCAACTTGAATAGCCTTTTAATATTCAAGACAAAGATTCAATAACTTGACCTAACATAAAGAAGCTATTTTCGCAATAATAGAATGTGTTGGTAATAGTGAAATAGAATGAAGGTTATATTTCTAGGAATTTTCTAGAGAAAACAACTTGCACGATCGATGCATTTAGTTTATGATGTTCACGTCCATATCAAAATTAACCCGCTTCCTCTATTCATCACATATACAAATTAGCGAATCCACAAGGGTGTGTCTGCAAAACAGACCACACATTGCTTTTTAATCAACACACTACATAATTATATATGTAAATCTCATATATATTCACCAAGAGAGATCGACGAAGAGGTAGATAGATGACGAGAGGAAAACCTCTCATCTATCTCTCGTCTCGGCAGCAGCAGTGACCGGCCGGAGAGTTAGCCACTGTCGTATTCGTATAAGAGACCACCAGCCACAGCTAGGGGCCGGCGTGCGTGTAGTAGTAGCTCAACAGAATCGCCGCCAGGCCAGCAGCGGCCAGCAGCTGAGCTAGCTTTTGCCAACGCCCCGGCCGGCGGCTCGATCACGTTTGCAGCGTGATCGATCATATCGAGCGCCGCCACACCTCCCCTCTTGCAGCAAGCTAGCTACTCCTACTGGCTACTCGATCGCAAGTTGCAACTACTCGAGCTAACTGGGCGGCCGGCAGGTAGAAGAAGAGCGAGGTAGATCACGGCTCACGGGCGGCGGTTGACGGCCGACGGCGGCGCGTGGGAACGACGCATATAAATATATATGGGCAACGCCCTGGGGTGCACGGGCTCGGCGAGCGGCTGGCGGCCGCCGCGAGGGACGGCGACGCGGCGGAGGTGCGCCGGCTGCTGCAGGAAAACCCGGGGCTCGCACGATGCGCCGCCTTCGGCAGCCTCAACTCGCCGCTCCACCTCGCCGCCGCCAAAGGCCACCACGAGGTACGTGCCGTACGCCGGAGCACTGCTGCACTATGCATGATCGCGAGCTGCTTGATTGCTGTTTTCACCTCTAAAACTCCGTTTGGCGCTGAGAGCTAGCAAAGCGCTCTCTCTTAGTAATATAGAAGTATATATGTAATTATTTTTTCTTTGTTAATCTTTGTTACCGATCTTGCTTTTTTATATGATGAATAATATATTTTTTGAAGTTTTATGATGAATAATATATAGTTGGTGCGTGCAACTTTTTTTGTGCAACTTAATTGGTAATAGAGTCACCAAAAAGTGGTAAGTAGTTTTAGCTTTAGCTAAATCAATGCGTCACATCTTGAGCTTGAGGAAACGTGAACACAACGATAAGAGTATGTGAGCATGCCCCAATCTTTCCTTGTCTATTTTGACTTTTTTGGCACACAGGTTCTTCCAGCAGTGCAAAATTTTGGAGATCGTAATAATTAAAATTTCACACATGTTAGGTAATAGTAGTAGTATAGTAGCAGCAGCACCACTAAATAGTCAATAAAACGTGGCCATGGGTACAGTAGGTCCCTTCTTGACATTTTTGGTTCATATATATGTAGGTTCATTGCTAGCTATATATATATATATAATAACTCCTAAATTTCATAAAAAATATTTTACAGAGAATGTTTTTCCTCGCATTCTAATGGATCGATCATAGGTCTTACTCTCTTGGCAATTCTGATCTCAATTAAAACGTTTTGAGATAAATTCGTGAGGTGACACCAGACCTAATATAAAAGAAAAAACTTTTTGCCGAAACCATATATAGCCATGCATATATACATCCAAAATCCAACCAAAACCATTTCGCTACATTAGCATGTGACGAACGGAAGAAGCAACCCGTGACGTTTTTATTACAAGATGTAACGTTTTTTTTTTTTTTTTGAGTAATTACAAGATGTAACGTTGATCATCAAGTGGCCAGCTAATACGGATTGCTATTTGTTGCCAACGTGCTGGCACGATGAGAGCGCGATGACGACAGCTGGTAATAGTAGATCCAGCTCTTTTGTTTAATTGTGCTTGCACTCACAATTAATAACTTGGACAGTGACACAAAATCTACCGCTACACGTAATTTTCCTTCCAGGGAATTTGAAAGTGCCATCTCGTTTGAAAATAAATTCTTTCAAACTTCAACATTTCCCCACCACTAGGCAACAATTAATAATAAAAAGAAACGAAAACGAAATGATTGTACTCTTGTCTCTTGGGGTGCACTCAAATATCACATACCATTCATACATGTTACTATCAGGGCATGCTAATTTTTGTGCCAGTAGGCAATCAAATGCATCAGTAGGCAATCAAATGCATCAGTAGACAATCAAAGCAAAAGGACATGCATGTGTGACATTAATTATTTTCATACACAATAAGTCAGCTGACGTTGATCAAAGTACTTCCTATAAGCAAAACGGTTGGGACGTACAGACAACAGATTTAAACTCTGGTGTGTACCCCTGCTGTCTTGTGATTCAGATTTCGTCCTAATCCAACTCATGTATGTATGTTTGTAACAATGTTCATCACCAGATCGCTGCATTGCTGCTGGAGAATGGAGCAGACGTGAATGCTAGGAACATTTACGGTCAGGTAATAATCCAATTAAACCGCTCCGATCCATCCAACGCAATTCTATATTATTATTATCTAATATAATAACCGTGGAAGATTGCACGGCTCGACCAGGTCGAGTCGAGTTGTTGACCATCCTGGTCGAGCCGCGCAATGTTCCACGTGCCGAGAACAATGTCGAACATTGCCCACCAAATTATTTTTCTTGTGCATTGTGTTTAAATAAATAAATTGAATCCTGTCAGTCTCATGTTTTAATTTGACACAAGACGTGGGTCAAAATTGCATTGCAGACGGCGTTGATGCAGGCGTGCCGGTTCGGCCACTGGGAGGTGGTTCAGACGCTGCTGGTTTTCAGATGCAACGTGAGTCAATGCACCACAGTGATCGTTGCAATTTGCAATGCTGGCTGGCTGGTTGGTTGGTAGGTTGGTGTGGTCACAACTAACTGATGGTGTATGTTTGACTTGGCCACGTACGGTGCTGTGCTGGCTCAACAGGTGTCCAAGGTGGACAGCCTGAGCAGCCGGACGGCGCTGCACCTGGCGGCGGCGGGCGGCCACGTCAAGTGCGCGCGCTTGCTGCTGGCCGGCAGCAACAAGCTCGTGAACAAGGCGGCCAACGGCGGCGTGACGGCACTCCACCTGGCGGCGCTGCACGGGCACGCCGACTGCGTGCACCTGCTCATCGACGAGCGCGCCGACGTCGCCGCAGCCACGCTGCCCTGCGCCGCGTCGCCAATGGCGTCCATCGGCGCCGGGAGCACGCCGCTGCACTACGCTGCTGCCGGCGGCGAGGTCAAAGTGCTGCCAGATCCTCGTGTCCCGAGGCGCCGACAGGACCGTCGTCAACTGCAACGGGTAATGCAACTGATCGAATTGAGCTCTGGCTTTCTCGTTCGTGCGTCCATGTCGTCGGCCGCCCGCCGGCCAGTCAGGCGCCGGTCACCGTCCCGTGATCCCGTCCCATGACACTCGGATTATTCTCGGCTAGTCAGGTGGCTACCGGTGGACGTGGCCAGAACGTGGGGATGCCACTGGCTGGAGCACGTCCTGTCACCCAAGTCTCACCTGCCCATCCCCAAGTTCCCGCCCTCCGCCTACCTCTCGTCGCCGCTCGCCAGCGTGCTCACCCTCGCAAGGTACCTCTACCCGGTCCATCGCCGCCGTTTCAGTAAAAAAACAGTGACAACCATCACGGGCGGTTTCTGAATATATGGATGGATGGATGGGACGTGCAGGGATTGCGGCCTGGTCCTGAACACGTCGCCGCCGGAGGACCTGGACGACGACGGCATCGACGACGGCGACGCCTGCGCAGTCTGCCTGGAGAGACCCTGCACCGTCGCAGCTGAAGGTTCGTTCGTTAAAAATCTCTATACTAGGTAGTTAAAACTCTCTTCTTGGAGATGCTAACCCTGTTCGTTGGTTGGTTGGTTCGTTCGTCACAGTGTGCGGGCACGAGCTGTGCGTCAAGTGCGCGCTGGACCTGTGCTCGGTGATCAAGTCTACGACGTGCCGGGGATCGCCGGCACCATCCCATGCCCGCTCTGCCGGAGCGGCATCGCCTCGTTCAGGAGACGGGCCGAGGCCGAGCCTGACGTGACCGCCGGCCGCCGCCGTGGCGCCGGCGACCACCAGGCGTCGTCCAGCCCGGAGAAGAAACGGAGCACGGATTCGGACCAGGAAATCCTCCCCTTCTACTGCGCTCCTCCTCCTGCCGTCCTGTCCTGAGTCCTGACCGTGCAGGATGCAGAGAAATCTGCAGGAACCAGGATGCAGCAGAGACAGACAGATTGTTTGGTTCTGTTTGCTGATGCTTGCCGACACGGCACTGGTGGATCTTATTTTTATTTTATTTTATTTTTTATGGTGGTTCACATGGCATTAGCTAGTGTAACATATTGGTTTGTTGTAGAACGGGTGTAGAAACAAGGAAAAACATTCTTTTTGTTGTAAAAATTGGGGTTGGTTGGTTTGGGGCGTTTTGACTCATGATCCTTTCACTCTGAATATATAGCACCTTTAATTTGTGGACGAATTGGTGGCATGGAGACATGAATGAAAATTTCATATACCTATATATAGACTCTGCTTGATGCAAGCATGCCAAATTTTACAAGCACTGTTGGAGTGCATTGTGATTATTTGAGGGTAAAGGTTAACATCCCAATTCAGGTAAAAGTAGATACAGTACAGGTGACTGGATGATGAGGGCTGTGTTAACTTCTCTCCAAAAATTTTCTGCACTCCCATCAAATCGAACCATTAAATACATTAAAAGACGCATGCCCGATCACTGAAATGTAGGTAAAAACTAATTACACAGTTTAGATGTACATTGCGAGATGATTCTTTTGAGCCTAGTTACGCCATGGTAGGATAATATTACCACAAACAAACGAAACGTGCTACAATGCTTTTCTGTTCGCTACGGTGCTTTTTACTGCAATTTTTTAGAAATCCCACAAAATTCGGCACCATTTTTTTGGCATCTAAACACAGCCGAGATAGATGTTCAGCAAAAAAAAAGTAGATACTTTGTAAATGATGAGATAGATGTTCAGCAAAAAAAAATCAGAAATCTGAAAGTGAATCTTAGCACTAGAGTTGTGGCACCAACTCTTCAGTCCTTGGTGCCCGGATGCTTTGAAAGCACTGCAGTCTGATGACAATGGCTCTCCATCTGTCCCCAAGAGCGACAGGACTAAGACTGTAGCTTTGGAAAATATTTCCCAAGCATGGATTGTCGTTGTTGAAAAGGCTTAGCATACAGTCAATCATCCCTTTGTTTGGTTTTGCTTTTTGAGAGCTAAAATAACAACAAGAGGTGAGATCAGGTGGGGCATTGCCCCTCCGGTGACCTTTCAAAAAAAAAAAAAAAAAAAAAAAAAAAAGAGAGAACTGTAACAAGAGTTGGTTGTTACAGGTGAGAACTTATTGATTCAGTGCCATCACCGCTGCAATAGAGAAGCAACAAAAGCTTTGCTTCTCCATCATCCCTGAGAAGCCATTGTCTGTCCTTAGGTTGTTGCTGGGTGTATCACCACCGGTGACACAACAAAAGTTACAGCATCTGAAGCTGGCTCCCGTCTCTAGGCTTGGTGTCCCATAGCTATGTCGGCTTGCGGGCCGGCCTTATTCAACTTCTTGGTAAGGTGGTCAGATTAAGATGGATAATAATGCTAGGTTTAGTGCCCCACGGCTACGCCATCCTTGTTCAACTTCTTCATCTCTGAATTCATCAGGCAGGACACCATCACCTTTCCTTTCTCCACATCATGCTACCTGCCCTAGCTAGTTATAGCTGCAGATGAGTAGCATAGATCTGCAGCAGGGCAAGGTAACGGCGACGGGCCTGATGGATTTAGAAACCATCATCAAGAAGTTGCACAAGGTCAGCAGGCTTATGCAGTTGTGGGCCGCCAAAACTAGCATCGTGGCCAGCATACTAATGGATCTGACCACCTACATCGAGAAAAACTGAACAGGGCCGGCAAAGCCCACGAAGCTGTGGGGCACCAAGCCTAGTGTTGTGAGCCAGCTTCACGAACTGTAGTTTGGCTGGCTATAGTGATGGTTCAAGCGACAAAGGACCAATGAGATCCACAACATTGGGATGTGGGGCGTCGGCCTGCTCCTCATCGGCAGGATGATGCTCGCCGTCCTTGCCGTCGAGTGCGGGACACCGGGTGCTGGCGGCCTGCACGGCGCCGCCCGCAGCGTTCGTCTGACTCGTGGGGTTCTGGGTCTGCCTTGCTCGTACATATGGCGCGACAGCAGCGATGGTGGCGACGCATTGGACTTGGACGGATACGGTGTCACAGCATACTGATATCATCTACCCCTATCTCCGATAATGGCGCGGACGGCGGCGAGCCTTCGAAATCATATATTCTTCGGTTTTGCTATATAGTCTTTGCTAAAATAGATAGAGTTTTTTTGTCACAAGTGAGTGGGAAAAAGCTTTCCCTTTAGCTAGAGTTAAAGGGTTAGAAAAAGTCCCAAGTGACCATAACCCACTACTAATAGACTCAGGAGATAATCTATCACTGCCTAAAAAGCAATTTAGGTTTGAAAAGTGGTGGATACATAAAGAAAGCTTTGCCAAAGTAGTAGAAAAAGTATGGTCATAGCCATGTCAAGCAACCTGTATCTGGCAATTTAGATCAGAACTTTTAAGAAGGGTGGTATGAGGATGGGCTGCTAATGAAATAGCTATTATGAATAAGATTAAAAGTAGACCTAGCACTAAAGTAGACCTCTGCCACCCGCGCTCGCAACTGATGTCCACTCCGGTGGCTAGGTTCACCTCACATTCCCCTCCTCTGCATTCGTTGTCCACTCCGGCAGCCAGGTTCGTCGCGCACCCCCTACTCCTCCGCATCTGCCGTCCAATCCGGCGACCGATGGTTGCGCCACACGTCGCTCTGCTCTATCCGCATTCATCGTCGACTCCGGCTTCCGGGTTCGCATCGCCTTCGCCTACTCCACAACCGACTTCCACTGCGGCAGCCGTCTTCGTCGCCGTCCTCTTGTCCCTCGACACGCGCGTTTGCTCCCGATGCCTACACCTACTCCGTGCCCTATGCGGTCAGCGAGGCGTCGTCGTTGCGGCGTACGCCCACCCCGATTCTGCCTAAGTCGACGACGCTGCTCCCTCCGCCTCTGTGCTATGGATGGTGTCGTTCGTCACCTGAAGGGCTTTGACGCAATCCGCAGCCGTGGCTTTTGTTGTTGTTGTTTGCAGGGCGAAACATTTTTTTTGTTTTCAAGGGTTTCAATATTTTGTTTTTAGTGTTTCAGAAGGTTTTTAAGCTATGTTTCCACTGTTTACATGGATGTTGTCAAAATAGATCTCCCGTGTTTCAAGTGTTTCAATATCGTGTTTCAGATGTTCTCGAAGCCATGTTTCAAATGTCGTGTTTGGATGTTCTCAAAGCCATGTTTCAAGTGTTTCAAAAGTTTTCATTTGGAAGTTTCAAAAGTAGATCTCGGTGTTGAGACTGTTCCAATGGTTGTACGTGAATGTTTCAAACACAAGTTTTAAATGTTTCATATACTTTTAGATGCTTATGTTTTAGAAGTTTTATCCTAGATGTTTCACCTGTTGTTAAACCGCATGTTTGCAGAGGGTTTGTATGTTTTAAAAATAGATCGAATCGATTGCTCTCCTCTCCCTTTTTTTTTTTTTTGCCACTTTCTCTTTTTCGTGACTAGCGCCACGGAACCAATGGAGACGTTCGTTCAGTGAGGGAGATGGGGTGTTCGTTTAGTGAGGAGACGGGGGGGGTCAGTGGACCGGGCAGCGTCGCGGTATCCGGACGTCCGGCGCAAAGTGTCCCCCAAACCAAATCATTTGTAGTAAGAGAACGAGCACTAGCTCGGCTGGCTAGCGCTGCAGGTGTGCACGCAGCCCACCAGCGTTCGAACCCCAGGTTCAGCGGTGGTGTTCTCACCGGATTTATTCCCATAATAATTTCAGTCGAGCCTCTCAATGCGTGGAGCCACAAAAAAGGTGGTGGCGCCCGTCGCCGGAGCCTCGATGACTCTAGTGATCTCAAGGACGCATCTTAATATCTGTGTATAGTTATAGGTCTAGTTATATGCAGGTAGTGTGTGTGAGGTGTGCGTGTGTGTGGTGTAGGTGTATGTGTGTGTATGAACAGATGCTACAACCGTATCCAGATGAGAGGTGTTAAAAAAAAATCATCGGTAGTAACAGGGCAACGAGACACCGGCTAGCTTGTATATACATCATCATCCATATATATTTTTATTACAAAAAGGCAATATATATATTTATTTAGACGGGCAGACGACGTGCAACACCACTCGGAGACGGAGGCTCCGACTCCGCGTCGCCGGCGTAGGTACGAGCAAGCCACACCCAAAAGGCGACGAGGCCGACGATGGTCTAATTCCGACTAGGATTCTGCATATGTCGATCGACCGAGATTTATATTATTGTTTTTGTTAAATCAACGATCGCAGTTGATATTTGTACAAAAGAGGATACTGTGGGTCCTCAAGAAAAGGTGAATAGCATTATCATGAGAAGAACCAAAAATGACTCCTGGCAAACATGTGTATAGCATTACCATGAATCCATAAATATTTCAGAAAAAAAAAGGTAACAATGGATCCTCAAGAAAAGGGTGCTACATTGTCTAGAAATCTAATTTCACGAGTGGGTCGGAAATAGAATGGAATATTCAGAATGCTTGAACAATGATTTTATTAAGAAATATAACTCACTAGAGAAAAATAAATGTTAGGTTGATTTCGTGTCAACAAATATTGCACATAACAATATGTAAGCCAAGAAGTTAACGATATAGATATAATAACAAGATAGTTTCGATTGATGTAGCAAGAACACATGTAGAGAAAATGCTTATCCTAAAAAAAACATGTACCATCCTAGAAAAGCCAGCGTCGGTGCTATTTGCATGGAGGACTGAACCCGTCATTGTTTAGATTGGGATAATTGCTTATTTGACCTTGAAAAAAACTTCATCTTGCTTGGCCCTTTCTTCCGAAGTTGCCTATTTGACCTCAAAACAAAAATTTCTTGCTTATTTGGCCTTTCGATGCTGTTTTCAAGGGTTAGCGGTGTTAAGTGACAGCAGCTAAAAAGTCCATTTTACCCCTGGCTGAAAAAAAAAACAGATATGAAGACCTTCTAATTTCACTCCTAATTAACAAATTAAAGTTATGGATGACAAATTTCATAGGACAAGATCCTGTCCCTCTACTAATTTCACTGTCTAATCTAACTCTAAGCAAAACTCTCAACCACTCGAATAAAAGCCCCAAATCATCTTGACCATAGCTATCATTTTTAGTCGAGGGCACATATATATCAACACTGGTTTTGATTTGGACATGGGGTACCTTTTAGTAGTTAGTCTCAAAAAAATACGTACTATATAGCAGACATTTACAATTATACTATCCATGTTGGACTTTCTTTCATGTACACCGGCCGGACCAGGTCCCACACGCCAGCCTCAGCGGCGGCCACATACATCCAGGTAGTTGCATGGAAGGCACCCCGTTTTGACCAACGCACTAGCTTCCTTTTCCAGCCGCTATTCCTATTCCTCGTCTCGTCGTGACGCGGGAAAAGCCCCGATCACGACCTGGTCCTAGTACCCAGCTCCGCTCATCGACGTCGACGGCAAAAATTCCACCGGTTTTCCACGGCTAGTCGTCGCCCCGGCCCTCACCGTGACGTGGCGCCCCACGACGACAAGGGCATCCCGACGACGGCGGACGCGGCCGCGGACGACGCGCCGGACACCGGGATGCCCATCGCCACGCGGCACCAGCCCTGCTGCACCGGCGCCGTCGCCGTGGCCGCGGTCACCGGCACTGTCGGAGCTGCACCACCAGCCGTCGTCGTCGTGGCCGGCGCGTCGTCGTCGCGGAGGCCGAGCACGCGCACGGCGAGGTGCACGACGCCGTGGCCCCAACCGCCCGGTGACGCGCCCCCATCGCGGCGCGGGCAGCGGAGCGAGTAGCTGAGCCGACGGGCGCGCGCGGCGGGCGGAGGCCGTCGAGCACGTCGGCGGCGGGGATGCCGCACCACCCCAGCGGCGTGGCGCCGACGAGCCGGCAGGCGGGCTCGGACAGCACGGAGACGTGGACGTGTGCGCGGCCCTCGAGGAATCCCGCGCCCACGGGGACGACGAGCGTGTCGCCCCACGCGTGCTCGCCGCCGCCAGGCGCGCCGCCCGCCACCGCCGTGCTGCAGGAGGCCGAGCCGCCCGGCGCGTCCGACGACGACACGGTCACGTACGGCCGCAGTCGGCGTGGCAACGGCGAGTAGGACGGCGGCAGGCGCAGCGAGTCCGCCGACAGAACCGTCACCTCCAGCGCGACGCCGTCGACGTCGTAGTCTCCGCTGCCGGCGGCGGCGCCGTTCTTGGTGGGCCGCAGGAACCGCAGCGACGACGACGACGACATGGCCATGGCCGTGCGGGCGCCCCTCGTCTGGTGCAGCAACAACAGGCAGTAAAGCGGGCGGGTGGCCTGGCGTGGCGGTTTATACGGTGGTGCATGGCGTGGAGAGGGTGTAGCCGGGGGAAATTATGAGGGAGGCGGGAGGAGGACGAGGAGCAGCTTCGTTGGCTCTCGCTCTCTCTTGCATTGCATCGGGGGAACGAAGCCGCACAGAAGGTTAACGAGCTAGCTCGGGAGATCGAAGGAAGAAGCCGCGCGAAGCCGCGCGCGTTAGTTCTGGGCGTCTTCGCGGAGCGATATGGCGATGGCGACACAAACCTTTCTCTAATATAATTCCATCGTTTTCTTCTCCCGGGAAGAAGAAGAGGTCTACTGCTGCATCTTCGACGCTTTGTCGTAAAATAAAAGGTTTTTGAATTCGCAGCCGTCGGCAGCTAGGCGGACGGTGGTGTGTGTTATTGCGAGGACTTGGAATTCAAATCAGACCGTCGATCGGAATGTTTCAAAAAAAAGAATTCAAACAGTCGGAATTGAATTCAAAACAGGAACTTGCGTACGCAGCCAGCTCTGGGGGCAGGAACAACGTACAGGATCGGCAAAATATAATAATCCTCGTGGAGTTGGAACCTACACGTATGACTTGTCCTGTACGTGTGACTGCTGTTTTGACGCTCTGACAGCGACGTACACGTCGTTCCTAGCAGCTAGAGTGATCTGTATGCAGTAGTATATCTGTACACGTAGAAAAATTAAAATACGCGGTAAATAAATGTGACGGCGGGTCAAAACTGATTTGCCAAAAGGTCGATGTAAATTAGATATTTCTTTCGAATAGAGATGAAGAGGGCAAGTTTTGTTGCTATAGTATACTGTTGATTATGGTTACATCAGCAGCAGGACGTGTCGTGCATCAAGAACGCATATGTTGGTGGGGTCAGTGATTACACACACTAAACACACCTGACCTAGCTAATCAATTGAGATGGTGGATATTTATTATTGGGAAAGCCGCATGATTTTTCTTGCGTATCGTTTTTCTTAGTAGTGGGCAGCATGAGTGATTAGCACCAATTAAAAGGTGGTAAAAACTGTAACATATATAAAACGACATGTTCTTCCATTTAAACCCAACAATATCGTTAGACTTGAAGTGGCACGCCTTTTCTTCCTCACGCATGAGGGACATAATCCACAATACAACTATCCGCATTTTGGAAGGCCCTAGGACAAAACTTTTTTTTTTTTTTTTTTTTTTTTGAGAATTACACACTCACCTCTATGAACACTTGCGTGAAGGCAAACCCTACCCATGAACACCTCTAAGTACTGAGCCGACGGATCTTGAAATTCACAAAGTCACCACGGACCCTCGGTGTCGACGGGGACATCGCCTACCATTAAATACATAGCGCCGATAATTTTGGAATAAATCTAGGAAAACGCGAGCACCGTTGCCAAGTCAAGGACTTAAACCCGAGTGGGCTGGTTACACCACAAGGAATCCAACCAACTAATCTAGGATCAATTCGTAGGCCTAGTACGAACTGTTTTTTTTTAGATTTCACAGTACAACGCAGACGCTTAACACGCACGCACACTCACCCCTATGAACACACGTACGCAAACCCTGCCCCTGTGAGCACCTTCGAAGGACTGAGCCGGTAAATCTTAAAGTTCACGAAGTCACCACAGGCGCCTCGCTGTCGACAGGGACTCATTTGTCGATAGGGGCGTCGCCTACCACTTAATGCATGGTGCTTGAGAAAATCGCGAAATAACTCGGGATAAAGTGTCGCACCCAGGATTTGAACCTTGGGTGGGAGCCCCCAACCAATGGCCTTTGTCATGCGTCGTGAGCCCCTTGACGCCTAGTATGAACTGGTTGTGATGGGTCATCAAGACTATGTATATGTTTGTGTAGTATTCATTTAGGTATACTCATGTCCTTTCGTGACTAAATAAAGTGGTCCACTAGTTTTCCTATTCTCCTTTTCCCAACACCTGGCAAATGTTTCTTAGGTAACATTGCAAAATTTCTAGCATCTATACTTGGAGGAAAACATATATGAATATATTATCAAAGAACAAACACCTAACCAATTAACAATAACTACAAGTATTAGAGGTTGGAGCCTTCAACCTTGTATATGAACGAAGGAGATTAGAGTTGGAGGGTCCTTCCCTACTCTTTCACCGGTCATGGCTTCAATATAATACTTGGTCTCAATACTACCTATTGCTATGCATCAATAAATTTGTGTGTAAAGATAGTATGGAAGAAAGCAGTGAGAGCATGTTCGGTGGCCAAAGGGCCGTTGGCGATGAGTGGGCGAGGTGGTGCAGGGACTTGTTTCATCCCACATTGAAGACTTAGTGATTCATGGAGTTGGATCCCAATCAAATTGTCATGGATCACTTACTGGTTCACACTGGGAGGCTCTCCGGGACTTGCTGCCTGCATATCGCAAAATTTCCAGAGTTGAGATAGGGAACGGGCAGAGCACTTCGTTTTGGGGTGATGTATGGACCGAGGATAGCACACTAGCAGACCGCTTCCCCGCACTACACAGCCATTGTACTGATCGGGATGTCTCGGTACAGGACATGGTGTCAAGGCCGCTGACGTCGCGACTACAGAGGCGCCTCAGCCAGCAAGCGTTGGTTGAACTGCAGCAACTTGAGTCCTTAATACAGGAGGTGGTGCTAGCTTGCCGACTCGGAAGGCCATCGCTCCTGTTTCTTCGCCAGCGCCAGCCAGCGCTTGCTCTCAGGTTTGGTCTACAAGGCCTCCATACAAAGTGGCCACACCTGCCCTGAATACCGCTTTGTCTGGCAAAACTTTGCTCCCTCTCAGTGAAATTCTTTGGCTGGCTGCTTACCAAGAACAGGATCAACTGCAAAAACAACTTGCTCAGCAAAAACATACTTGAGGATGACATGTACGTGTGCCATATGTGCCCAGAGTTCAGAAACTGCAGATCACCTGATAGCAGGTTGCCCCTTCGTGTGCAAGAGTTGTGGACCCGGATTGGCTGGCAAGCTGGAAGTGTGGCTACAGTTCAATGCCTGTGGGAAACGACAGCCCCAGTATCAATGCCGATCATGGCACTATCCTCGCCGGCCCTTCTCCGGGAAATATGGAAACATAGGCATGATGTAGTTTTTCAGAAACACGCCTCTGAGCCATCCATGCTTGATTGCTGCCTGTAGAGAGTCTGCAAGGTAATGGAGGTGCCGACTCCCCAAGAATGATGCTAGTCTTTTCTCTTTTTTGGTGTAACAATCTTCCTATCTAAGTCTCCCCTCGGCGATTGCCAGCCACCCCCGGCGATTGCCGGCATCTGTAACCATGTGCCCGGCCACCCCGGCGATTGCCGGCATCTGTGGCGCAATATATCAGGTAGGGTTTTTTTACCCCTCCCGTCGTTGACCTCAAAAAAAAATTGTCATGGATGTCTAATGATTTTTCATAAGTTCATTCGGCTAAAGTATACCACCTCTCTTTCCCTTTGTTTTTTGGGAGAGTGCAGAGTTTTTTTATTTGGCTTCCAAAGCAGAGTGTAAAACCAGATTTAGAGAAGCTAGAAAGATGTTGTATTGTTGATAGCCTCTTGGCCCCAAAGGCCTACTATTTTCTTGACGAAAAGGTAGTCCTTGACAAAAAAAAAAAATGCCCATCATAACAAAGTTTTTTTTTTCTATATTTTAATTCTTTTTTTTTTTTTGCAAAAGTAGTCGCCTAAATAAAAACTTTCAAAAGCATACACTATCAACAATTGAAATGTTGGTGGAAAATGTAATCTTAAAAAATGTGACTAGGACCTATCATTTTGAATTATCAAAGATTTAAATTATGCTACTTCAACTGACAAAAATTTCATTTCTAAATCGGTGAAGATTGCATTTTCACTACACCACAACACCACAATTGCCAGCGGATGATCTGACGCTGAAAGCCACCTATAGCATCATGCGGTCTGACGCTGAATGGATTTAGCGTCAGTTTCAGCTGACGCTGTAAGTGCTGACGCTAAAACTCTTTGGCGTCAAATCAGGCTTTAGCGTCAGACAATCTGTTGCCCTGAATTTCTATAGCGTCAGAGCATCCATTGCTGTTCTTTAGCGTCATATACTCTACCAATATACATACAGCGTCAGATCATCCAGTAGTGTAGGCATTTACAGCGTCAGACTGTCCAACGGGCAATATAAATATGCATTAAAAAATAAATACAATTAAAAACACCATTTGGTTGCAATTAAATACAAAGAAACATCATTGTATACATTTCTCATACAAATAGATTTATTCATGAAGCCCAAACACTCAAAGATGTACATATATGATCAGCCATTACAAACATGTAATGTTTCATCAATGAGAAGCCTTGTAGTATTAGCTACATGTCTATAAAAGACAGACTAACACCTAAGTCAGTTATGATTGTTTAGGCACCACAACACTAGATTTCTAAATACACCAGAATAAACCGTGCATGTAGGTTTCTCTGGAGAAGCTTGCATTCACTTTTGACTACCTTCATCCATCTTTGGTAACCTGGTCACACATTATGAAGTGGAAAAATTATGGTTGGATCTAATATAAAAAAATGTTCACGAAATGACACTTAACTAGCAGAACAAGCAAGATGTCAACAAGCTGGCCATTTAAGCTGCAGAGTTTATTGGCTTCAGTGTTAGTTATCTACTACATATACAAATAGCAGAAATTTCAGAGAACAAGGCCTACAAATTTGTTTCAAAGAATAAACTGAAAGAACAAATAGTTATATTAATGATATGTTCCAGGATCCAAAAGACTTGGCTGGGTCCATGCATGGCACTCATATTTTGAAGGATTGTTTTGTTTCCTGTAGGTCAAGAGCCAACTGATCATAGTAACAATACATCTACAGATCCAAAAGAGGTAATAATACAACCAAGCATTATTATTGAAGCTTAAATCCCTAGCTAGCATAACTAGATGCATCTCCTACCCGAAGGCAGCACCTTCCAAGAAACCATCAGAGAAGAAGCTAATTAACTAGAATCAAAGCATTAAGTAGAGTAGTTCGCCAATCGAACAGTTAGTGGTTCCCTTGAGCTTTTCCATCGCATCTTAGTCTTTACTACATAAAGAAACAGTTCACGAAATGACTCAGCTCTGCTCAAGATGGATGATCTAACTGGAAAAATAAATCAAAGATCCAGTTGGGGTTTTATATATTACTAGCTCAACTTAGTTACACCGCATGAAAGCAATAACATCGAGTTGTAGATTTCACTAAATATATGCACACTTGTATACAGCACACTTGTATACAGAGAAGCTATCAGCTCAAGTTCAGAGTTTGTTCACATGAGTCAGTAATTCATTTCTTATATTACACTTACTCGTGATGTTCTCGGTTGGCAGCAGTGGTGCTCTAACTCCTACAGCCACAGGCTGGCTTCCATCTTAAGCTTGTTGGCACTAATTTCAACCTTGATGCCATCAAAAAAGATACAGGCTTCTTGGTCTCAGGTGCCAAATTTCCTTTAGCAACTTCCTTTGATCCTAGTGATTTATCCAAAATTGGGCTAAATGTTAGAAGAATGTCTTCCAGAAAATCACATCAGAAGGGAAAAAAGGGACACTACAGTATAGGGTTTGATATGCAGAAGTACCAAACATATGCATTGCATCTAAAAAGATCATCCTACATACCAACATATCACTTGTGAATCATTTTTATTATCTCCATTATAGATTGCACGAGGTGTGATACAGAGAACTATAAAACATATGCAATGCAATGGATCTGAGGTGATACAGAGAACTATAAAACATATGCACGAGGATATGCAATGCAAGCAGTAGGTAGATAATTAACCAAATACACCTAAATTGGCCACAAATCGCAGGTCACAAGAGATGTCCAAAAAATATGCTTATTTTTCTAAGCATATTTATTTGAGATGTCCAAAACATAGTCATGCAAATAGCTAATAAAGCTATACAGAATTTATCCAGACTAGCCAATAAATCTAAAATTTACCTACAGCCGTACTGCACTACTGCTACTGTAGTGAACCAAGGGAAGCAAACGGCTAAGTTGAAGCTAAAGGACTGCACTTTAGACTTGTAGTTACCTGCACTAATTGCAGAACTTGAATTTTAATTCAGAGTGATAGACTGTTGTACAGGAAGGTTGGCGAACACTAGAAGATTTATGAAGTCATAGTACTGGAAATGTGGTACATCGAACCTGCTGATGTGATTTAAACACTGAGCAATTCCTCGTCAATTGTTTCTCAGGCAAGCAGTGGAGAAGCTAATTATAGTGGATGATAAATACTCCTAGTTAAAGTGCTTGGTTGGACCTAGAAAGCTCTCAGGTAAACTAAAAAAATACCAAGTTCAGAATGGTCTGTTGTAGGCTGGTAAATAAGCTGCAAGCAAACTACAAAAACGATTCTAAGGCTGCAACAAGATAATTCACCAAATCAGAATTGTACCTCAAGTATAGCTTGATAAAACAGTAACTAACAACTAGAACTAACAAGCATTCTAACAATAGTTAAAGCAATAAGAAATCAACCTGATATTAGAATTAAAAAATTTCATAGACCAATTAAAGAGCTAGTAGTGACAACAAGTTTATGCAATTAATTTTGCAATAGCTTAAGTCTCAAATTTTTCATGAGAATAAAATCATCAGAACTATCGGTGATCTAAGTCAAGATATCACAGAGGCAAACTAGTAACCTAGAAAGCTCCCAGGTAAACCAAAAAATACTAAGCAACATCTCAAAGCAAATTTGAATTTACCAAAATCACAATCTATCAAAAGTACACGTGCTGGTCAAATTTGTTCTATTATTATTAACATATTCACAAATCACAACAGTAGAATACATGTTGGAATTTACCAAAAAAATTGCTCACAAAAGTTTTTTCTCCTACTGTAATTAAATAGTCATCTGCTAGGCTCTAGTCTCGGTGTTGTGGAGTAATTCAAGGATGAGATAATGTATCATGATAGGAAAAAATTAAATGTGCATACTAGGCTGCTGCTCTAAAGGTTCAGTGACCCAAAAAGATGAAGTACTTGCCGGTAACTACCTACAATGAAATTACCTACAATGAAATTTGGGAGAATTTAATAACTTCTATTATCATGCTGCCGGCCTGCTGACTAGACAAAAGCAATCAACTTTAGTTGAAACTTTTTTTTTTGAGAATTACACAGTACAACGCAGACACTCACAACACGCACGCATACTCACCCCTATGAACACACGTGACGCAAACCCTACCCCTATGAGCACCTCCAGGAAGAATTTGGGCAGCCCAAGAAGATCTGGAGATTCTCGAAGTCACCATAGGCGCCTCTGCTAAAAGAGATGACAAGGTGTTTTCCTAAACCCAAACAGTTGTTGTCACCGCAAAAGAATATAACAGAGCATAGGCCATCTGCTTGACGATACATATTTGTCCAGCAAATATTTCTTATAATACTCCAGAATTGTGTAGCTCACTATACAGGTAATTGAAAGGCTAAAGTGCCTAATTAGCATATTGAGAGAAATTAACACATGTACCACCAGAGGCTTATTAATTGATCTATTCTCAAAAAAAATACATTAGCTTGTATTAAAATGTCATCTCTACAATAAAATTGGAGAGAAAAAAATCCTTCACTAAGTATCAATTGCAAACAGATCATGATAGAAACATGTACACTATGTTGGGTTGTAAGCATTTTGGGTATGGATGCAAGATAATTGCCCGCACCATCATTAGTTTTATGCAACTCAAATTACTGATTCGATGCACCGAAATCATACAAGACACAATATTATCCAGTGACTTAAGTAGAACAATTGCAAGAAAGTGTTGTTGATGTTGTACCTTGTATCCTGACAAACTGAAACTGACTTGATTAGTACATGATGTTGAACAGGCAGATAGGAGCACCAGGAACGCACCTGCATGCAACATAACACACTCAATATATATTCTAGAGGAAAAAAATTAAACCCTGATTCCATTAAAATTTTTGTTAATCCGTAGAGCATATAAGTTATGGTTCCACTATACATATATACATTGCCTATTAATCTATAGAGTACTACATACAAGTCTCTAAATCTCTATTTATTTATCGATTGTGACTTGACAAGAGTACATGACTGAACCAATTCTTACTCCAATATGTATCGTCCAAGATAATAGGTGTTGCCATCAGAGTAACTTCTCTAGCTAACTAAACGAAATCTGCTATCACTTTGCAAAAGTGGAACTCTGACCGATTACTAGCAAGCATCAAAGTAAATCCAACTAGCAAGCAGGAAAGTTGGTTCGCACCGGATCTGAGCAGAGAGGGATGAAGGGACCTGCGCACCCCTGAAGGAGAGGGAGGAAGGGAGCCATGCACCGCAGAGTGAGAGGGAGGGAGCTCGCTGTACCTACTTCGGATCTGAGCGGAGAGGGAGGGCGGCCCCGTGCTCCAAACACGCGGGAGGAGGGAGCTAGCCGCCGCCGTGTGGCTCCCCGTCCTCTGCTCCACCGGACTCGGAGATGGCCGACGCGGATCTGAACGCCAGGCTGATGAGGGGGCCGCCGGAGAGACAGAGAGGAGCGCAAGGGGCGGCGACCGGTGGGGAGCGTGCTGGAGGTGGAGGCGGCGTCGGCATGTTGACGAGGGTAGGGAGGGGCGGCAGGCTGATGGCTAGGGTTGGGAATGAAGTGTGGAGATACATATGTTTGCTTGGTGGGCCTGGGCTTGATGTGCTAATGGGCCACTTCATTTTAGCGTCAGATGGAGAGACACTCTAAATATTTTTTGCGTCAGACAGGTCGCCGCTACATCTAAATACCTATGGCGTCAGACAGATCGACGATAAAATGAGTATTTAGCGTCAGATCGTCTCTCAGCCATCTTTAGGGTCAGATCATCCATTGATAAAGAAAAATTTTAGCGTCAGATGATTTGATGGTGAATCGGTGTTGTGGTGTAGTGTTTCCACGAGGCACATCTTAAAAATCATAATTCTTTCCTAGAGAGTTCGGATGTTATTAAAATATATGAAAATTATAGCCATGTTCATACGCCACAATCGGCCAGGCTTATCAGCCATAAGACAACTTATTTTCTCTCACAAAATACTATTGAATCAACTTTCGCATGTGTCGCTCATTGATCTGCCGAACAGGCCCAAAGTAGCTTACAACATTTTTTTTTGTTTGAAGCCATCATGAGGCTAAACATTTAAAGAGTAAATTTGTTGTGGAGAATCTTGTCGGCCAAGCACGCCCACGTCGTTCAAAATTTTATTGGCCCTCGGATCCTCGATCCAACGGTCCTGTTCCCTCCTCCGCACCCAATATAAACCGGCTTCAACCTAACCCTAGCTCTCTCCGTGGCCTCCTCCCTCTCCATCATTTTCGCGGCGGCGGCTCCGGCCAGGCCGCTCCCCATCCCGACGCGCCTCCTCGGCTCTCCTCTCTCGCGATGGCAGCTTGTGTGGCGGCACGCCCCTCGGCGCGGATGTACAGCAGCCTCCAAGTGCGGCGGGATGGCGGCTTGTGCGGCTTGTGGGCGGCGGTCTGGCCGCCCCCAAGCAAGGCGGCGGCGGCTACGCTGGCACCGCTTCGCGTCCGTCCGGACAAGAGGCGCCGCAGCCCCAAGGTGAGGGAGGCTCCTAGGCTCGGCGGCCGCCCCACGCCCAGGCCTCGGCGTTGCAACCAGCGACGCGGGGTGAGAGCGATCACGGCTTGGCGGGCGGCGCTGACAAAGACGGCGCGGGCCAAGAAGGCGGCCCCGGTGCGGCGGCTGGGCACGGGCAGGTCTTGCCGTGGCCACCCCAGCCCCAGCCGCCCGGCGGCGGCCACCAGCGGCGTCAAACCCTAGCTTCCGCATCGCCTCTCCTCCTGTCTCTCTCTCTCTCTTGGCGGCGTCAAGGGCCGCGAGAACGTTGCAACCCCGCCGGGATCTCGTGCTCTTCGTTCGGCTTCCTCGTCCAGTACAGCAAACCTTGGACCTCTCCCACTCCCGTTCTCCACTGTTCTTCCCACTCTGATTCTTTTGTGTAACACGTCCCGGCCTATTTAATTTTATTCTCTGTTATGGTCTGTTGGCAACATGTCCTGCCCAAGCACTACAACATAGGGAGATTAATCCTTTACAGGCAGATAAAACACTTTCAGTAAGTGAACCTGCACGTGTCTTCCTTCAAAAATATGTTTGCCCTTTTGGATGGGTGGCTGCTACCTAGATTAAAATTTTTCATGGTGCAAAAAAATATGTTTGTCGTTTTGGATGGGTGGCTGCTACCTAGATGGCTAGATTCAAATTTTTCATGGCACAACCTGTTAGCAGCGGTCTCTGCTTTGTCAGTCCTAAATTCCAGCTCCAACCTCTGAAGCATGAACCTCCTATCATTGTTTAAAGTCAACAATTTAAAGCTTCAGTTAGCTGCATCATCCCTTAGTAAGCAATTTTTTATTATGCCAACAGCACTACAATAGCATGGTACAGGCAAATCTCTATGCTGTATATCTGCTTTATTTTCTTTCTTCGTAGTCTGACAGTGATACCTGGTTCACCGCACAGGCAAAGCAGCAACTTACATTTGATGCCTGCCTCAAACACAGAGGATTCCAATTTGTGTATAGCTACCTACATGAAAATTATATATTTCTTCAAAATTGTTACTGTTTCCCTAGCACACTATATCCATCTGATTCATGTTTGGTGTTCCATCTGATTCATGCTTGGCTTTCTACTCCTTACCACAGCAAGCCTCATGACTAATCATGATATATCTATTTGAGATCTAATATGGCCACCTTGCATATTGGGCATAAAAACTTGGCTGTATGACCATCATCAGTTTTGGCCATTCATTCATGCTCTAATCTCTTGTTTCGGATGCAGGTGATAGTTTGAACTCTTCCTTAGTTGGTATTGTTGTAGTTGAACCAGTGCTTTTGAAAGGCTTGGGCTACATCTGAAGAAGTCTAGGTAAAAAGTTTTCAGCCATAACAAGTCAATGATGTCTTTACTTCACATAGCTTGTTTTTGTTTCTAGCTCAAAGTTTACATTTTCTGAATTATGAAGCATTTGGAATGACATCAGAGAGTAGATGCTCTGAAAAGGGTAGTGCATCTGCCAGTTATGTTAAATAAATGTCCTGAGCTATAAATAGTTGGATACAAAATGATCAAATTATATTGTTAAAATTGATGCTAGCTATAGGGTGAAATCTTGGATTTTACAAATGGAAATATTTCTGGGTCATTCTATAAATAGGGTGTACTGGACTTCAATATTATTACACGATGCTTGGCCTATGACGGTTTTCTTATATAACTCATCTTATACATCATTCAGTTGTGAGCCAAAGCTTCAAATACTGATGTTGTTTCCTTTATGATTGCATAGGTAGTGATGCCAAGCACATGGCTTCCCATTATTGAATTTTGAGAATTTACTATTAACAGTTCTTGCTAAATAGATCTGCAATATTAATCATGGTGTATGCACTGCCCTTAACTATTTATTGTCCCCTTGCAGATTAGGGAGCTGAACTGGCGGAGATAGGATCTAGAATGTTTTGGTTGGATCAGCCACATGGGATGCTTTCTTTTTTCAGCATTGGCCCCCTATCAGAGTATCAATATACAGGTACAAAACTGCTAGAGATGATCTAGAATTTTTTTTTCATGGTAATGCCCTTTTCTGTTCTCTGCTAAGTTCACCAAACTCCAAGTTAACTAATATTTTTACATGAGTTGCCTGTTTGCCAAACCATTTTCTGGTTGTTCAATGTCATAAGTGCACCGGTCTTATATATCCTAAGTCAAATGTGCAGCCTGTGATGTTTTTTGGACAATATTCATATCTCTATAAATGAATAGATGAGATGGTGATCTAACCTATCAAAATTTATCAGGTTTGAGAACTATGATGATAATGAAATTTCTACGGTGCTACACACTTAAGCTGGTTTATTTATAGGTCTGTAACTGGTTTGATATCCTATTTACAAATAGGATCTTAGGATCTTTGTAGCTAATTTTTATTGCAAAAAGAACAGCAGTTCGGCTCTCATGCTTAAGCATAGTTACTAAGCCTCAAATATAGTTGTAGTTGATTAGCTACTATACAAATCAGTATGATGGTACCCTTGGGTATAATTTGAGTTTGTGCCTTTCAATAACCTGTAAGTCTGTAACCACTACATGGAACAATTGAATAGCGCTATTCTGATAACAGAGCAGCTGCTGTTATGTGTAGTGAGCAGCGGGTATCTCGTGACTTTGGTTGGATTGACAGGACATATATATTATTGTTAGTGTCCTTATTCCTCTCAATCAGTTACCACGGTTTCACGGCGCATCTAGAGATTTGTTTCTACAGCTCATTATATTGTAGGCCTTGTGCAGATAAAACACCTGGGGGAACAGAGGACTTCTCCATTTTCCTGCTACTTCTGCAGTTTGGACTGAAAGTATAGATTTACTTCAGCTAGCACCGACTTTATTCGGTACATATTCATAATCTTGGTGGCCATAATGGGCGCCTTTTTTGTCAACTTGCTGCAGATCTATGTATCTTCAATCCTTGTAGGTATTCTTTGGGAACATCTAGGAATACATGATTAGTCCCTGGTTTGGTAATTCAATGTGTTTGTCCATCTACCCATCTGAACAATCTTTGTAAGTATTTCTTGCATGTGCAGGCTAATATGTGATTAATGAGAGAATTAGACCACCTTGGAGTAGCGTTGTAGGTAATGATTGCCACTCATACATAGGTTGTGTATCAAAAATTCAAAATCTTGTTCCTCTGTAGTATAACGAGGTTTGATGGGATTCAGTTTGGTATTTGTTACCAATGCTTTCCTGTCGTTTTCTACCAGTCTCATAATGTATTAGTCCTGGTTTTGCTGAAACTACTTAAATCACAATCGAACATTGCTGTTGACCTGAACCTGATGCATTCTATTGTACACATCTTGGGTCCTGCATATCCTGCAAGTACTATAAAGGGTCATGTTTTCCAGCTGTGAGGTAGAACATATGGCAAGATTAAATAGATCATTTGCTGAACCAAATTATGGAAAAATACAACCACTAAATTAGCTAGTGGATTCATACTACCATAAAAGATGAGATTTAAAAAGGTAAGCGTCTTTGTATTTGGAAACAACATGATCCTAGCACATAAATATCCTGTTTCAGGCGACCAGGTATTATGAGGTTAGATAGAAGAAGAAATATCATCAATTGCCTAAACTATCAGCACTGATATGTCGTCCTTTGCAGCGGCCAAGATCACTTCTTGCATCTGTAGAGCTAGGGTTCTTAGGCACGATCATCCAAATTCTATTCATTAGATCTTTGTACAGCCTGGCTGAAAACATGGTTGATAAAGTACATCAATTACCTTGGCTTACACAGCTACATGGACTGGCCTCAGAGCTGACTGTGGAAAACAATTACAGAAACACATGTAACATATGAACTACATCTGTGACCATATCACTTTGTACATGTTTGCCTATTACTCTAAACTAACTTCTCATATGTAATATTTCATGTATATAGTGTTTCTGCACTGTACATATTCATGTTGATTTATTATATCAATATATAGTGTGCGATCATCTAATATTAGGTTCGATCATCTAATATTAGGTTTTTAAGTCTTGATCTGTTGATCATATCTCTTTTGTCATAGATCTCAAGGTTCCATTTGACAAACAAAACATATCTGCGGCCCATGCCCGGCGCGCATGGGCGCGCGCAAATCACTAGTAGTAACCAGGGGCGGAGGGAGGGGGCACTGGGGGGTGGCCTGGCCTCCCCAACAGCCTGCAAATTCTCTATCAGGTATCATTTTTATTGTACTTATAACAAATTGTAAATTTCATTTGTAATGCATACTGTTGCAGCCAGGTGATGCTGAACTGGTGGAAGGCACTGGTGATTTTTGACTACCTGCCTAACCATGTAAAAGAGATGCAGATGGAACCACTATCGTTTAGGTGTTGAAGGATTAGCTGATGGAGACTCGAGCTCTTCAACCAACTCTCCAATCAATCGCACCGATGAGGAACCATATGTTGCTACCAGTTTGAAGCGACGGCGTGTATTTGTTGAGTGTAAAGCAGCTAAGCTCAGTTCGGGCAATGATTACTTGACTAGACTTGTGTTCAATGCATTGCTAATGACCGGTTATTGGTTGCTTTCGTTTTTTTGTGTAATCACTTAACCACTATGTAGATGACTCCCCCTCATCTCCTGTTTTCTTCCCCTGCTTCTTCTCCACGAGGAACTCCTTGAGTCCATGGATCGCGACGTCGACGTCCTCACTCCGTAGCAGCATCTCCGACACCTCGGCCGGCGTCACTTCCACCGCCGAGAGCAGCTCCTGTATCTCCGGGAACAGCACGTGGTCGTCGACGAGGAAGTAGTTCGATGCCAGCGTCTTGAAGGCATCCCAGCCGCAGTAGCCCATGTAGACGTGCATGTCCATCCGGCCTGGCCGGAGCAGTGCTGGGTCGAGGCGGTCCTTGTAGTTGGTGGTGAAGACGATGATGCGCTCCTCGCCGCTGGTCGACCACAGCCCGTCGATGAAGTTGAGCAGCCCGGACAGTGTTATGCCTATGCCCTCCGTCAGCTGACGACGCTGAAAATATACTGCACAAGGTCAGGCAAAGACAGAAGAATAATTCTGATAGATATATGCTAATAATGATTACACAATCTTATCTCTAACTACGTACCTTGGAGTAGGGGTCTTCATCGTCACTTGGTGGAGATGGGCCGCCTTCATCGTCGCCGCTCCTCCTCAGGGCCTCCACGGCTTTTTGCGCTGAAGCAGGAGTCGATGTCCTCGATGACGAGGATGCATTTGTTGGACATGGAGGTGAGCAGCTCCTGCAGCGTGGAGTTGGATCTCACGTTGGAGAGGTCGAGGTCATAGATGTTGAACCCGAGGTAGCACGCCATTGCGGCGACGAGGCTGGTCTTGCCGGTGCCTGGCGGGCCGTAGAGCAGGTACCCGCGCTTCCACGCCTTGCCGATGCGCCGGTAGTAGTCCTTGCGCTTGAGGAAGCGGTCGAGGTCAGCGACGATGGACCGCTTGAGGTCCAGGTCCATGGCGAGGGTGTCGAACGTGGCCGGGTGGTGGTAGCTTCTGCCGGGCCCCCACGACCCGTAGTCGCCGCTCGAGAAGATCTTGAGGGTGCGCTCCCGGCGCCGCGCCGCCTCCCGCGCCGCCTCCACGGTCGCCGTTATGAACGGGATGTACCTTTCGAGCGCCATGTCCGTGTGCTCCGCATCGAAGGTAAGCTCCAGCGACGACACGTTGTCGTCGTCGATGGTCGTGGTCCTCCCGACGAACCGCCACGTGAACTTGACGCCCTCGAACGAAGACGTCTGCCATACTTTCGCCGGCTTCCAAGCGACAGGACGTACATCCCCCCGCCGCCGTCGTATTCGGCTCGGGACGAGTCTTCGGACTCGTCGTCGTAGTCTCCGCCGCCGCCGCCACGGACGCGGCTTGCGAGGCACAACCGGGTGGTGGCGTGCGGATCGATCCTGGTGGCGAGGTACGCACGCGCGTCCGAGAAGAGCCTGTTAGAGCCGAAGCGGCTCCCTGGATGACGAAGGTCCGGCGCTGCGGCAGCGCGTGCTGCAGCCTGGCGCCGCCGCGCAACAGGAACGAGGCGGCCCAGCGCGCGGCCTCGCGCAGCTCGTCCGGCAGCAGCTCCCGCGCCATGCCGCGCGCTAGCACGACGTACGCGGTCACCGTGGCGGCCTTGGCCGCCGCCTCCTTGTAGATCTCCAGCACCTTGCTGTACGACGGCAACAACGCCGCTACCTCCTCCATCGCCCACGCCGCTCCGCCGGAAGCGCAAACGGCTGAGAAGAAAGAGACTAGTAGCTACTATTTATACCGGAACTAGAGGATATATCTAGATATGCTAGAAAGAAATGAAAGAGGTAAAGGAATTTCTAGATGAGTGTACACCTAAAAGATACTAACCCTCTGTTCCAAGAAATTATTATCTTCTTATCAAAAAAAAAAAAGAAAAATTACTATCTTGTAGTAAGGCATTCACCAAGCAAGCAGAAACCCCTTTTGAAGCTGGCATCTCGATTCTCCATTACATGACCTATAACAGGTCTTGTAAACTAGATTACAAGCAAGAGAAGGAGGCCCACAATGGAAAGCCACGAAGAGACGGCAAGGTAGAGGTTCTCACCTTGCCTGGCGCCCTGACGGCCTCGCCGCCACCGGCGCCGGCGCCCCATCCTCCATTCCTCCTCCACCAACCCCTCCTCTTCCTCCTCCTACACGTCCGTCGTGTCACCCGGGCTGTGCGGAATCCCGTCACCACCGCCTCTAGTGTCGCCCGCGATCCTCATCCGGAGAAGTAGGCGCGGCGTGTCTTGGAGAACAAGTGGGAGGGGCGACCTGGTCACGTAGTGACTAATACTCCAGACACCACAATCGCCATCAAGTTCCACGGAAGGTTCGGTGGTGATGTCCCGTCCTCTAGGCGGGAAGCGATGCGCGAGATCTTCCCCATGCTCGGTGCCCGCTGGACGTGGACCATGGTGACGCAGGAGCTGGAAGGTTTGAACGAGCCTTAAACGGTTGTGCTCGTCGCTTTAGTCACACAATAGTTTCCTTTAGCTAGTCCAACCCGTAAGCTCCACCGTTCAAGTCGATGACTTTTGTTAGTGTTCAACTCGTGTGGCCAATGGTTGCTCGCCGTTAGGCCAAGCGGGTTGTGTAACTTTATTATCACTTTTCTTAATGCAGCACATGCAGAGCATGCTTTCGAAAAAGAAAAAAAAACTGGAAGGAAGCATCAACCAATATAAAATTAATGGAGTTATTTGAACAGGTTGACAAGATAAAATAATTCAAATGAAGAGACGAGGAGATACGATGATTCAAAGTACATGATCTGCATGCAGAACGCAAACCAACCTGAGGCGAGCGAAAGCAGCACGTCTCTGCTGTTTTGTTACGAATAGATGTACAAGCAGCATGCTGCTTAGAATTCCGTGAGCTAAGTTAGCTCACGTTTCCATATCAGGACCCACACGTCATAGGAAATTGATATGGTTTATGGCTGCCATCCTAAGTAAGGTAATCAACGGATTATGTTCCTCGCAAGCTGTTAGAATTTATATATGAATAGTTCCCTAAAATTCATATGAAGAAAAATTC